>JASFXZ010000002.1:28219183-28819183 GCA_032209605.1 Mactromeris polynyma | reverse complement strand
GTGTAAATGTATAAATAATGTAAATGTTTATATAAAAGTATGTTTATATGTACCACATGGGTCTATGACCTTCTGGTTGTTTGGAAATAAAGCTTGTGAACTTGTATATATCAAGGTTTTAGATTCTGACGCGATTTGTCTTGTAGGACTTTGTTGTTTGCTGGCGCTTGGCATACTCCTGTAAATAATTTCGTATTTAAATTTACATTTTCTGTTTTGACAAACACTATTATGGTTTATCATTTATGTAGCTTCACAGAGCGTTGCAGAACAAGCATTGTTGTTTATATTACACCTCTTTCTCATAATTTCGTGTCTTCTCATTAAAAGTGTGCCCCTCAAAACTCAATATTTTCCAACCGCATGTTTGCTGCTTCATTTCACCTAATTACTCTCAGGATTCATAAATACTCCACAGAAACCAGTTTCTAATTCGTTTTTGGAAACTGACTGACTTAAATATATTATCTATTGTAATATAGTTTTCGAAAAGAAGTTAGAAACAGGTATGTAATATTATATATGGGTCAGTCTTTTTCCAAAGAGAGTTATACACTGGCCTATGTGAAAAATGTATTTCGTCATGACATGGCATCATCTTATAATACGTCACCAAGTGTTTTTAAACCAGAACGAGACAGATTTCCCAGATGCACTTCCCGACGATTCAGATCACTGACCTTTATATTTTTATATACATGTTTCATTGCAAAACATAACCTTCGGGTAGGTCGTGGAAAATTTTGAACATGGTCAAAAATATGGCCCCGACCAAAGGCCCATCCCGACGCCGCTACGACACACCCCAACGCTTCCCGAGTGATGGGGATCAACCCCGATCACCTCCCCGATCATCCCAAGACGCTCCACCATCTTCAGGTCGGCGTCGTTCGGGGAGGAGATCGTGAAGGTGGGAAGGGGGATTACCTTACAAATACATATAATATAGTTATTGCAATACCTAATGCGACTACGGTTACCATTACTGACCAAAATGTGTTAAAGCTTGGTTTTTTGTTTAAATAACGGTTTTCAGTCTGAGTTAGATTCTTCGTTTGTGACCTGAGTATTTGCGTACTGTAATTAACAGTTCTGTACAATTTCTCTTTGGACAAAAGAGTTAAATGGAAATACTAAGAAAGTTATTCTCAAGTGAATTAAAATACCTACATTAATATTTGTAAAAAAAAATGCTTCCTCTTTGAACACATAGAGCTGATTGAATAGCTTCGTTTAAGTTGCAGTTATAAGATCGTCTCTGATGGTAAGTAAAGAAAAAACCTATGTAAGGTATCTTTTATCCACTAGAGACTATCAACAATTAACATTTACTTCAATGATTCGTGGTTTGTTAACATTTCGGATTCAATTGTTGATCACTGTATGGTGTCAAAGTAAGGATAATATCGAGCTTGTATGTACAATATCCAACATGACACACTTTGTATAATTATTGAACATATCGCTTAACCTTTCTACGAACATATTAAAACGTGTACTTTTATTCCTGTATACTAGTATACAGTACTATGAATGAATTCACAGTACATACTGAACGTTTAAATATTAAAAATGTGTTCATCAATACGATTGTGCCGAAAAGTTTTAACATCAAAGTTCCTGAAATGTTCGGAATACTGGAGGCCGACTTTCTCGTGTAAGCATCTCAATGAAACATTTTCCAACTGTTAGCTAGAAATGTAAAAGAAATAAAACTATGATATCATATTGATAAGAATCTAGCTTTATGGGATAAGTGGAGGCAGCAGTTTTCTTTGGAAGAGGAAAAAGATAATGAACAATCTAGGTCAGATATTATATAGGAGCAGTTTTCATCGACTGGATGCGTACTTCTACACAAGTATAGGGCTTGAAAGCATAGTAAGGATCATTATATCTATACATCAAATAATTCACAAAAACTGTGTCTTCAAATAAAACTTCACATGAAATGTATATATTTTATTATATAACAATGCATAGTTTGTGCACGATGTTATTCTTAACGTGCATTTTACTTTTGGCTACTTGGGGAAATCTAACAGTTCGTTGACGAGCGGTATTTTTAATACGAAATATCTATATAAGTAATAATTAGAACATTGAGCAACATACTTCTTGAATGATTTCGTATGATTAGAATTATTCAGACATATTATAGGTAAATGTGTATCCAATAATGTCTTACTGTAATTAATTATCGAATTAATTAACACTAATGAAGATGCATTCTGTAACTGTATAATTATAACTCTCAGACATCCTCAGTGATCCCAGTACATTGTATAATGTTATTTTGTAAATATTCTGCGTGTTTTTGTTATGTCTATGGCGGTTATCCGTGATTTGTTATTTCCTATAGATTGTTTACAAGTTTTTAGATTTTTTTTGTAAACCAGCAATCGGTAATGACTATTTCCTGGATGGATATATTACTATATGTATATGTTTGAGGTTTATAAGTAAACACACCTTTAATTCAACAATACGATGTTTGTTTCATCGGCTTTAACGCCGTTGCTCAACGATATTTCAGTTATATACGGCGGCCGGTTCACCTAACCAGATTTTCCTGGACTGAAATCTAACCAGTACTAACTTACCCTTCCACAAGGAGCCGGCACCATCGACATTTTTGTTAAATTTTCATGGATGGGTATGACATGCCGCGACCGGGAATCGAACCCGGATCGCCGGATTTCAAGTCCAGCGCACTAACCACTGAACCACGGCCGCGGCTCAACAATACGAATGTGATGACTCTTGTTTCAGAATAGCTTGTGTGTTTAGATGGAAGTATTTTTCCTCATAATATTTTCGAAATATAATCGACTTACATAACTTTCTGAATGTACTGTGTCAGTTACCTATGTGTTAGAGATGAAGAAACTGATACACTTACTTCGTTGTGGTGAAACCAGCAATTCATTTTCCCCGTTTTATCATTCTATGCAAACAGTTTAATCAAATACACGTGAATGCACCGAAGAATTATTAATTCGTCAAAAGATGAAAGTCTGGCCGCCAGCCAGAGTTGAAAATATCTATGTTTTGATACAAATTAGCTTCGAAGTCAAAACAAAGGCTATTTTAAAATAAGAAGTTATATCGATGACATAATTCGCTTTGCCGTTTGATGTTCAAAGACAAATATTAAATGCACGAATTCCCGTCGTTCTAGTTACATTCAGAGACAAAATAAGATGTTTGAATGTTTTAATTCAGTCTGCATTCCAATAAGCTTAAAAGTACAGCTGAATGACGTAGAATTGAAATGAAAACAGTCCTGTAAAATGAGCAATGCGTGCCTGTTCTCTCATCACAACACAATATGGTATAACATGAGATCATTATTATGCTGAGGAGATGTTAACGAATTAAGTTATTATAACGATTATAAAATACAAAGATTACACAGGAACAGTTTATTGATCTGTTAAAATGACGTCTAGAAGTAAGGTTTTGCTTGTTGAGACAATGAACTGATCTCGTATATCAAGAACCGTCTCACACTGAGAATAACCTGAGCCAGAGATAGCTTAATGAGTTATATGCTGATGACTTCACAACAAATACTCTCAACCACAGTACTGAAACGATCCTCAATGTTAATATTCACACATTTCAGGACTATCTAAAAGTATTCTAAACATTTTTATTACAAATCAAGTTGACTGTATGACATATCTATTTTAGGAACATACCTCAGTTTGGGGACATGGCTCAGTGTTGGACTATGCCTCAGTGTCGGACTATGCCTCAGTGACGGACTATGCCTCAGTGTTGGGATATGCCTCAGTGTTGGGATATGCCTCACTGTTGGGATATGACTCAGTGTTGGGATATGACTCACTGTTGGGATATGACTCAGTGTTAAGATATGACTCACTGTTGGGATATGCCTCAGTGTTGGGATATGACTCACTGTTGGGATATGACTCACTGTTAAGATATGACTCAGTGTTAGGATATGCCTCAGTGTTGGGATATGACTCACTGTTGGGATATGACTCAGTGTTAAGATATGACTCACTGTTGGGATATGCCTCAGTGTTGGGATATGACTCACTGTTGGGATATGACTCACTGTTAAGATATGACTCAGTGTTAGGATATGCCTCAGTGTTGGGATATGACTCACTGTTGGGATATGACTCAGTGTTAGGATATGACTCACTGTTGGGATATGCCTCAGTGTTAGGATATGACTCACTGTTGGGATATGCCTTAGTGTTGGGATATGCCTCAGTGTTGGGATATGACTCAGTGTTGGGATATGCCTCAGTGTTAGGATATGACTCACTGTTGGGATATGCCTTAGTGTTGGGATATGCCTCAGTGTTGGGATATGACTCACTGTTGGGATATGCCTTAGTGTTGGGATATGCCTTAGTGTTGGGATATGACTCACTGTTGGGATATGACTCAGTGTTGGGATATGACTCACTGTTGGGATATGCCTTAGTGTTGGGATATGCCTCAGTGTTGGGATATGCCTCAGTGTTGGGATATGCCTCAGTGTTGGGATGTGCCTCACTGTTGGGATATGCCTCAGTGTTGGGATATGACTCACTGTTGGGATGTGCCTCAGTGTTGGGATATGACTCACGGTTGGGATATGCCTCAGTGTTGGGATATGCCTCAGTGTTGGGATATGCCTCAGTGTTGGGATATGCCTCAGTGTTGGGATATGTCTCAGTGTTGGGATATGCCTCAGTGTTGGGATATGACTCAGTGTTGGGATATGCCTCAGTGTTGGGATATGTCTCAGTGTTGGGATATGCCTCAGTGTTGGGATATGACTCAGTGTTGGGATATGACTCAGTGTTGGGATGTGACTCACTGTTGGGATATGACTCACTGTTGGGATATGACTCACTGTTGGGATATGACTCACTGCTGGGATATGACTCACTGTTGGGATATGACTCACTGTGGGATATGCCTCAGTGTTAGGATATGACTCACTTTTGGGATATGCCTCAGTGTTGGGATGTGACTCACTGTTGGGATATGACTCACTGTTGGGATATGACTCACTGTTGGGATATGACTCACTGTTGGAATATGACTCAGTGTTGGGATATGACTCACTGTTGGGATGTGACTCACTGTTGGGATATGACTCACTGTTGGGATGTGACTCACTGTTGGGATATGACTCACTGTTTGGATATGACTCACTGTTGGGATGTGACTCAGTGTTGGGATATGACTCACTGTTGGGATGTGACTCACTGTTGGGATATGACTCACTGTTGGGATATGACTCACTGTTGGGATGTGACTCACTGTTGGGATATGACTCACTGTTGGGATATGACTCACTGTTTGGATATGACTCACTGTTGGGATGTGACTCACCGTTGGGATATGACTCACTGTTGGGATATGACTCACTGTTGGGATGTGACTCACTGTTGGGATATGTCTCAGTGTTGGGATATGACTCACTGTTGGGATATGTCTCAGTGTTGGGATATGACTCACTGTTGGGATATGACTCACTGTTGGGATATGTCTCAGTGTTGGGATATGACTCACTGTTGGGATATGACTCACTGTTGGGATGTGACTCACTGTTGGGATATGTCTCAGTGTTGGGATGTGACTCACTGTTGGGATATGTCTCAGTGTTGGGATATGACTCACTGTTGGGATATGACTCACTGTTGGGATGTGACTCAGTGTTGGGACATGCCTCAGTGTTGGGATATGGCTCAGTGTTGGATATGCCTCAGTTATGGGATATATCTCATATTGGGGACATATCTCAGTTTTAGGACATTTCTCAGTTTTAGGACATTTCTCAGTTTTAGAACATGTCTCGGTTTTTTGGATATATTTCTGTTTTGGGATGTATTTCAGTTTTGGGATATGTTTCTTTTATGGAATATATCTCAGTTTTGGGACATATCTCATATTAGTGTTATGACATATCTAAATTAGGGGCATTCCTTAGTTTTGGGACTTATATCAGTTTAAGGAATATATCTAAAATATGGACATATCTAAGTTTGGGATATATTTTAGTTTTCGGTCATATCTCAGTTTTGGGACATTTCTCAGTTTTCGGACATTTCTCCGTTTTGGGACATATCTCAGTTTTTTGGATATATTTCAGTGTTGGGACATATCTCAGTTTTGGGATGTATTTAAGTTTTGGGATATATATCAGTATTTGGATTAATATCAGTTTTAGGATGATGTCTCAGTTCTGGGATGTATTGCAGTTTTGGATATACTAGTATTTCAGTTTTGTGACATGCCCTAGACACATCTTTGTTTTAATATCCTGAAATTCTAGTAAAGCCGAAATCTGAGATCAAATGGTATTTTAACATTTTGATGTACATACTCATGTCTGTTGATTCGGATTGCTAGACCAAATGTGACGGACCCTGGTAATGTGTGGACAGTATATATTTCTGTCAATATTAAGACCGAAAGGCAAGCTTTCTCAGTGTTTAAACCGTGTTCATATGTAATCCTTGCAATAAACAACAAATGCGGAAATAAACGTCAATAATAGGTAGCTCGAGATCTGCTGAAAGTCTGCGTTGCATTGATGGTTTTATACATAGATAGCTTTCATTGACCGCATTAGAACTTGTAATTGTAAAGAAGTGACCTACAGATCTATATCACCGAATTTATTCTCTTCAAACAAACATTATGAGCGCAGTAAATCAAAGATGAAAAACTCCTGCGGAAAACTCGGTGTTTTACGACTTTAACTTGATGGCGCGAGGTAACGTATACCGGTTATCGACACTGCGCATGCGTAATCGAGTTTGGCACATTGATGATTGGAGGTACTCTCTGACAGATAGTAATAGATGTTTCAAATTTCTTACAACAGTAGCAGAAGGCATGCATGATGTTGAACGCTTGTAAAACAGTCGCTATACATCAAATTGAGAGTAAAATACAAGATCTGTGCGGAATGGATTAACCTAGTATATCTACTTCACTGGATTATGTGATATATGTTTCAACAAAACAGGAGATTTATATATTGGTGTATGTGTATAACTCTGTAACATTTATATTTTCTACTATTTTGTCTATATAATACATATTTTTCTCTTTGCAAACATCTATCTTACGCGTCTTCTAATTTCATTTAGATAATATGAAAGAAATAATTCACTCGTTCTTTACTAAAACATGTTTAAGTCTCTATGGCATAAAGCCCGGTTTATGTAAAACTACAAGACGAAAATTCTTCAAAGACTAAGCATATAATCTTTATTGTTTATTATCTTTTATGAATAATTATATCGTGCCGAAATTAATTCTTTTAACAAGGAGTTGATTATAATTTGGAACAGTCTCAACAGGAATTACAACCGTTTTTTTGAAGTTTTCGCTTCCGTGCATTGGAAACGAAATATTGCATTGCACTGACGCAAGTTATTACTAACACTGATCATTAACCATTGACGAGAAGTTTTTGTTTCATTCTTTCAAGCAATTAAACGTCAGAATATTGCAATTAGGAGAGGTGTGGTTTCTCAAATTTAAAGAACTATATGAGTTTGTAATTGTAAAAGACACCAAGTCTATTTCATCATAATGACTGTCGAGTTAGATATTCAGAGTTTAAACATATTTAAAGTTACAGTATTTATGAGTAGACTCAAACTGAAATAACGTACTAGTATAAAATCTATTTTAGAGACTCTTTTCGATACAGTATGATAATATTAATGATTTAACCCACCAGATTTTGCACAAAGTCACCGAGGAGTGATACATGAAGACTATGTTTTGTTTAAAGATAATTTTCAATATATACTAAAAAGAGTATTGTTCAGGTAAATCGCGAAACTTTCAATTGCACATCCTTGTGTTTTGTGTTGAAGTTTTATTTAAAGGATATCTCGTGTCTGATTTAATGGCTATGTATGTCAGTAGGAGTTTATTATTGCGAAACATTAGTCCCGAGTTATGTATATTTAATTATACTTTGATTGTTTTATAAGGGAGATAATTGCAATTACATGAAATCAATCCTGAGAGAATCGACTCAAGTTTGAAAACTTCCCAAGCCTATTTTAAAGTTTAAACCACAATCAATTCTTTTATCAATGTTAGTGATTTCTTTATTAAGTTCACATTCAAATTCGCATCAAGACAGGGTTTCATCCACCTCACACGTGTTCCTCAACAGTGGGAGAGCATAACATCGTTTTAAATATAGGTGATAGAATTGTCTAAAATGGTTTATTGATGCATTTTGCCCAGCATATACAGCTGCTCGCTTGGTGTCGCAACCACTCCTTTAATTAAGAATTAATTCAAAGTATCCGATTTCAATTACCGTCATTGTTTTATTTCATCGATAGTAACCCTTTATATGTAATCTAGATTTCATTGTTCATCTATATGTAAATAATATATAAAACCGCATAAAGTTTAAATACTGATGTGTTGTTAATTGTATTAATACAATTATTTCATTATGCAAATGAACAATTGTGTGGGAAATTCAATTTAATGGTTTCAACTTTAACGATTAAAACAGTATAGCCATTCAGTTGGAAAATTGAATCACAACTACTTATCTAGTTCATGACCAGATGTACATTTCGTTACTTTGAAGCAGTTCGAACACGTTGCTAATTGCTAAATTCAATATGAATCACGTAACAGTACGTTATCGTATAGAAACGAGTATACGCAAAATTCCTTAAAAATCGGAAACTGAATTTAGTTAAATAAGAAAATAGGAAGAAATTACGGTGGAATTTGGAAGTTATGCAATAACTAGACGATATAACTAAAATAAACACTAAAACACAGACAACTGTGCGATCTACATGCTTGTACTGTGAAATAGAAACGTTTTGTTGTTCATTTTCACATTAACGTTTCTACACCACCTGTTCCATCCTGTAATCAATGACTATAAATATTTCCTACGGTCTATATATACATATGTAAGGATATATCGAAAATAAATCTTAAGATTGACGTAGGCAAGCAATCTGTTAGGCATCGTTATTATGTTTATTTCAATTATATGCAAAATTGCAAAATTTACCAACACAATGAAATTATCTGAAGAAAAAACTGCTTCCGATGAGGGCTTTTACCCACATCTGCTCTAAATTGTCGCCGTGGGTTAATTAAAAAAACATTAATGAAGGCGAATGAGTTTTTACAGCAGATCTGCTGATGAATGTTTCGTACTTCGGTCTGTCCTTAGACAACATCGTATTCATACATGTTTGACCATATACAATAATATTAAACTGAATTATGAAACTTACAGTTTTATACTGACTATTTTTAAAAAAACAATCATATTCTATCTCACCGATAGACACACCGGCTTTATAATTTTATTTGATAGATTTTTTCAACTGAAAATGTTTGATTCTCAGGTTTCCTCATCTATGGGTCATTTTTGCGGTTCAAATGTACTCTAAGCATAGTATTTACCGGGTTTTGCACAACGGTATTTATCTTTTTTAGATGTTAAGTAAAATTCACTCTGTTATTGTAGTCATAATAAAAAAAAACTCAGTTTTGATCTCACCCACCTCAGCCTCTGAGACAGAACTTTACAGTAAAACGGGTAGTTGTCTGTAAAATGTGTCACACTTACTCACGTACACATCATACACGTATAATACATATGTACTTATACATATATATAATAAGTCGTTTTCGCTCTTTCATTTCGAAATCCAATTTTCCATAACACTTGTCATGCTACATTATTTTTTTCTTAGTTTAAAAACATTTTGATACGTAAGGTGGATTTTATTCATGTCTTGCACATGTAATAATTTCACGCGCTATTGAAAAACATCCATCTTTTTGTTTCCCCTATTTTCTGAAGTTTTTACTCATATTACAAATGGGATTTCCAGGTACATGTTCTATTTTCTACCTCCATAATGAAGAGTTTAAGTTTACTGTTCGACCGCAAGCTAATATCTTTGCGTCTACAACTTCCAGCAGGTTGTAAAATTCAAGGGAACAACTAGGAAACAGACGTGTAGAAATTTTATTGCCCTGAACGATCTAATCTTTGTTTAATTTCTCTAATTTATACAGGTACTTTATCCGTAAAATTTGGAGCCAATTTTAATGCACCGGCTGTTACGCGGTAGCAACTTACCGTAGGTAAACAAGTATTTAATATTTAACATGTATTGGAAATGAACATGTTTCAAAGTTTATATAAATACATTTGATTAAAATTTCAATTACATGCAATTTGTATCATTTTAGTATAAGTGTCAAGATAGACGCGAATGCCAGACATGTTAGTAAAGTATCGGGGTCCAACGTTTAATGAAAATTATCGGAGATTTTTGTTCTGATCTGCAAAGAGAGGTAGTGTGTGTATGACGCTGGTATGACTTCGTGGGGTAAAACTGACAAATACTCGCCAGTGTATGACAACAAAATTTGGAAATAATACAATACACGTTTTCAAAAACATTGTGCAACATGGTATAATCATATTCAACTATTGGAATTAATTCTTCTGGAAGTGAGTTTTATCGTCATAAAACACCATTGTGACTTATAATGGTTAGACAGTACCGTAGATTAAACTGCACAGGAGTTGCGACTAACATGCAGGCTGTGTTATTTGTTGTGTTGACGTTTGTGACAGTGTGTTATGCAACAGACAAAGGGGTCATAGCTGTGGCTAGGTGTCGCTCCATGTGTATAGAAAAGGTAAGTTATATGATTACCTACTTTGAATTATTGTTACAAATAATTGAATCATTTATACGATTGCTATACCATTTCAAGTGCTTTGGTAATTAAAAGCTGAATAGGTTTTAGAAAATCAGTTCGTTACTCTTATAATTAATACTTAACCAGTGAAGTTAGACCATGGTTCAGAACTAATTGCCTTTAAACCATGACTGCAAGTGAAAAAGAAAAACTCATTTTCACATAACCAAATTAATTATAAGACATTTTAACGGAACGTCTCATGTTTTTAAAATGCCACTAAATATTTCAACGTTTTCCATTGTTTAATTTCGTAATGGACGCGATTTGTTTTGTTCAAATGGGACAATAATGATGATTTTATCATTTATACAATACTCTGGTCAATGTTATCATTTAAACAATATTCAGTTTTTAATAATTTTAGAGGGGATTTGAACATAACACTGACATATCTTGTAGTGCGTTTTATCATTTTAAGTACGTTTGTATTAATAACAAACACATTTTAGTATAAATCTTTTGTTTACTTGCATTCATCAACGCCATTAACTTCTTCAAGAATTCTCAGTTAAGGTTCCAGTGCCTATAAGATAGTCTGACAGACTGAAGGCGCAGGAAACCACTAACATATATTTCTACAGGTGTTTTATACCGTTCTTCTTACAGCTGCTCATTGCAATGAACATTAATTAATTTGTTGGTTGAAAGATACTCCATTTATTTGTTCACTATGTACTTCTACTATACAAACAATTTAACACGTTTCAATGAAAATATTTGAACGGTTCGTCAGTGGAATGGGTAAATATACAACAGGATTACATACGTACGCTTTCAACTTCTTTCGGTAGGGAATCTCTCACTGCGAAACGCCATAATACTCTCTAAATCAACAGTACTGGCTATGTTGGCCTTCATTTTTCTATTTTGAACATAAACACAACTCCAAGGTTTTGCTATCATTATTTTATCATCAAGTAATCTCCATACGTTTGTACTTCAGTTATGCTAATAAATGTTCCGTACATCGTTCTGTCCTTGGACAATGTCGTTTTATACTGGTTTAACCATACGTAAACTCACTCAAAGTTCTAACGCATCAGATTTAAATTTCATATAATTTTCTTAATTCTGTACTAAATGTTATGAAAATTCAGATCTTTGATCATATAGCATTATTTTTTTATAAACCTTTCGCAAAATGTTTATTCGATGTTAAGTGCAGCCATGCGGAACGAATGATCGAATTTCGGTAGTTTTGACTTGCTGCTTTTACTTGGCTGTCTTTCACATGATTTATTTATCTAATTGTTTTTTTTATAGTACAGTCGTTAAAAACATTATGCTTTGAGTGAAAAATGGTCATGAAGAGATATGGGATGGCTATTTGTCCAACTTAAATGATGAAAAATACATGTAGTATGCCCTTTCATAAATGTGGCTAAAATTGCATTTTTGTAGGACTAGAAGTAAAAAATTGTGTACTTAATTGAATCTATCAACGGCGTTATTTATGTGAGCTTGTTACACTAGATTTCCACGTGGATCCGAGTAAAAATTGTGAATTTTAAAAGACCGGAAGTGGAACCGGAAGTGGAACCGGAAGTGTCATCGCCCTTCGTCTTGACATCAGTCAAGGGGACTCGTGTAATGCTGCAAGTAGGCAGAAAATCATAAACCTAGCTCAGTAATTAATTACATAGAGCACATTTCTTTGTTTTTTAACATACGAAAAATTGAACTTTTACTAAAATTATTACTTATTTTTTCTGTAAAATTTTAAACACGTTGATTTGCTGGACCTTATTCAAGCACTTCTGTTTTGTTATATGTGTGATTTCATTGTTTTTTCTACTACAATGACCATAAAATTCCAACTCTTCGTTCGTCTTTTCGAAATCAAGTAAATCCAAAGTGATGCGTTAGAACTTTGGGTGAGTGTACATAAAATATAAAACGAGATAATGCAAATTTACAATCTTGAAAAACACATGTATGTGTATATTTCATTTATTCTGCAAATGTTATTATAACCTCATGTTATCTTCCTACGTTCGTACTTAAGTTGCTTAATATTCAATACATGCGTCTGCAAAATCAGAGATGCAAAATGTATGTAAAATATATGCCCAAAAAAATCAGGTGGAGCAGTCCATGCCTAGAATGTACAGTTGAATACAATGTTTTGCCTGTAGACATCAATTCAATTAAATTTATATCATGAACTTTAACAGCTTTGTGAATCGGTCAAAAAAATCTAATATCTTGAAAATCGACTTCTTTCAATGCTTATCTGATTAAACGTGTTTTCCAAGATTCACATTTACATCTTTAGCCGAGATTATATTTACATTCGGAATGTTTTCAATAGAAGGCATGAAGCAAAGTTCATACTGAGCTGACTCAAACAACGGACATTACAGCTTGCAACACTGGAGTGAGTAATACTCATTGATATCAGTATGTTGGACGGGCGGATGACTTAAGATGGAGAAGTTATGGTTATTTATATATATTCAGCTCTTGATCTCCATTGAGGACCAACATACTACAATAAATAACGACATTGACGTATTTAAGTAAACAGTTTGACTAATCTAACTAAAGTTTCAAACGTATAGCACATACATATATTGGAGCTCTTGATACCACATTTGGTTTTCAATATGTTGATGCTGTCTCTATGTTGAGAAGAAACTAGCTGAATGTCAAAGGCACAGTCCCAGACTTCAATGTGCTACCAGTATTTCATTTTGATAATTTGAGTAGGAAATTTGTTACCGTTATTGTCAGCCCTGTGGCGAATTAAAGGTTTACTGAATTCAAGTGAAAGCATTACTTAACTCATGTATACATTGTACTTAACACCTTTGGAACTTATAAAAATGGACGAGACTATCAACAGAACATTTTGATAATCCAATAATAAACATATGTATTAGGAAACTCAGTAAAGCCACTATTAATTAATCGTATTCTAGCAGATCCCGTTATTATCTCGTTTGTCGTGAGATTGAATGAGATAATGAGAACTTACGATACAATCTCAGCAGGATGACTGATAAACAGACCCTGGAGTTGTCGTAATCGCTGTAACTTAATAGTGAATTAATTGAGAACCATTCCTCAGACGTAATTTGTGATTGGATTCCCAATCAAACAAATAACATAACATGAATGTCGAACAATATTTAGTCCGTGTGGTGTCTTCACTATGTGGATTTGTTGTTTCGTATAGTAACAGTACTGATAGCGTGTCCGTTGGAAAACTAGTGCATGATAAAGGTTTAAGCATCGTTATTGTAAACTCTGTTACGACACCAGTGAGTGATGCATATCTTTCAAAGGCTGTAAACACTTTAATTCTAAACATTCAGATGTTTAATCTTCATCTTCCTTTTTCTTCCTTGTTTTATTTTGGCCATATTTAAATACATTGTAGTACGTAAAGAAACCTCCGTATGATTGTTTCAGGAACTTATAGGAATGATGTTCAATACTTTGAACTGCAGCTTATACATTAAAACAATGTCCAAAAACACCAGACTCTTCTAAACATAAGTATCTCCTTTATTCATCAATTTATAGTTGATAATTTCACGCATATAGGATATGAAATGCTGTATGACGAAGTCACCTCCGGTATTTCGTACTCTTCCCGTTTCCTACTTCAGGTACGAATATGCGAATGTAACGTGCGCGTTCTTGTCGTCATTTTCTCATTAAAATATGAATTTTCACGAGACATTATAAGATAAAAATATCCAAATTCAGTTAAATATATATTTCTACGCACAATGGATATCTGAGTTACTGATGAAGAGGTATTCTTGGCAATTATTCTCAGGTTTTGATTTTACCCGAGATAGTGGTTCGTTTTATGTAACAGTCAACTATTTTGGACAGTATATGTACGTCTATCATGATAGTATATAAATGACTGCTTACTAAAAAGCATAATATCATGTTACACATCAAAGACTGGAAGAGATGACATTTACATAAATGACGATGAAATAATACGCCATATTGCAACCACTTTGACTATAACAGACATGGTATTAATGTCTTATAAACTATTTCAAGATATTATTCAAAATGTTAAAAGCCTCAACTCCAACACGGGCACTGCATGATATCCATATTTTTATGTCTGTTAATTGATGTAACGGTGTATTCGCGTGACTGTCCAATTAATGGACTTTTCAGGACAATTGTTGTTTTTATAAGAACTATTGTAAGACCGTTATATGAGTACGTGTGCGTACCATATCTGTATAGTATGTGTGCGTACCATATCTGTATAGTATGTGTGCGTACCATATCTGTATAGTATGTGTGCGTACCATATCTGTATAGTATGTGTGCGTACCATATCTGTATAGTATGTGTGCGTACCATATATGTATAGTATGAGTGCGTACCATATCTGTATAGTATGTGTGCGTACCATATCTGTATAGTATGTGTGTGTACCATATCTGTATAGTACGTGTGTGTACCATATCTGTATAGTATGTGTGCGTACCATATCTGTATAGTATGTGTGCGTACCATATCTGTATAGTATGTGTGCGTACCATATCTGTATAGTATGTGTGCGTACCATATCTGTATAGTATGTGTGCGTACCATATCTGTATAGTATGTGTGCGTACCATATCTGTATAGTATGAGTGCGTACCCTATCTGTATAGTATGTGTGCGTACCATATCTGTATAGTATGAGTGCGTACCATATCTGTATAGTATGAGTGCGTACCCTATCTGTATAGTATGTGTGCGTACCATATCTGTATAGTATGAGTGCGTACCATATCTGTATAGTATGAGTGCGTACCATATCTGTATAGTATGAGTACGTACCATATCTGTATAGTATGTGTGCGTACCATATCTGTATAGTATGAGTGCGTACCATATCTGTATTGTATGTGTGCGTACCATATCTGTATAGTATGTGTGCGTACCATATCTGTATAGTATGTGTGCGTACCATATCTGTATAGTATGTGTGCGTACCATATCTGTATAGTATGTGTGCGTACCATATCTGTATAGTATGTGTGCGTACCATATCTGTATTGTATGTGTGCGTACCATATCTGTATAGTATGTGTGCGTACCATATCTGTATAGTATGAGTGCGTACCATATCTGTATTGTATGTGTGCGTACCATATCTGTATAGTATGTGTGCGTACCATATCTGTATAGTATGTGTGCGTACCATATCTGTATAGTATGTGTGCATACCATATATGTATAGTATGTGTGCGTACCATATCTGTATAGTATATGTGCATACCATATCTGTATAGTATGTGTGCGTACCATATCTGTATAGTATGTGTGCGTACCATATCTGTATAGTTTGTGTGCGTACCATATCTGTATAGTATGTGTGCGTACCATATCTGTATAGTATGTGTGCGTACCATATCTGTATAGTATGTGTGCGTACCATATCTGTATAGTATGTGTGCGTACCATATCTGTATAGTATGTTTGCGTACCATATCTGTATAGTATGTGTGCGTACCATATCTGTATAGTATGTTTGCGTACCATATCTGTATAGTATACGTATACGTTAGTATGCATGCTTACAACTCAAAAAGAATATTTTGCTTCCGTGTCATTATCATGTTTACGTCCTTACCTTAGCTCTTCATACACCTGCAGCATAGCTGTTTGGTAGCATTAAGGATATTAAAAAGTTTCCACACAAACCAACGTATTGAGATTTGACCAGCTTCTGGTTTTAATTCCATTCCTATGCGAATGCTCTCCAACAAAAAGTACAATACTTCCTACTAAAATTATGATTTTGTTTTTACATATTTCGGCACAGTTTTTGTGCATAAGATTAACATTCTAGAAGTTACACTAAAGCACAATATTTCACAAATATGATAATGATATTAATAAGATATAAAGCCTCTTGTATCCTCTAGTGTTTATACGTATGCGCGTACACTTAATACCGTCATTAAGGTTTCAACGCTCAGTAATTAATAAAATCATCTGTGGCAGTTAATTGGAGTTTCTTTCCGATCAAATATGATTTAGAACATGTCGCTATGAAACGATGAAGAGTTTTACAGCCACAAACATTACATAATGATTGAAAGTAAATTGCCTTTACAGCGGTTACTATTTTTTTGCCTCTCAGAACAATTGTTATCATTAGGAGAGGCTGTGTGTATGACATCATCTGTTGGTAGTCATGAAGCACTTGGCATCATTATGTTTATAGATTTATGTTGTTTAACTAACATGCCATTTCTGTAGAATAATGCATATGTGAAGCTATTAATTGGCAATAAATGGGATGTTCGGCGCGACTGTGAGAAACATACGGGTTCGTTTTATTCTTTTTGCTAACATTCTTATTGATGGACTGTTCCAGATTGGAACGTTTACGACTAAGGGACATTGAGTGTATAGAGATGTATTTTATAAATGAGTCCCATTGACGTTAGTTTCGCGAAACAGGTAACTTTAACACATGTGCTAAAACCATGAATATTTAAGTAAATACAATTGCTGTCAAAAACTGATCAATTTGGTTAAAACAATCATGTTAACTAATGTGAAATTACGAGTTATCGGCCGCTATTATGTAACGACGGAAATTCGTTTTGAATTAAGGCGTGGGATCTTCGATTGGAGTTCACTAAAGCATTGTCATTTCAAGTATAATGAACACTTTGGAAGAAGTGCTTTTAGATCAAGTTCAATTCCTTACAATTTCCACAGGTTTTGTTTGACTGATTTATTTATTTGTCACTCACGAATGACATGAAAGTCTCAAAGTTAAACTTATTGTGACAAGTAACAAAACTATCCTCTAGAATATTAGTGTTTTATATAGAATGCTTCCTAGAAACTTATATGTAACACGAAACGGGATGGGGTTGTAACAGGTCTGTAAGTCAATATGTCACCCTGCGGAAAGTCTCTCTATCTAATTGCCGTTTTAAACAGTCCCTTGAGACATTCAGAGACAAAATGCTGACGATGCTTTAGGTTAATTGTGCTATTTTTTGGTGATCACTGCGAAAATTGTGAGGAGCAAATTTCTAACAAAACCGTGAATTCATACCAAAACACATATAGGGGAAAAGAAAATTTGCTTGCGGGAAATAGATACTACCCGTTCGTACGCATCCCCAAGTCAGCATTATCCTACGTCAAAATGTTAAATTAACTAATTAAAATATATACGGGCAAAATGCACAAAGCGCGTATATATTCAGTTTTAATCGATATAACATGTGTTGTTTGTTGGCTAGCATCGCAAAGTTTCTATTCACACGATACCAAAAATAGTGTTTAATTATTTAAATTGAATATAAAAATAATGACAAAAATGTTATATATATTTGACATATGATATTTTAAGATGGTAATAGATGTTGACGCAGTATTACTTGGCATTAGTTAGTTAATTATTTTCATTAAATTGATGACGCAACAAAATGTTTAGTTCAATGACGGAATCATATGATGCGATCACGGACCTGGAGCACCATTGCAGGTAGAGAGGGAGAGAGGGAGAGAGGGGGAGAGGGGGAGGGGGGAGGGGGAGGGGGAGAGGGTGAGAGGGAGAGAGAGGGAGAGGGGGAGAGGGGGAGAGGGGGAGAGGGGGAGAGAGGGAGATTGATGGAGGGAGATTGATTTAGGAAGAGGTACTTGATTTGATTAGTGTAATTCCCATTTGTATGAAGAAGAGCGCGCTTTGAACGAGCCTGTTGTGATCGTATCATTGTAAAGTAAGTTTTTGAATAAGTTTACTTAGTAACAAAGGGTGAAATTCGGACACAGATAAAAAAATTATGGACAAATTGTTGCAAGTTTCATATCTTTTATTGAACGTTTGGTGAAGAGAAATCATGACCTGGAACTGTCTGTAGATAACGTGTATTATAAGTGCGAACTAATGGCAGGTGCAATTATCTAGATGAAAAAGACGATTTTAGAGAAGACTTTTTTAAATCAATGTCATGAAGGAAGCGCTTATTCACTTCGTCATTGTCAGACATCAGTAAGAAAGTTTAAAAAAAGTTTCCTTCAATACAAAGTTTGGTCGTATTGTAAGAGCAAACATACAGTAACCAAGTATATAATCCCACTCGTATCACAGCTCTCTAAAATGAATTTTCACTAAAGCACCTGTACACAAATAATTATGAGATTCTCCAGAACATTGCTCTACGCAGACAATGACCTCGCTTGCTACAAAATATCACAGCGTGTCCATTTCGCGATAATCCACCGAACAGATACATGTTTATTGTTGTGTCTTACAAACCATCCCGCCTGGAATATTTCACAGTGATAGATTGATTGCCTGAAACAATTAAGTTTTCATCCACTATTGCAGGCTTCAGGTTATCATACATCTGTATGGAGAAGTTTGCGAGTCAATTGGTGTGCGGTCGAAAGAAAGCTCGTGAAAGTGAACGTATAATTTGTCAACTGCTGTCGCGGTTTGCTTAAAGCAATACTTTCTAAAATGATGTATTTTAAATCTGAGATTGAATTAGATATAACAATTGTTGAGCATTTTAGTTCCATGAAAACAGTTTGATGAATTTTCAGAGCTCGTATAATTTAATTGGCGGAAGTAATGGAGTAACTTCAACGCAGTGGCTACGTATGATGTAACATCAAGATACATACACATTACTTCAACACGCCTAGATACATAAACCTTACTTCAACACACCTAGATACATAAACCTTACTTCAACACACCTAGATACATAAACCTTACTTCAACACACCTAGATACATACACATTACTTCAACACACCTAGATACATAAACATTACTTCAACACACCTAGATACATACACATTACTTCAACACACCTAGATACATACACATTACTTCAACACACCTAGATACATAAACCTTACTTCAACACACCTAGATACATACACATTACTTCAACACACCTAGATACATAAACCTTACTTCAACACACCTAGATACATACACATTACTTCAACACACCTAGATACATAAACCTTACTTCAACACACCTAGATACATACACATTACTTCAACACACCTAGATACATACACATTACTTCAACACACCTAGATACATACACATTACTTCAACACACCTAGATACATAAAGCTTACTTCAACACACCTAGATACATACATCTTACTTCAACACACCTAGATACATACACATTACTTCAACACACCTAGATAGATACATAAACCTTACTTCAACACACTTAGATACACACACCTTACTTCAACACACCTAGATACAAACACTTTACTTCAACACACCTATATACATACACCTTACTTCAACACACCTAGATACATATACTTTACTTTAATACATCTTAAGTTTTGATGATTGACATGTGTTCTGCCATGAGTTAGGACGACATGACTCATCAGTCCTGTTACGTAAATATCGACCCAAGCAACATTCACACGTTCTCTTAATTATTTCACACATTTTGGCTAAGACGACAAAGAAATATGATCATAATACACCTTACTTATCATAATAATCATTAGGTAATGACCAGTATAAGAGTAGTTGAAATCTCAATGCCGACAGTCGTTCTTGGATATAAAATAATCCCACTTGATAATTTTTGCAGAAAAATATCAAGCTGATGCCGACAAGTCAATATCATCATTTCATGGGGTATGTGGATATCGTCCGCGTATGATATCAAATTAGCTGCATGAAGCCAATTATACTACAAAGGACAGTATGTACCCTTGTACACAGTTGCAGTATTTGTTGTGATTGGAAAATGCCTGCAAGCAAACTTTTCTTTTATCTAATTGAGAAACAATTATGACTTTGATTGTAACATGTTTTCTCTTCTTTCTTTTTCAGTTTATTAAATATGTAGTGAACGATGATTTAATTGACGACGAATGTCAAAGTTCCACATCGTGTACCTCTGTAAGTATCTGCAATTATTTACTTTTAATTTATTGCACATTCAGTACCTGTTTTGTATTGTATGGTTAGATTGTTGACGTTATGCTGAGTCAAAAAAGAAAGTGTGCATGGCGCGTTTCGCTGTCATTTTGTAACCAATTAAATGATATTGGCCCATCAATATGCACTATAGATAATAATCAAAGCACTGAAAGTGCTGACAGCAAGGTGCTCACTGCAGATTACAGACGTCACTTTGGCATATATTTTACCTATCACAATAGTCTATCAAGAACACTTTGTTATGTCAGTATATTACATAATATAGGAGTTAAACACGCAATATTGTATACAAAAAATGGTTTAGACAGTCAGGAGGATGGATGGAGAAGAAGTAAACAGTACCTGAATGTTGATAGTATGCCAAGTTTCAATGAAATCCATTGAAAACTAAAGTATTTTGCTAAATGTGTTCTAAAAGGAGACTTCTATTCAAAGGGAGCGAATTCTAAAACATCTACAAATCATGTAGCATGGCACTTGTATTATCAAAATACATTGTAATCCCTTGAAAACTGAAGAAGTAGTTAGCGACACAAACTACATATGTTGTATATTGGACAGAACAACCAATCGACCGACCAACAGACAGGATGACAATAAAACAAAAAATATGTTTCCGTAAATCGTCGATATTCAACGGAACGAGGACTGAAAATTGCATTTCTCATGATTTCAATATACGTATAATTGTTCGTTGGATATATATTATATGTTGCACCGTTTTCTTGTATACGTATCTCTGCCTACTACTATCGTCCGCTGCCTACTCTACACTGTCTTATACTATCGTC
Organism: Mactromeris polynyma; assembly: GCA_032209605.1. Taxonomy (NCBI): domain Eukaryota; kingdom Metazoa; phylum Mollusca; class Bivalvia; order Venerida; family Mactridae; genus Mactromeris; species Mactromeris polynyma. The sequence continues at coordinate 28,797,682 of JASFXZ010000002.1, read as the reverse complement.
CGCTAGCTTGTTTCAGTGCACTTCACGCGGCTGCGGCGTAAGCATACGTATTTTCTGTAATTTGCAATATTTAATCAGCAAGTTTCTTTGGGGTTCTTTCTTTTGCGTAAGTGATGTCAGTTCAAATCCGTTTTCTAGCTGATATCGCAAAGGCTTACCGCTATTTTTTGTTAGACAAGGACTACTTTCTTCAGGAGTATGTAGACATTGGCGGTTCAGAATTACAGACTTGGGATGACTCATCCGATGGGTGTCCGCGGATTTTGCCTACTATAGCAATTGACTCTAACGAGCCCCTTCCTAAAAAATATACCACCAGATAGAAATAAAAATTATTTTTCAGTTGGTACAAAATATGTCCATCTTATCCCATGCAAACTTTCGTTTATCACTCACTATAAGTTCAGTGTTATAAAACCAGATACACTATTGCAGGCTTGCTTCAGTCAAAGCATCAAGGGGGTACATATGCATTGAGCGGATTGTCTTATAATTCATCACTGTCTCATACAATAAATCCCATTGTGTGTCCTTTTTGGTCTTGCGCAATCTGACTTACAGCGAAAGGCATATAAAACAGTAAATATGAGCACCACTGTACGATTTCCAACCTCTTCTTCGAGTGACGTCATTTCCAGAAAACGTCTCATGTGACGTCACCATGCACTGACAGTAAGCAATATTTGCCATATAAGGCAATATGAAAACGAAGTGACCATATTGAGTAAATAGTGTTTCCTGCTTGCAAATAGTGACATAACATATTGCGTTTTCTTGAAATGACGTCACTTACAGAAGAGGTGGTAACGCCCCTAGCAGCGCTCATATGTTGTTTTCCATAATGTAAAACACACTATAAAATAGCGTGATTCAATAAATGGTAAATATATTCATGAAAACAATGGAGACGTACCATTCATATTTACTTTCAGTTTGGTGAATGGTTTTATACACCTACATAGCACATATATCATAAACTAATGGTTGTTAACAATTAATACCGATGGGATTGTATTGCTGCATTGGAAAATATCATTTTACTAATATTATAAGCATTATCTTTTTAATAGTCGTTACCATGGTGATAGTCAGATTTTTCTTTCTAAATATCACAATCCTAAATTTAATAAAGGACAAATTAAGTATTTCATAACTCTGCAATGATTATGATCTACAAATAGAGAAAGGAACATATAACATGTCACGATGGAAGTCATATATCTCGTAAATATATGATTTCATTACGTATTGATACCGCATTTAACCCCCGAGCACTTAACATAAGTGATACTTAACAACATTGAGTCTAAAATAGTGTTCATCTTGTTTGAACTTACAGTTTTACTCCTTATTAATCAAAGTGCTGGTAATATGAATGTATTCATTGCAAAATATATTGTGTATATTAAATGTGTATATGAAAAGTTTGAAGTAACATTGTGAAAGATATGTCAACAAAACATATATTGGTCATTACGACATCTGATCACGTTAGCTCTGTATAGATTTTGTTAGTGATTTTTATGAATAATTTCTCATAATATATTGCCTTGCCTTTAAAAAATGTCTTAATTGGTCATAATGGTTTACAGTCAAATCTTTCTTTTTATTGAGCGTACACTGTCCTCGAATACAGACTAAAAACTGTCTCACCAGGTGTTATGACTTAGGTATTAAAAATGATGTACAAAGCTTCGTTGAGTGGTCATATTGCTATGTTTAGTCATGTACCAAGGGCTGTTAATTTCAATCGAGTCCGTCTATGAAATATCAGACTGGAATCAAACAGTTATGCGCAATTGCTGGTCGGAACTGGAACCAGACGACGTGTTGAAATGATATAATATGTCACACAGGATTTAACATGTTTTCCTCTATAAAAGCGAATCGAAATTGTTTGGCACGTTATGCGAAAACGATAATAATTTCGACGCAGACAAAGACAGAGCGTGTGTGAGTTATTGTCTAGTTTTAATAGTTTTGGGAATAAAATATTCATTCAATTAGTTCAAAATTATTTAATGGGTTTCATTTTTTTAGCATAAAATAATTAATGTGTTTTCGCGATTCGCAAAATACTGTAACGAAAATATGACACCATGAGCTACAAAGGTCTTAAATCGTCGTATATCCGGGAGTCTCGCAAGACGAGGCACATTTATACGTTTTGAATATTTCATAGAAATGTCGGGAATAATTTGGTTTATTGTTGTAGAGTTCCATTATTATCCTAGAAGTATCTGGTGGTTTGAGAATAACTTGTCGATGTCGATTAAGAGCTAATTACACATATCGCTCAATTTTGTGGAAGCGTTTCTTCAGTGTAGAAGCGTTCTTTCAGTATAGTTCTAAGCGTTCCTTTAGTGTTGAAACAGTTTACAGTTTATTTTCATTTTCTCAGTTCATGTAAAACATGACAACATGAGTACATAATATAAACAATACAAATACAATGGTAAAGAGGCAGTTACAATAAGAAAATGAATGCATCATGCACAAGAGATACAATTGTAGAATACATGATAAACAAATATTCAGGGAGAAGGTATTTTTATAAGAAACTTTGTCAGCGTTTCATGCTATGTCTGTTGTTTGTTTCAAATTGTTTATTTCTGTGACAAACATGTAGGGGTGTGAGTAAAGAACATTTACAAGTGTAATAAGAAGAAATATCTTGAAAAAAGATGGACGGCGCAATTTGAAGGTTAATATTTGTTGTGCAACATAAAAAATTGCCGAGATGTTATCACCAAAATTCAGTGTATTTCGGTAATTAACGTACCCTTTATCGGATGAGGTTAACCAATCCGCTTCAAGGTAACAAACGTTGTTCGATTGAAGATAAATTGCCTAGCAAACCATGTTAGTACGGCTGAGCCGAAAAAGTCGTGTTTTAGTAGGATATATTGGTTCATTTTCTCATACTCATTCATTTTTGTATACGTATAAGGTCATTGTGAGCGAATTCCAGCTATGCAACCCATATAACGGTCATTGCGCGGTGTAGTATTTCATATAACGGTCATTACTATTTGCATATCAATGTTGTGTAAAACAATCAAATCTTACATTAACCACCAAGGCAATTTCTCTTCAACCGAACAACATTTGTAACATTAACGCGGATTGGTTAACCTTTCGATGAAGGGTATGTTACCTTACCGAAATACACTGAATTTCGATGAATTTACCGAAATCAATTTTGGATCAGGAGTGACCAGCAATCGAAACATCTCGGCATTTTTTATGTAGCACAACAAATCTTAACCTTCAAATTGCGCCGACCATCTTTTTTCAAGATATTTCTTGTATTACATAATGCCACTTTACAATGCATTATACATATGTCAGAGGAACTTCAGCAACATTAATTATTAACTTACCGAGAATGTTAATACCGAATGCCGAGAACATTTTCCTAGCATTTCATATATTTTGTTTTCTCAAAATTACTGTAAACTTGTGTGTGCAGCATTACCGCACGGTATGCAATGTCTTAGAGTGAATTGCTACTTTAAAGGAGTAAAATTGAAAAGAGGATCCTAAATGGACTGGATTCTTGAAAGGCAGTTTCAAGTCACTGTATTGCTATAAGTTTACATTGGCATCATTTCAGTCAGCTGCCCTTGTTCATTACTGTGTCTTATTTTGGTTAAATTGTAGACAGTGGGAGATTTATAAATATTATTGTAGGAAGCCTCTCAACTGATGTCAAAATTAGTTTACACTAATGTTATATTTATGAATATGGACTAAATTTCGAAGTAATTCCGTTGTTTTCCCAACTATCGCCATTGTGAAGGGTTGGCTAGGTTAACATGGATACATGTTTAGAAAATTAATCACTGTGACGGTTATGGTATTTTTCAGCGCAGCCAATACGTGCTCGCATTTGCTACATGAGTCACAGCGGTGCTAAAGCCAATCAAATGGGAAGAAAATTTAGGACAGCCGAACTTTGTTTGTAAACTAAACGCTGATTGGTTTAAACTTGCACGTTGTTAATGATGAGCAGGATTCGCATGATTTCATCTTTCCTAATTATGGTTTGAATGTAGATATACTTATCTATGATTGTGCGACACATACTTAACTTTGTTAAGTTTAAACCAGTAACCAGTGTACCTTTTGTATCAAAATGAAACAATATAAGGTTAATCAATGTAATGTTTAGTATAGACAAAGTAAACAGTAATTAATACGTTTTCTATAGATGGGATTGTAAAATGGTTTCAAGACACAGTACGGTGAGGACTACGGGATAAATATTGTCTAATTATTTCACGCCTTCTTCGATTCGAAAGTTTAATATCATTGATATAATTTAAAGAAGACAGGTCCAATTATTATTCATCATACCTCGTAGCTTATCTTGAATTTAAACACGTGGTAAATGCGGAAATATCTTTACCGATCATCTTTTTAACATTATTTCTTGTATCACCTGGCCACTGTATTACACACATGATTTAACAGTGCTAAACAATGCAATACATAGTTCTCACATATACAATATTTACCTCCCTTGTTCTGAATTGTCGGCCTTTTGATAGGCAAGTTTATGGGGAATATAATGTAAACGATAATAAACTATTCCGATATATAAAAAATAACTTATTCATAATGCTCATGAGGGCATTTGGTTCAGTAGGTTGAAGAAAAAGTGGTTGTCACATGCAAATTCTGTTGGTATTTGCTCAACTATCACATATTTGGAAATACTCCTATAAGGGCTTATCAGTTTTGTCTATCAAAATGGCCGACGGTTAAGAACAAGGGAGGTAAATATTGTAGATGTGGGAACTATGTATAGGCCCTAAAGGCGACAAGAGTCAAAAGTAAACTAGCACCCATCAGGCACATTGGTGTTTCTAATACACAGTGTTATTAATCGTTTCACTTGTAAATACTTTTGTAAAACCATGAACAGTGAAAGTCATCGTAAACTGCTGGATCCAATAGTGAAAAAACTCCCGAGAAATAGTTTTATTCTACCTGTATATTTGGAGTAAATCCGCTATAAATAAATTAAAACCCGCTTGTTGCAACGAATATGTCGATTTTAATTTGCTCTAAAGTTCCATTCAGTTTCCTGATACTATTCTTCAGTGTCGATAATTTAACGAAGGATATAATTGTTTCGATATTGTTTTACGGCTACGAATTTGTTCCTTAGGCTTTGAATTTTGTGTGCTCTAGTACTAGAGCTGATTATAGAGGCATTATTGTATTTCGAATTAAATTCGGGTTCCCTAGTTCGATGGTTTAAGTTATCTGACTAAGTAGATTGTAGCCTTGTGTTCTCCTGTTAATGCGCCCATCATCTTTACTTCGTATAAGCGGTGGTTGAATGTTACTGAAGACAATGTTAGTAGGCTACTGGTTGGGAAACCGTGAACGACTGATAACGGTAAATAATTTCATGCCTCAAAATAACAAATGAACGCTGCTATGGGATTTACAACCTCTTCTGTAAGTGACGTTATTTCAAGAAAACGCAACTTGTGGTGTCACTATTTGCAAGCAGGAAACAATATTTACTCCATATGGTAACTTCGTTTTCATATTGCCATTTGGGGCAAATATTGCTCAATGTTAGTACATGGTGACGTCTCATGTTACGTTTTTTTGTAAAATGACGTACAGGTTGGATATCGTACAGCGGCGCTCCAATAGTGAATTTGTCTTCGATATAGGGTTATGTAGTTTACAGATAGTTGTTGCATCACAGACCTCACGTTCTAGTAGTTTTCTTATTAATTTTGACTACTTTTATGGTAACTCAGTTCCACATGTTTCGGCATTTGAAGTTCCATATTCATAAGGGTATTGTAGTTATACGTTCATAAATAATATTAACAGAGATTTAAAGACATCTGGGCTGAGATGTTAAAACTGAGATTTGAGACCAGTCTCAAACAATAGCCTTGCCCTTAGTCAATGTTACGACTGAGCTCAGAAGCAACCAGATTTATACTTGAAATTTGTGAATTCTCTCCAGCAAAATGAGTTGTATAACCTTCATTCCAGTACACATGCCTTCGTTCTGACACAGTCAATACCTCGTCAGACATGTTATACTTCCTCCTAGCTTATATAACATATGCATTAAGCGAAAGGTTCATAGTAATAGTAACATAATTAAAATTTCCTGAATCTATAATTGCAAATATGATACACTGAGGCAAGCTGAGGAACTGGTTACCTTCACAATCCGTCTCTAGGATCTGAAAAGAATGCACAATAACAACATCATTATTTATTCGGTGAAAATGCACCCGAACCCCCTTTGCCTACGCTAGACTGTAGCCCTAGCTTAGGATCGACTCTTTACATAAGCTGCATTATCTTAATATAAACATAAGCTAACTTACTAGAATATAAACATCCGACATTTATAGATATACTCGTATAGTATAGAATGCACAACATTTCACGAAACCTCAACATGTTTTTATCATCAATATAGTTGTTGTCACGAAACGCCCTAGCAATTATAACTCTGTTCATTCGAGACATAATATCCTCGGATTTTAAATATTACACTGTTAAGTTAAAGATTGCTTGTTGCTATCTCGAATAAATGAATTGATAAAGTCACTAATATGCACTACTTGTAACCTGGACAAATCAAGTATTTGATGTGTACCAACAATAATGGTGAATTATATTGATTGATATAGATGCTCGTAATAATCAGTTCGCCAAGTATAATACACCGCAAGAATGCGAAGAATTTGATGAAAAAGGCACAGAAATATGTTTGATCAATCTAGTAGTATTTGTTAGATTTCTTAAACATGTTAAATAGAAAGATGCCAGCATGTTGTACCGTTGTATTTACTGCCATATTATAAAATATGTCTGTTATTATGTGAATAGTAAACGATGATTCTTAAACTCTTGAACTGTATGATCGTTGAGAAGAGGATAGACGTATTAAAGACGGACTCGGTACATAGCCACATATATAACAAACAATGTTTGGAAAAGAAATATAGTTGTATGAGGTAGCAAAACTCTCCATTGAGTGGGTAGAGTTGTACATTTTGTGACGATGATTCCGGTTTTTGCTGATATTTGGCTACTGATACTCAGTGTTGCAGCTGAAATGCGCTTTCCGTTTATAGTTCCCTGAATGAAGTCTTCAAAAGGTTAAACTGCCACATAATGTTATCGAACAATAAAATAGGAATAAAATCACAGATTCAAGGTAATTAGTGATGCATTTTTCGTAAAATTTAAGATTCAATGCGTAGGAAATTTAACTTTTAAATGTATTGAAATCATACCGATCGAATTGACATATGGAAGTATTTTTTATTCGACTGAATACATGTGATTGGTACTTGAATATATTGCTAAAAAATCATTAAAAATATAGGCGAGTTCTACATACTGCGATAAGAATGTCTGTGTATTTCAAGTACGACCACAGAAACCCTGTCTACTTAATTATTGGCATGAAAACTTCAAAACGATAATGTTAGAACGCTTCCGAACGAGTATGTTCCTCATAAAATCGATGGTGTTTAATTGTTAATCTTTAAAATATTCATTTATTTGAATCTTTACCTCGCCTTACACTTGTGTAACACGTGTTTCAGAAGTGGATACTTTTACTGCACAGTCTTCAAAAATACGGAGGAATCATCAAAAGTAGGCATGGTGCGTTCGAACAGGTTGTCGTATATGTGCGCATGCGCTAAAGTTCTCACATACGAGTCCTTATTTTTTTCAATTTCTTAGCTGCCATAAGCTATAGCTTCCATAGCAATACACACAGCTCATGCCGTTTATAATGAGGTGAGATATATACTGACGGAAGAGGCAGGTGTCAGCGTTGATTTAATGACTATTCAGTCTGATTAGACCAATAAATGTACTTGAGGGCATTCAAAATGTAAATGGTTGAGGTAATAACACGATTCAGGGTCAACTCGGCCCACTTACAATCTCGGCCCGGTCCTGCTCGCACTTACAATCTCGGCCCGGTCCTGCTCGGCCCACTTACCAACTCGGTTCAATAATTGAGGCGATATATATTAACCTTTTAAGTGTTGAATTTTGATACATTGATCATTAACATTTAAGTTAAAACCAATTTAATGTAAGTTGAAAACATTATTGAATATTCCCTGTGCATTGAAGATTCGCGGTGCAGTGGAAATTTCCAGCTTAATGGAGAGGTAATTTCCCTGTGAAATGTATTTTGGTATCTGTTATAATTTGAACATTGTTGTCACGCCGTTTTTACTCAAAAACAATTATGAGAGGTATTTCTTTCACATTGTATCATTATTTTATTCTTTATATATTTGAAACAAAGTAGACGATACGAAAACCCTTAATATTTATTTAATAATATTGGTACAAATAACAAACAAGCCTTTTCACTGCGCTTAAAAAGACGACTACTATCACCTTCTTTAGTATGCCGAAGGTGTGAACAACGTTGCCTTTTCATTACGCTTCAAGAGTGGGCCGAGTTGGACCGGGCCCAGTAGGACCGGGCCGAGATTGTAAGTGGGCCGAGTTGATCCTTTACCAATAACACATCCAATACAACTTAAAGTGCACGTGTATTGCAAGTACTACATCCTGGTATTTCATAACAATGTAACTGGTAACTTTGTCTTAACAGCTTACTGTCATTGTACATACGTCATGTATTTAATAAATATCATAAAAGATATAAATACTTCGATCGAAAAATATTTCCGTAATTGTGTAGTGTGAATCATCGGAGAATCGTGTGCAAAGTAGATCACTTTCTTAAACTTGCAAATGCACGTCAACACTTTTAACGTCTACGTATGTTGACAATGTTCGACGTTTGGGGCTTTTGTATTGAACTTGTGAGTTACTGATATCTTCATAAATTGTCACATTAAGATCCACAACTTGTCACCGCGTTCTGAAGCATTTAAACCTGATATTGACTTAACTACATTGTAAAGCTTACTAATTAGATAAGTCGTCTGTAATAGTATGAATAATTTAGTCGCCTACTGGTTCACTTGGAACAAACGAGAAATTATTGTTTCGACGTTTCAGAAGCTCTATGCTACTTCGGTATTATGTAGATAAAAGAACGGTTTAGATCACCAATTTCGATGAGGTGTTAGATTCATTACATGCAGACTGGACGCCATAACAGCGACAACATCGGCTATTACGAAACTGCATATTTTCGAGAAAAAAAATGTATTACGTTCAAAAATAAGAAGACATCAAAATTATTATTACAGGAACACGTTTGGGGTGACTGTAGGGAGCAACTTGTTTTCTGACATAAACTGAACATTTCCCATGCGAGTTGTTTGTACAAGGCCAATTAATTGAAAATTCCAAAAAACTAACAATGTCTCATACCATGATAAGTATAAGGTTCTTTCTATGCTTCTGATATTGAATCAATAGTTTCTCTTAAGGTGTCAAACAAAGTTATCAAAAATCCGCGAACAAGAAAGGCCAAAACGCAATGAAACCAAGATTTCGATATTTTTACGAGGACTAGTTTCTGTTTTCATTTAAATACAGAATCACTGTTGGTGACACCAGCGATTTCATGGTTGCATTCTGTACGAAAATTAGAAAGACCTAAATAAAGTGAACATACTTAATGTATTCACGTGGGCATCACTTGTTCTTCAATATGGTATGGCACTGAAACATAATTATGCTGCGCGTAAATTCTACCTATGATATAAAACTTCCAAACGAAACAAACGTGAGCTCGTATTACCTATTTTATAAAGTTTATTTCGGCGTACCAAAGAGAGAATCCTTTACCAAACTGCGTAACAGAAAAACAAACATGGTGCTTGCATGGACGAAACTATTTACGAGCACACAAAGAGCAGCACATTTACATTCCTTCTTGGGATTCTGAAGCGAGTTGACAAAGGTTACAACAGCCGAGGACAAGAGCACTTTCCCAACACAAGTTTATCTTAACTCCTAACCCGTGTTCAGTTGGTCTAGTAGTAGCCCCGCATACGTGTCTCTGTACCCTGTACTTTTACATGCGTCTTCGTACAGCAAGAGTATAGAGATGTGACGTCCGTGGCTGGACTAGTCTAGTAGTAACTAGTTTGCTCTCACTGCATCGTTGTGTAGTTTTGGCAAACTTCAGATAACAATCGACTTGAACTATCGAAATGAGATTACTGTCGATTTAAATGTTTCGTTTTGATCCAGGAAAAAAACTAAATTCGACCATCATTCTCTAATACAAGACATAGAAACCTAGACCATGATTAAATAAATAATAACCTTTCCGGCTATGGGTAAGTACAAGCGGCGACCAACTCAGAGTACAACATCGTATCTGTGCATGAAGCAATTATTGGTCATAGGATTGAACAACGTGGAGAGTATGCTATAAACAAGAAAGTAAAGTCGTGTGAGGTATTTCATCTGCAGGACTTAAATATCTACCAAAGGATTAATGAAAATATTATTTAAACTGGTTCATAAAAATTAAATGTTGGCATCATTGAAAATGCGTCTGCCTATACATACGTGCAATGCTTAGTGATGACTTTGACGGCATACTGACAATATAGTGAGTATAACTTTGAAACAGTTCATTGCTTCCCCGTACAAGTTTACCATTTTTTGTTTTCACTCGTATAAAGTTGATTACACTACACGCATAGTTTAGATACAACCCAGATACATTGGGAATAATATATAAATATTTCAACCTGTTTGATCTTTTCAACATTTCAGAAACTGTTTAACAACAAGTTGAGCTCATTACAAGCTATTATAACCTCGTTCTGAGATCGATCTACGTCAAACATTTTTACCATCTTTTCCGTAACACATTTCTACGCAATGCTGGCAAACGTTTCAAAGATAGTTTCACGGCGTTTGAATTCTTATATTGAAGTCTGTCAAAAGCCAAGAAATTAGGAAAGTAGATATTGGCCAATAAAATGGTTTGGCAACAATTCCTTGAAGCGATTTCCTTTAGATCCGAGGGTATATACCGACTTTTGATCCTAATGCTGATATCGCGAGAAATAATCCTCAAGACCTCTTGAATAGTTCGTGTTGAGAGTACCAGGATGTTACTCAAATCATCATTGGGCGCGTGCTGCGGATTGTATATAATTACCTACCGACAAAACTCTCAGTAATTTGAAAGAAAACCCTCCATCAGTTCAGTATTATATTTTAATTGATCCCTCCAAGTTGTTACTTAATGTTATAATAAAATGATATGAAAGAGAAAAAGGCCATGTGTTTAGTATGAACTTGTTATAAATCTACGTGTTGCTATCTCGTCACTTCACTGAGGTTAACAATTTCACCGGAAAGTTAATAGAGACTATAGTGTCGCTGCTACAAACATACTGTTGTTGATCAAAATGTGTTTTGTTGCAATCATTCACTGAACAGAGACATAAATTTCTCTTAAATTGACGACGAATATCCATCAGAAGGTTGTGAATAGTGAAGATTTAGAGTATACGGTTGTATGAGGGCAATAATACACAGATGCACGTGCAGGTGATTGGAAAAATGAATTGCCAATTAATTAAATCTTATTTATTAATTGTAACTTCTCTGCAATAAATTGCCTTTTCCTGGACCTTTTCCAGAATCAATTGAAATAGTTATGTCGATCCAAATTCAGTTACGAGTTAAATACTGGTAGATTTTAGATATCACTTTAAATCGTGTTTCCCAGAGACGTTTGTTATATCCCCGCACAACGAAGTAGTAGTGCATGTATGCGGGACATTTATAACAAGAATTTGGCCCTTTCTTGATTTAAGGAATACGCTATATGGTACATATAGTATGTATACAATCTTGTGGAACCAACTCCTTATTTTAAATGTGACGGAGTTACTACACATGATGTGTAGATGTGCATGAAGGTGGGAAATCAGTTTGTCTGTATGTCCGTCCGTCCGTCTGTGTAGACACATTGTGATGAGGGCAATCTCCCTTCAGTTTTGTAAGGTCTTCTTTCAGATCTGGCGGAGTTATTACCCCTGATATGTAGATGTGCATGAATATAATATGGCACATACATAAGTATAGTGCATACAGTCTTGTGGGTGCAACTTGTTTTTACAATTATTCATTTGATAACCAAAGTTATTAAAGCTTGCTCATCATCTGTGTACGTTTCTAATTGTGATATATTTATACATGTACATTTACAAATTGATCGGACGCAATCTTACTCTACTTTCAGTGCTGGGACACTTGTGAAAGGATATACAGCGGCCCGGATGTTTGGAAAGGAGCTTGCAGAAAGAAACAATTATGTGTAAGTGTATCATTAATGTCGACATTTCATATCATAATTGTTCATAATATTTCCACAAATTATTTGACTGCCCTTTGGGGCCATATTTGTTTTCATTTCAAGTTTTGTCGTTGTTCTTAATTAATAACTCATAACAATCATATCGTTCCCGCATTTGTCTTCAAGTGTTAGCATTCATTCGGGTATTTTTCAATGTACTGATCAATATTATCAATATTCCCTAAGCATTCATGAGTTACTTCATCTAAACAATGAATAGAAATTCAATTCAATTCTCTCGTGCAGATGTCCAGCATCCCTTGATGTTTATGATATGCCAAAGTTAACAAACATTCGGTATGTGGCATGTTATCCAGCGGCATTACCGTTTTTGTCTCGGATAGGTATATGGTAGTTTCCTGCCACCCAAATTGCAATTTATGTTACAAAAACACCTTTTGTAAGTTCGATATTGATGGGTTTCTAACCCGGAAGTCGCTGGTTTTAGAAATCGGAACGAAAGTAGGGATTTTGACAGGTCGGTGAGGATTATGTCATTCATTGTTTTGATAATACATGGCATTGGCTTTCATTACATCAAACATATTTTTCGTACATGTTTTCATGTCGTCAGTGACGGCGAGGTTTCTACGAAAAAAGTCAGGATTTCTTATTGATTGCAAATTGTCAAGTTCAGTGAAACAAAACAAATGGTCGGCGAGAATGTCATTCCTTACCAAACATGTGAAAACAGATACATTAATTACCTTAAATATATCATGCCAATTTAACTGATTGTCTTTGTTTCGCTTTTATGTATGTATATCGAATGATACTACTAATTTAAAGTCCAATTGCTGCCAAATAATCTTGCTTTAAACTGCTCAGCATAAGAATGTCCCTAAAATACAACATCAATGTAAACCACACTGAGCATTATAAAACATCTAGGTATTGTTCATGTTTATTTCACCATGCTATAGAAGTGTCGAAGACTCGAAGTATAAAATAAGAAAGAGAAAAACAATTCTAATAAATAAATTCTGCGCATACATCCATATCAATTCACTATGCGTGTAACTAACGCAACATACATGTATACTGTATTTATTTTATGTGCATATGTCATAACCCCAAATAACTGGTCACACGTGACTTGTATGTGGAAACGATACACAAGCAAACAACATTTGAATTGAAAATGGGCATATATATGCTGATGTTTTATGTTTATCGCATGATTAAACACATTGCTATATTTTCAGAAGGACGGTTGTCAAGCGGCCTGTAAGTTCAGACGATCAAGATCAAAAGGTCAGTACAAATATTTATCATCTAACTTTGAATCACTTATTTTCTTAAATTAAAGGAAATGGGCGAACATGTAAGCCTAAAATCGCTGATAAAATACTCAATCAATGGACAAACAAGACAGGTACTGTTTAAACTTGAAGTTCCTGCTTTCCAAAATGTATAATTCTGTAACAGAAACAGAAACAGTAACTTGTTGTGATATTTCTGTAATACTTCAGTTCACACTCGCAGTAAAATTTCTCACCCTTTTTTCTAAGTAAGTTTGGAATGAGAGTTTTTTTTAGTTTTGTGCACCCTAAATAGTTCGCTTCTTCTCTTCATCTATTCCATCAAAATCGTATACAACATCTTTGACTTCATCGCACCTCTTACTTCGTTCAGTTCCCATAATTCAGTGTCAATCCATGATTCTGGATGTCCGTTATACAACAACCTTACAACACATTTCTTCTCACTGTAATATCGGAATCACCGACTGTGATTTGATCGACATCATATTGTACGATTTAAATGGCATTAGTTACTATATATTATGAGATTTATTCTGAAAAATGTTTTCTTAAATCAGCATTACTGAAAGTAACGGTCTGGTAAATTTGTCCAGCATTACATGATCGCCCATAAGATGATGTCATGTAAATAAGGCAAAATATGAATACATATCGAAAGGGATCAAAATAAAACACAAAAATGTCGATTTTCCTCCACATGTGGAGAAGTTGCCGGCTCCTTGTGGAAGGGTAAGTTAGTACTGGTAAGAATTCAGTCCAGGAAAAACTGGTTAGGTGAACCGGCCGCCGTATATAACTGAAATATCGTTGAGAAACGGCGTTAAACCCGATGAAACAAACATAACAAATAGGCCTTCATACAGACGAGAACATTGACTGTCAGTTTACTACATTTATAATCATGTGCAGCACGAAGTTAAAGTCACCAATGACGGATTGTAACGTTACATAAAAGATAAAACATGCACCGATGTTTTCACAACCTCAACGAAACTGATTAACATAAAACCTCATGTTTCGGGAAATTATTTAAGCGATTGCGATAATAATGTCCCTCCAATAGAACTCTCACGTGTTGTTTTTGTAGACCACAGGCTTATGATCGCAGGTGTTTTCATGAATGGCAAAAATATAAGCCCAAACAACAAAGTATGTTTATCATCGATACAGTTTTTTTCTCCTAGACGATTTTCAAGTGCCATGATTTTTCTAGCCATTTAAACATGCAAATATTAGACAAGATTCGTATACTATCTCAAGCCGGGTTCATCGTTATCTATATGTTATCGGTACACGTCTGTTCATTATCTGACATACCCGGTACAGATCTTCTGCTTGGTGTTGTTAACAGAAATGAAATACGACAGGTCTAGCACTGCCATCATGCATAATGTCAGTTTATATACATGATGTACTATTTGTTCTTAGCATCCACTAATTGAATGATAAGGTTTACCGTTAAATAGACACGATCGGAAAGTTGCTACTCCTGGATGCTTACTGATAAGCCACTGGTTCACTGTAAATCTATTAATCCTCTGATATAAAGTATAACGGAAATTAATCAAAATCTCTATTTCTTTTGTTTGCTGAAATGTTCGACGTGTTGTAGATTATTTCTGTTACAATAAAACATGTGCTTGATTTGTGCTGCTCCGTTGTAATTAACCGTATTACGCTCTAAAATCCTACCTACAACACCGCTTAAGGAAGATAATGCACGGAAGGAACTATGATATATCGCTACACTACTAATGGCCGTATTCTATGATATGTCTCTACACAACTAATGGCCATATTCTATGATATATCGTTACACTACTAATGGCCATATTCTATGATATATCGCTACACAACTAATGGCCATATTCTATGATATATCGCTACACTACTAATGGCCTTTTACTTTGATATATCGCTACACTACTAATGGCCATATTCTATGATATATCGCTACACAACTAATGGCCATATTCTATGATATATCTCTACACTACTAATGGCCATATTCTATGATATATCGCTACACTACTAATGGCCATATTCTATGATATATCGCTACACAACTAATGGCCATATTTTATGATATATCGCTACACTACTAATGGCCATATTATATTATATATCTCTACACTACTAATGGCCATATTATATTATATATCTCTACACTACTAATGGTCATATTCTATTATATATCTCTACACTACTAATGGCCATATTCTATGATATATCGCTACACTACTAATGGCCATATTCTATGATATATCTCTACACAACTAATGGCCATATTCTATGATGTATCTCTACACAACTAATGGCCATATTCTATTATATATCTCTACACTACTAATGGCCATAGTCTATGATATATCTCTACACTACTAATGGCCATAGTCTATGATATATCGCTACACTACTAATGGCCATATTCTATGATATATCTCTACACTACTAATGGCCATAATCAATGATATATCTCTACACTACTAATGGCCATATTCAATGATATATCTCTACACTACTAATGGCCATATTCTATGATATATCGCTACACTACTAATGGCCATATTCTA
Source organism: Mactromeris polynyma (assembly GCA_032209605.1). Classification (NCBI taxonomy): domain Eukaryota; kingdom Metazoa; phylum Mollusca; class Bivalvia; order Venerida; family Mactridae; genus Mactromeris; species Mactromeris polynyma. Next base: position 28,781,510 of record JASFXZ010000002.1, on the reverse strand, counting down.
TGATATATCTCTACACTACTAATGGCCATATTCTATGATATATCTCTACACTACTAATGGCCATATTCTATGATATATCTCTACACTACTTATGGCCATATTCTATGATATATCGCTACACTACTAATGGCCATATTCTATGATATATCGCTACACTACTAATGGCCATATTCTATGATATATCGCTACACTACTAATGGCCATATTCTATGATATATCGCTACACTACTAATGGCCATATTCTATGATATATCGCTACACTACTAATGGCCATATTCTATGATATATCTCTACACTACTAATGGCCATAGTCTATGATATATCTCTACACTACTAATGGCCATATTCTATGATATATCGCTACACTACTAATGGCCATATTCTATGATATATCTCTACACTACTAATGGCCATAGTCTATGATATATCTCTACACTACTAATGGCCATAATCTATGATATATCGCTACACTACTAATGGCCCTTTTCTCGATGCGCTCGTAATGGTACACATGACTTATAAAGACGTATACAAACCAATGTGTGTATGTGGCAAATAAATAATTATACAGAAAATCACCTCTTCTCCGTTGCAATGTGAATGTAATCATATAATTTAAGATTTAATTGGGTCACCACAATAAGTATAATAGGTAAACACAATAAACAGTTCTGGTATCGTCAGGCAATCAGACATAGAACATTTGAACAACAACGAATTTAAAAATTATATCAATGCCTACTGGGCGCTCAATGGCAACTTTATTTCGGTAAAATAAGAATTATTAACCCAAATGTTCTGACAATCATTTAATATTGTTTTACAGTTAAGACGAGTGACGAAACGTGGATATTTAAGGAGACACCGGCAGTGAATGTTGATGGCAGACATCAGTTAGCCTACATGGCCTGGACGAAACCTGTCATGATAAATAGTATTCCGGATTCCGGTCTTAGAGCGACACCTAAATTCGTGTATGTTCTACTATCCAAGGACAAGACTCTGATTCAAGGTAGTGCCTGGCAGGAAACCTTACAGGTAGGAAATAAAACAATTCACCATAAACATATCTAGAAATGAGCGCCGCTGTACGATTTCTAACCTCTTCTTTAAGTGGTGTCATTTCCGGAAAAGGTCACATGTGACGTCACAATTTACTGACAGTAAGCAATATTTGCCCCATATGGCAATATGAAAACGAAGTGACCATATGGAGTAAATATTGTGTCCTGCTTGCAAATAGTGACATCACATGTTGCATTTTCCTGAAATGACGTCACTTACAGAAGAGGTTGTTAATCGTACAGCGACGCTCAAATGATCTTTGGTCAGTAGCATGGAAAGCAATGATGTTGTATAATACGTCGATTGAATCCATAGAATTACCTTTGTTTTATTGACTAGTCTGTATTTACCGACCATTTGAAGTTTATGAAATATATTTAAAGCCATTAAGAACGCAACCGAAAATTGTCTGCTTCAAAACGTGACATAAAGAAGAAATAATTATATATTTATTCACTCAGTTAAACATAATTTCATAAACTTATTGAATCATGGAATATGAATTATTGGTCCATAGTTTCAATTCTCTTTTAGCAATATTTCATACATAGGTAACAGTTGGTAGCTTTTAACACCATGTACAAAATGAAGACTAATTAAAACAGTTGCATTTTTAATTGTGTTAAGTATATATGATATTGTACAAGTTATTCCTATTTATTGTATGCATTATTTGAAATATGTCCAATTGTACATGCATTGTTAGGTATGAAATGGTAAAATATATTTAAAAATATAAATCAAACACATATGCAACTTTGCTATATGCATTAATTTGATTAGCAATAAGTACAATACAGTGCACCAGCTTCATCTAACACGTACATTAAGACGCCATCTTACCTTGCACAAGAGAGCAATAGAAACTATGCGCTTATTAAACGGTCGAATTAATGAGGCGAATTTTCACGTAAATTCTTTTTTGTGTCTAAGTAGGCGCGTCATTACCATAATCTGGGAGCATAAGGAAATTGGTTTCATAAGATTAGCTGCAAGTTCTAACAGCAGGTTTTCGTGCAATGAAGAAAGTTCATAAAATGAGATTTTTGATCGAACAAAAAAATTCATATCAAGTGCGACGAAAACATAAAACTTCAAAGGTAGAATTTAATACATGCGAGATTAGAATTTGTTTCCCCAGTACGCATGTGTTTTAATTAAATACGGTAGGCTTTTTGCCACTATATATTAATTGAATCATACCGCAAAATAATTGGTTTGTCTCGCGTAGCGTATTCTTACCTTTCGTGTATCCAGTACTAGACAGAGTTGTATGTATACAACAATTCGATACAAAGATTATATGACAACGCTGTTTGCTTGCATAAATGTTCATACCTCAGAAATGAAGAATGTAATTCTAGGTGCAGATAATAAGGGTCCATTATAGTTTACATGACGTTAGTTCCAACCTTCACCACATCGCGGAGTTGGTCATTGTTAAATATGCTGACCATTCACCTTATTCTCATTGACCTCTAGAAATATACTTCGTGAACAAATCTAAATAATGACTTTACGTATTGATCAGAATCATTCGATTGCTTTGGTTTGGAGAACTATTGCTTCATACATGTACGTATTATTTATGTGCAATGTTCACTTTCACTCACTATTTCTTACATTTTTGTGTGAAAACATTCATTTTGGTTTCGAGCAAAACTCAAATCTGTAAACTTTTGTATGGTTATAAATGAACGAATGAACTGCTTGTTACTTTTGAACCTGAATGATTAGCCAACACAGTTTGGTTATTTTTGTAATTTGAACTGTGTGAAAACATAGTATGTTTACTAATTTTCTGTCCGTCTTAGTTTCCATTAAATATAGACAGAATTCGGTATGTAACTCGCTGGTTCTACCAAAACATTACATTTTGTTCATAAATGCTTCATAGTTTCACATCGACATATCGCTTTGTTAACAATACAAGTATATGATTATTAATTTCATGCTCGTGTTCCGAGTATTTATATTTGTTTTCGGAAATTATCATAATACAACTAACAAATATATTTTATACACTCCATTAACAAACGAAACCAGCAACATGAGGTTATATATAGTCGTGGAATCACTAGACATATTTCAACAACGTATACATTGTATAATAATGAGCTACATGTATACGCTATAATAACGATATTTAATCACTTAAATATACATTTATATAGAAAACCAAGCAAACATTGACCTAAATACACTTTAGGAAGTCAACTTGTACCCTGTAACTTAATATTAAACTATAAATTGCGATACTATTCATACAATATTCAAATGGACACGTTTGCATTTATTGGAACATAAAGCTGGAGTAACTAAAATTTGGAACTACAGTCAAACCTGTGTTAAAGACCACCTGCGAACAAAGACCACTATTGCAAAACCTGTCTGCCAAGACCACCAATTTTATCTCCCATCAGACCATTTTCAATGATATTTAATATATTAATAGAGACCACCTGTAAACAAAGACCACATTTTGCTGTTCCCATGGGTGGTCTTTACAGACAGGTTTGACTGTAGACAACTCAGCTAAAATTAAAAGACATTAAAGTCGTGTATAGTTATTATAAAGTATTGTTGTTACTTAATCAACAAACCAAGCTATATTGTGAACAATAACTAGTACGTAAATGGTTGGGCTATAAAGAATTGCATTATGTAATTTTAATGTAAATCGACTTTGAAATATGTCGTAATCCCCTGATGTCGTAAAATATGCAGGCAAAATTGGCACGCGCTAGAAAACTGGGATGTTTAATATTTGAATACGGGCCATTAAAAAGTCATAACAATGTGAACACAAATTCAGCACAGCAGTGTTGTTGATTCTACTATAAGTGACTTTAATCTTTATTTCGTGAAATTTACCAACAAACTGGCAGGGAGAATCCCCAGCAACACGGCATAATAAGTCGATATATATATCTGGTTCATTGATATTTATTTCATTTCTGAGTAATAATTTGAGGTTTAGGTTGATGTATATTACTGATACTATTTTAATTACCTTAAGCTCTATGGAATGTTCTCTGCGTAAAACTAATTCGTTTTAAATATTAAGCTTAAATTTTCGGGAGGATTTCATTCTGTTTTCGTTTGGAAATTGAAATTAAATATGTTCATGTATTCATTTTGGTCAAAAAGAATGTTACTACATTCTGCAACTTATAGCGTAACTAACAAAACCCCTCATAGTGTGTTCAATAAACACAGTTTGATGTCTTATTTTCCTTAAGATATTAAATCGAATAAATTTAAAATGATTTTTCTAAAACGAAAGAAGACACTTTTATAGTATAAAACTAGTTTTGGTTAGTTACGGTTATGTCTGGGATGGACACTTGTCCAACAATTACTCCTTATATGAAGACAATCCAGACATAGTGTGGTTGTAAGTGTGTAGCACGTGACATGGAACATTCCTAGCATATCATTCTGTAGTAACTAGTAAACCTTCCCAAATGAAAAGTTGGTTATTTACTAAAAAGTGATTTTTTCTGTTTTTTTTTACAACAATGTGGCTTTTAAGCGAGTCTTTTTGGAAATAAGTGAGTTTAAAGTGGGGTTTTTAACTCGCTTCTCTGGAAAAAGTAGGTTTTTATGCTCGCTTTTGCTCACTTTAAGCCAACAAAAAAACAACTTCTGGAGAAGTGGGTTAAAAACCACATTAACTCAGAAAAAAGCCAATAAGTTGTTTCAAACTGTGTTTTTTGTAGGTTTATTTTCCTCTGGAAAACCCACATTTTGCCTAGAAAAAACCGTCTTTAACCCAGTGCCAATATCACCGTGTTTAACTCGGTTTAAACCCAGTTTAAAACCGGTTTTGCTCACTTATAGTGTTTTCTGTTATAAAATCGACTATGTTGTCAGATGAAAATAAACAAAACAATTGAATGTAGAATAAATTTACGCGAGCATATACTGAAAGGATATTAGGTTACACACTAGGATAAGTAATAAGAAAACGGCTCTAATACGTGATGTAAGATTTAAACCAATTGATCATCTCCACTAGATCAGCATGTGTTAGTCTCAAGTCGACAGACAACAGGAAATAAGTTGGAGATAACTGATTCCTATAATAAGTTGAAACATGATAAAAATTGGCAAAGCTTCAGTGTGTTCGTGCAATTTGATGTTGTTTTACTAAGATTAAACTCAGTGTCAAGTTTCCGTCTATAGGTCTATATGTACAACACATTTTCTCGACAATGATAATTTGGCATCGTGCATGAAAGAACTGCTGAGATCAATTCAGATGTTTAAACTAGATTAAAATAATCATCCGATTTCCTTTGATTATACAAATAGCAAGTTGAATCGGATCTTTTGTGTACAGAACTTTCTGTTGAACATTGTTTGTTTTTTTACATTACACTATCGATATATCGGCTCTGCTATTATGTTTTTATCTAAATACAACATATTTATGTACACGTTTCTTAAAATTGAATGCCAGACAGATCAAATAAAAAAAACGGGAATCACAAGTTGATCAGTGCAATACGGTACCGGCGAATTTTAGCACTTGCCAACATTGCGTCGATTGACGGATTTACTTGACTTTAATGTTCTCCAGTGCGTTACCTATTCAACAAATTGTCTTTGACGGAAACAACATGGCTTACACCGTTTAGCACAGTAAAATAATCAGTAACCGCGTTACTTAGGTGTGAACCCTACGACTTCTCTCCAAGAATACATTGAGTACTTCGTTACGTAATTATTATTTTATTTATAAGCCTATTAACAGTTTACTTCTTGCGTCAAAATGTGTAAACTTCTGTATAAATCAAAATATTTCAGGAAACAGAATTTGGCTTCTGTATCTACACTTGCCTAGCTACTTATATCTTAGAGAATACATATTTGAATGAATATTAAATACATATTGAAAAGAATGGCAAGAAATACATCGACCGCTAATTAAACAATGCATATTGATGTATAAGTTGTACTTTGTTTAGAGCATATCTTCACCAGCTGTTTTATTTAACAACTTTGAATTTTGCATTATCTACAAATGATGATTAGAGTTATCTATGCTACGTCGAGCGTCATTACATTGCTACAACGTCGGAGGTCTGCTGTGGATGCGTATGTTGTCAAATCATTGCAGTATGCCGGATTTGAACCGAGTATTACTGACGCGTTGTAGTGAAAATTCATGAGTGTCGTTTATTCTCTGATATAATTATATTTTATTATATCGAATAAAAGATAAATGAAAAAAAGTCAACACTACTAGCTCTAACTGTTTGTTTAGGCCTACATATTTCAACGGACGTCCAATAAAAGCTCGGGAAAGATACTGACGTTAAAATGACGTTGACGTCATTTCCTCCGTTTGTAAAGATGGCGGACGTTACCAAACAAAACATTCTCGTCAGCTCTCGGATATTTCCGTACCACTTCGTTATTCTAACTTGACGTAGTTGGCCCATTCTCGTCAGCTCTCGGATATTTCCGTACCACTTCGTTATTCTAATAACACTTGACGTAGTTGGCCGAGGTCTTCCGAATGGTAGTTGGCCGAGGATTTCCGAATGAATGTAGACGCATTCGGAAAACCTCGGCCAACTACGTCAAGTGTCTCGGATGTTCGTCAGGCACTTCTTTCGGAAATACCATTCGAATATCATGAAAACATGATGGCAAACGCAAGTTTTTAACAAGAAATGACAACGATAATCCATCTCTTACGTGAATTTATCGAAGTTATTGAAATTATAAATCTGTTTTACGAGAACTATTTCTTGACCACACAAAATGTTGAGTTTTGCCACATAATGCTCCGCCTTACCTACACTAGAGGGTGAGGTATATTTTCCAAACTCAGGAATCAGTTTAGAAATGGACTGAGAAAATTACTAGCTATTTCCAGATCAAAAAATATCATCAATAATCAGTGAGCATGAAATACCACTATATGCTATCACTTTCCATGGGATCTGATATTTATTTTATTATATCGAACAAATATTTTGATATTAAAATATAAAACAGTAAAGTCAATGTGAAACAGAAACAATAAAGTGCCTATCGACTGGGACTTTATGAATTTCCAGTAGTCTATTTATAGACCCACGCGAGGGCAAACACGTTATGTCACAGGGTAAAAACGTTTTGTCACAGGGTAACATTACGGATCGGTTGGCTTATAGCGTGTATATGTGAATTTTACATGGATAAATCACGTGAGGTATAACAAAACATGATACCATATGGTGATACCACGCCGTAGACATGTATTAAGATACCACATACACCTAATCGCCTAAACCTGACACCCCGGGCCAACCAGTCTTAATGCTACCCTTAAGTATAAAAACAGCTTATATGGAATCGACTCCATGGTCTTTCACATCCGAACTCCTACTTCTGAGTCCTTCGGAGAATTTGATATATACAACTTGACACTTGGTCAGATTTATTCAATAAAGTCTAGCAACAAGTCAAAGAAATATTTAGTTTGGCAGAAACATATTGATTTTTGCTTGAGTGTTGTTTTCATGCTTCCGATGGGATACACGCAATTTCACAAATCTATCATTCACTCAGATAAGAGAAAATAAAAACTTAACAGAGAACCAGTTGAGTGCATCATGTGTTACTTAAATTCTCACATCCTTTTGATGAAATAATATACATATGTATTATTGTTCTAGTTTATCAAGATGTTAGAACAACAGTAAAGATATTACTGTTTCTGGGTATTATTGATATTGGGAAACTGAATTATTGAGGTATATTGTGTGTATGTTGATGAAGTATTGTTGAATTTATTGATTTATTTACTGGGTAATACCATTTCCAAGGAATGGGCAATAATATGTTATTAATATAGATATATTGCATTAGTCTGAAGCAATGTGTTGTTTTTTAAGTTTAAGTAAACTTGTTAAGTTAAAGACAATTGATATTTTTTGTGTCATGTTTAGTTTGTGTTATATGAAACAAGAAAAATTGTTTTATAATCGACCAATGAAAATGCTTTATAGGACTGTATCATCGCGGAAGGTCATAAGGTGTATAGCTGAATAGATATTTAAAAAAACATGTTTATGTTTATAGAACTGTGTCAATTCAGATGATATAGATTTATCACCTTATGTCTATTTCATTTAAAGTGATTGGTTTTTTTGTTATAGCAGTTATTGATATGTTGGACATATCAATGTAGAGGGGTATGTTCTGAAGGATTTGTATTTTTTACTCGGTTAAATATGTCAAATATGTAGAACATTGTTCTTGCGTGTATATTGGTGTTAATCGAGTAGTGTAACATGTGGCCATAAAACATGTGGTATTAAAATATATGGAAACATTCAGTATTGTATTAGTGTCACTCATTTAAGCGAAAATGGAATTTATCAGTAGTCTACAAAACACTATCTTTAAATCACGCCTCGAAGTTTACCTGTCCAGTTCTTTTGTATGTAATGTTATACCGTTTCTCTACTCCTACATTAGTTCATTTCGTATTATAAAACAGCGTGGACATGGCGTGTTGTTGAATGTGGCATTCCTCGTGCCACTCAGCCATACTTTGAGAGTATCCTGTATTTGTCTGTGTTTGTTTCTTGTGAGCTTTTGATGCAGGCGTCAGGAGAATAATTTTGTACCTGCATGTATCAAATTGGTTTGACAGAGATACTGTCTAGAAAAGCGAATTGAACATTTTGCTGGAAGTGCTTTTCACCCTGTCCACAAATTTCATATAACTTAAAGTTCTCTAAAGAAACCCGTGTTTTGTATTAGTTTTTGCATTTTGCCACCCGGCGTTCTTACGGTATATCCGTACGGTAACACATGCGGAAGTCGCACATCTTCTTTGCGGCAGCTGCAAGGTTGCTCTACGATTAACGTACGGGACCGAAACATTGCCGTTCCCACAAGCGGCATCAAGGCGGCCGCACCGTCATGTGATGAGAAAATGACACCACGGGAAATTACAAAGGCTCATACATTGCGGTCTGTTACTTTGACGTATCAAGACGCCGCCTTTACACCCACAACGTTTGCAATACTTGCAACTAAGATTTTTTCTTCTTTGTGTCTTGAAAATCTTAAATGAAATTACTGTGCAAGAGAAGCGCCTTTTATTTCCTCCAAATGACTCGACTCGGTGTTGCGGTAATCGCATTGGCATCTTGCTGTCGCATGGCATGTAGCCGCCTTAAGGGTACCGCATGCTGGCCATAAGATCATATGGTTCCCGCAATGTTACAGTCTCCAAAACCGTGCGGTGACCTGTTGTTTGCGCTGACCGCAGTGGGTTGTGACTGAGGCTTTTCTGTTAAATTTGAAAGAAATCAAACATAGATTGTATATATTATATTTTAGGTTTGCTGTTATATGGTTTATATCAACGAAATCTGTCAGTTTCTTTCATTATTTGTAGAAAAGAGTTTGAATTGATAAAGTGTTGGAATGGTACAGTGTTAAAACTGAAACTTACCTTAAAGACAATAGTGTCTGCCTCGACTATTTATGATAACTGTTCCATTTATTTTCCTTCGTGCGCATGCGCTGCTGTAATGTGTTTAACTGGTAATGAAATGATTCTATAATCGTGTTACATAGACATATAAAATACTGTCAGTGATAGAAAAAGCAATATTCATTTATATTCATTGAAATACAGTATTTTTATTACAACATTATATGTTATTAATAAAGATATAACGCGTTTCCTAAAATATAGTTCAGTGATAGTTGTTTTATTTTTCGTTAGCCATATGTTTCTGAAGCTTAAGTTATTGGTGTATATGTTGATAGGTAGTAAACACATCGTCTATTATCAAAGCAAATGTATGAAATATAGTCGAAGGGGAATCAGATTATCTAATGAATTATGTCAGAACGCAGAGCATAACTTGTCATGATAACTTCTACATTTTTTATGTTTTTCGTGTCTTAGGAAACATTAAGATTAAGCATGAACCGAGATAAAATATTCACGATTATATTACATCGAAGGATTAATAGTCATATACTTACTTACAAAACAAAGATTGCACTTGGCAAACTCGATATATTTTTGAAATCAACAGAGCATTTACGTCAGTTAATGTTATTATTTCTAAAATTCTGAAAGTCTGCCAACTATCGTTTATAATGCTGTATTCACTTTTAATTTATGTATAACAAAGAAATGTGTAAGTGTAGTTTGATTGTGTATATGTTGTTTTCGAGGGTACCGTTGTTGTCTGGTAGGGATGATCGTGTTTTGTTGTTGTTCGTGGTAATGTAGATGGCGGCGATGTTGGCGCGGCTTCTTATGTTGTAGGTTTGATAGTTGTAGGTTGTGCCGGTGTTGTTGTTGTTGTTGTTGTATTTGTTGTTGTTGTCGTCCTTTCTGTTCTTCTATTTTATGATATTGAGTACAAATTATTTCGTCAATCGCCCTCCCACCATAAATGAATTATTGCCAAAAATATTACAATTGTTAATACTATCAGTACTTCAAGGAACCAACTACCAATTAGTTTAGAATATATGTAATTAATGTAAACAGTCTTTATGATGTGGCAGAGAACCAATCTCAAGTCTTGGCAAGACAATTGGTTCAGGTCGAAATGGTGTTGTGATATGTACCTATCAATTTTCTTCGTGCTGCCTGGTTTGATTTTGGGGCATCCGGTACACTATCCAGCTTTTGTATTAACGGATAATCGACAATCAGGGTAAAACACGTGGCGGTATTCTTTTACAAATCTACGAATAATTATGATACATATATATACAGTCAAACCTGTGTCAAAGACCACCTGCGAACAAAGACCACTATTGCAAAACCGGTCTGCAAAGACCACCAATTTTATCTGCCATCAGACCATTTTCAATGATATTTAATCTATTAATAGAGACCACCTGTAAACAAAGACCACATTTTGCTGTTGCCATGGATGGTCTTTACAGACAGGGTTAACTGTATACATCAAACGAAACATTGGATTAACAGTACATTAATGTTGATATTATGTAGGTTGGTTTGTACAGCAGCTGGTAGGTTGCCACCATTTTGAGAATGGAGCTTTTCATCACACTGTTAAATGTCCGTACCACAGCTTTATATACATATGATAATTTACAGCTTGAAATAAGGTTAGGTAATGATAAATGTAAACTTGTCCACTGACAGGGGAGTTGTCTTGTGAATAAATGCCCGAGGTATGAAAGTACAGCTGACTGTAGATTGATATATGCAGTGTATATCTGTGGTTTGAAGAGTCATGCCATATCATATCAGATAGAGATGAGGTTGAAAAAGCTCGGACTTCTTTTTATTATTCATCTTGTCATTTGGTTAATCTTTGTTGTTTTGTAAATTAGTAGCTTGCAATTTGCGTTTCGTTGTTAAAAACATTACTTCTTTCAAGATATTCGCCGCAGATTCAAAAGATAAAATTCGTTTTATTGACACTTGAACACGCACATATCTACTACACCTACATGTAGGCCTACATACAAAATAACGAAATTATGTATGTTTCATAAATAAAAGGGTTCATTCTACCTGAATACAATGTACTCCGGTCAGTGTCAGTTTGAGGTTATAAAACTTCTTTATTACATTAACCATCAATGTACATTATTATTGTTATTATTAGCTTTTATATTTAACATCATTTATCTGTAAGAACATGTACAACAATTTACATTCCTTGACTTTTACAATCACTTCACGTGAATGACAAATACAGTCAGTGATAAACTTTTACCAGTACACTCACAAAAAGTTTTGCTCTACGTTGCATGAACCAGTTCTTCAAACGATCTAATCTGTTTGAATCTGAAACACGTTTCCTAAACACAAATATTATGTATGTACCTTGCAGACAGCTGCTCATCTTTACCGCTCATATAACACTGGATTAAGACAATGAGTTGTTACATTATAAAAGCTTTTGTTAATATTGGAAGTTATTACAAATCCAGACATCGCTCGTAAAATGACTCATAAACGCTTTTCTGACTGACTGACTGACAATATTTCTGTAAGAACTTGTTTCAAAACAAAAGTATTGGCTAGTGTTTTTGTGAGCATCTGACGATAATTGATGGCAATTTTAACCTAGTAAAACACAAATTAGCTCCAAACGTGATACCCTGTTGTACAAAGCTAATGTAATAAAGAAACAAATTGACTTTCCATGTTTTTCCAGACGTATATACGTTTGTGCGGGTTTGTGGCGTTACCTGTTTGTGATTCTCTTTCTCTGACTTCTTACACACAATAAGTTACACCATTAAGATGTAATAAGTTGACCTGTAAGTTTTTATGCGTTTTGCATCTGGCTGAAATTTAAAAAAAACAACAGATATATTAAAACGTCCCATAATCTTCAGAGATAAGACATACATCAAAGCTGAAGCGGCAGCATACATATTGGACAAACATTTCTCACCAAGCTGTTCTGTCTTGTCTGATGAAATTTATTTGATGGCACTTGTTCAAATGTTCATTCATTGTGTCGGATATCATATATCATTTATCTGTTTACAATTTTTGTTCAATGTCATTTTTCCTTTCTGAATTTTTAGTTTCTAACGAAATTTGAAAGCAAAGCATTACGGTATTATTGGATTAGGAAGACCTTAAATTCTCTAACATAAAAAACTAAAGGGTAAATACACTGATTTTAATTTATGAAACAAACTGACTTTAATGCCAAGGAAACCTTTTTTGGTGGCAGTTTGTGATAAGCGTTCTAGTGTTACAAAGAGCAACTACAGTACGTGTTTAATATACTGAAAGACTACAGAGAGTTAAATATCAAGCAACATAAGAACTTCAGGGTAAATGAACATTAAAATCGCCAATGGCCCGACTGTAATATTGATGATGGCGGAATATCCTTGACAGCTCATAGTGGGACGACTATTCTCTCGAACCAGTGTTCTAAAAGTGGTACCCGGGTATCCGGATCTCTAGTGATTGAGAAAAAGAGAACACTGTTTTAGTTGTACTCTAATTGTTGATTTTATTATAGACAATAACCTCTATGATGTTTTTCTCAACTATCCAATTTATCGACAATCGTTAAATGAATTGATAGATATACTTGAACAAGTTGTACAGATTACAGGAAACTGATGAAAACTTATCACAATTGTGGACTATTCCGGTTCTTTACACAGTAACGACTGGTTTATCAAACAATGGTGTTGTTCTGCTTGTCTGCATTGACCGAGAACAAGAATCGAGATAAGTCAGTTCATTGTCTGACAAAAGGACTATGAACCAAGAAACATAAATTGTGAGGTACATAAACAAACATCTTTACAACAATGAAACACTATCTTCTAGAGATACCAAAGACATTAAAACGCCACTCATACATAGGTACACGATTATACACAATCCCTTATATTTTAACAATATAATCACATACTGACGATAAATTGTATACATGTATAGTATATGTATTTCAAGATGTATTTGCATAACTGTCATGGTAAAGATCGCTTGTTTTCAGTAACTTTCAAACTGCCTGTTTGACAACTGATTTTATATAGCCAAACAGAAAATGTTTACTACGTTATGCGTCCAAATCCGAATGTACGGGTCCGGTGGAAACTCGCATCAAAATGAAACACGAAGGTCATGATTGCAACGACAGCTAAATTAATTTACCACTGTTTAACTATTATATATTGTATATTTTAGACAAGTTCAACGTCCGCCATTATGGAAATGGATGTGATACCTTACGACCCGGAATTCTGGTTACTTGCAGTCAGCGAGAATGGAACTGAGGCCGCCAAACGTTTTAACGTATCCGTGTCACATAATCAGCTTTATGAGAAAGGTTGGTGTCTGATTAATCCACCCCTATATACACATTCGGATTTTATCCAGTACCCAGATATTTGGTTTACGTGGTTGCCGTACACTATTATTTAGTTTCCATAGAATTAATGGTCTGTGTTTAGTTCAGTGTGTATACCAATCTTGAATGCAACGCTATACCGTTCGATCATTTAAATTCGTGTCATTTCGATTCAAATTAATATTAAATCATGGTAGTTCGTATTCTGTCAACAATAACTGTCAATAACATCTCTTCTGAAACCATATGTTAGAAGGTAGATGAAACTTTGTCTGGCTATTTCTTCGATGGTCCTCTTGAAAAGTAGTTCTCGTGCGGCTGCTATGCACGACGTGTGGCCTTTCAAAAACTATATAGGCGTTTTATTTTGTGAGTACGGAGATTTGAAACCAAAATAGGTCCGTACGGGTCCCGCACGGTCAGTCATGATTGGTTACATCCGGTTTGCGGAGTCCTTGCGGGTATATAAGGGCCAAGTAATCAATCAGTAGTCAGTTTACACATTTCACATCTTTATGTTTGGTTTATATTCTATTATGTGTCATGGATCCAAAGAATGGGGCACATATCAGGTTCGGCCTGGTATATACCCCCCCCCCCCCAAAGTCCTTTCGAAAATCATAAGAACAAACAGAGAACCCGTAGGTCGTCGGCATGCATGTGCCCACAACATCGCATGATGGCTATTTTGCACGGACTTTCGTCATCCTGCGATGTTGTGGACACATGCACAGGCCACATGCACCCACGACTCCCTAATTCTTACGGCCACGGAACTACCCGTATGTCTTAACTGACCGAGAACTTCGGGCGATTCGTGGCCGGGAATTGGTTTCCATTGTTTGTATACTGTTGAAATTTCCAAACATTTTCTTCTGAATACCTGCCCGATTTCAAAATTATTTCGGACAAATGTACCTTTGGTGACCCTGTGTCAAGTTTGTTCATATTTTTTCCGAATCATTAAAACATGAGCGCCAAGGACGGGTATGGATCACCAATTAAGTTCAAAGACACAACATGTAACGATATACGGACATAACATAAATATGTTTTCAAAACATGTTAAAAACTTGGTGCATGATATAATAAAAAACAAACATAATAATAAATGTACAAGACAACAAAATGCAGTTCGGATTTTCTATAGACGGGGGTGGTAATTTCAATAATTTTAATCTCAGAAAAAACGCTCACCTGATTTCAAAATAATTTTGGGAGGCTCACTACACAGATTGTGCAAATTATTCCGATTCGTTGAAAAGCATGACCGCCTATATGTATTTAGTGGAAATATAAAATACATTGGTCTGAAACTACTGTTCGGATTCAGGCATAAATTCACACAAATGGTCAAATTATTATGATGCATTTGCGTTCAACTGGTATTTTTGGGGTTGAAGACAATGCCACTGGGTTTAGTCACAAAAAAAGCTTTTTTAACAATTCAAACCTCATTTTTTCTACTAAAGATACCTGTTACCTAGCCAGATTTTTTTCTGAATTAAATCTATTTCATATTACCCCGGTTACTAAGGTACTCAGGTGAGCGCTTCAGGACCGTCATGGTCGCCCTGTTATAATAGTCAGTTGTGCTTCATAATCCTATTTTCCGAACTTGGACGAGAATTCTTGTGAATGTCTAACACTGTCTAACACAAGCTTGTGTCAAGTGATCTTTTGTATATATTGTTTTGTTAAAGCCACACATTTCTTCGTATCTGTTTTGAATAACATCACACTCGTATAACCACCATTGACACAAATTATCACTTAACCTTCTTTCTTACTTCTCTTGTTGGCTAGCTAGTACCGACCTGTGCCAATAGACTTTTATAGTATGCAGTCTTTCGACATATGAACGTACATTTGTTGAGACTAGTTTGTTTTACTAACTATTTTAAACGGGAATAAGTTTGATAATGCAGTGTGAAAATGTCATCGACTTCATCATTCTAGCAAAACGATACATTGTTCTCACAGGTACTATACTGGTCAACCCGAAGTCTGCCCAAGGCGATGGAGCAAGTGTACAGTATAGTTCAGAGTCAACCCTAAATGTCACATACACGGCAAAACTTGAAGATGGTAAATTATTTCCAACTCTTCAATGGACCAATCCAACAATAAAAACCAACGGTAAAGATAAATTGGAATATAGTGTGAATATATATCTTCAAAATTGTGATTGTTCGTGGCCGCCAGAACATTTTCCAGATTCCGTTGCTGTTGAACCATATGAGAAGGTAAGTTCCAAAGATCATAGTTTAGTTGAAATTTCAAGTGATAATAGTCTACGTCAACTGTAGGTTGCCCGAGGAATTTTGCTAATTTCGGCATAGAAAATTGTATAGAAAATTAGAATCAGTATCAGCTGTTTTCAGTTGTTAATGAATCAGTGAGCAAACTATTGCTACAACTTCTAATTATTCTCATATTGTATTTCATTTCAGCCCGCAATAACTTTGAAAAATGTTGCGTATGATGCTGAGTATTTTGTGGAGATAGAATTACTGTCAGATACGTCGTGGAAAGCCAGACTAACTATCAACACACAGAAATGTCCGAATACAGATAAGTTTGACCCAGCGAAATGCTTGGATGACGTCATACTTATTCCACCTAAGACTGGTGCAATGATGACCACACCGTTGCCAAGGACAACAATAGTGATAGAACCAGTCTTGAACAGATCCATTCATATAAGTATGATAAATGTGTATACATGTTGTCATTATCAAAAGTGAATTCACAAACAATTTATTTTTAAATATATTGACATTTTCTAGGTAATGGGCCACCAATAATGGATCTCTGAAATGATTGCAAACACATGCTTATAACTTAAGAATACTTTAGGAATAATGTCGATTACACTACTGCTTAAGATTAAATTATCAAATATATATATACTCGTAAATAATACCGTATTTGAGTCTTATTTAAAGGGATAGCTTTTTCAAATTTCTGTATAAAATCTTTCCTATATTTTCAGAGGTGGATCATAATAACCATTTTAGTAGTGAGCCTGAGAGATCACACGTGATTCAAGGTAAGTGTATACACCAGTATGGTAGTCTATGTTTACAGTGATCATACTGATTGATACCTACTACTATGTTACCGATATTTCAACTAAAACAGGTTAGAATGAATAGTGTATTTAAGCTGTAGTTCAGCTATATACCAACATGTCTGGGTTTCTGACAATATCTGAATTGCTAACCACAACCAATTTCAAAAGTGAAGGCAGTTCCCAACCATTCAAATAAAGGTAAGAATTGTGCTATTACTCTGGGTATTTTATGTCTTATATCGTTCTGTCTCTTTTAGATTGGAACATCACTAAAGTTGGAATGGAGTATGATGTCGAGAGTGATAAAGTATTTCTACATCTGAAATGGTCTGTACCCTATAATCCTTCCGATGTGAAATACCAGCTGGTGTATACAAACATCGATCATATACACCATCTAGATGCAGGATGGGGACAGCCACATTATAAGATTGCGGACACTACAGTAGAAACTCTCAAACTCAGATCTTTCAGTCTGTATAATATATCAGTAAGTTCACCTCGGTTTGTATTTAGATATTTGTATTTATACATATTTGGAGTGGCCACATATTCAATTTTTGCTTACGACTCAAATAAAGCGACTTGACATTTGGGTAAAACGGTTTGGACTTTCTTCACTCCATATCGGAAGTATAACTTTTGTTGATGCTTACAACGTTTACACATACTATTCAAACATATGCAAGGCCTACATAACCAGTTTGTGTCTCCAGACTAGGGATTAAGAAAAAGACCTTTAATTTGAGGGCAACCATGTTTTGTGAAACAACTGAATATTTGGTCGCATTCAGTCTTACAATATACAGCAATAATTCTACAAGTTTTAAATAAATTAGTATTTTTATACAGGTTGTGGCAATTTTCTCGGATGAAAAAGGAAAGAGTCGTGAATTAGGAAAGAGTCGAACACTTCAAGTTAACACCACCATTACTGACGAAACTCCACAGGTTTCACCAGCTAGAATATCTTCAATAGGTACAACATTAGTACGAGTTTTATTTTCTTAAATCCAATAAGCTTCGCAACATGCATGTGTGCTGACCAAAATGACATTTTTTATAAAAGCATCAACTGTTTACAAAAGATACAATAATATATAAATAAAACAAAACAAAATAACACAAGCTTGTTTCCTGTTGAAAACGAAATACAGGAAACTGTTGGTAGAAAGTATGAATTTTAAAAGTACCACGTGCCATTACCGTTCTATCGAAACAAAATATAGAACGGTGATTACTCGCGGTGTGCTACTCTACATGTACATGTAATAATATTTATATTTGTGTTTTCAACTTAATTGCCTTCTAGTAAATCCTTTGTATGTAAAACATGCAATTTTACGTAAAGTAATCTCATGTTCGCAAGTTAAAAGTTCAATAATTTTTTTGCATGCATGGTTTCTTCCAAACATATTGGCTAATATATTTCTTACTTAAATGAACTAACATTGAACATTCTATAACAAAATGATACTCATCGTCTAACTTATTACCAAAAAAACACATTTTCTTTTACTTAACACAGTGTGTCCCATTGCAAAATACAAAACTGAATTTCAATGAACACCATTTGCAAACTGTTTGAATATGACCGTAGTTATCGTTAAGTATGAATCCTATGTGCATCGAAATGATCTAGTCTCTTTTTGTTTTCGTACTGTAATAGTATACTAGACTAGATTATATCAAAGGTGTGTCTGGTTTCAATCTTTTCTACATACAAACCTTTTTGTCATATTGTCATATAGTCACATAATTTTTTATTTTTTTTTACTGTGAATATATGAACTAGCAATATTATAGATATAGAAATACCTACAATGTAGTATATCTTTAAACAACTGCCACATGTATTATGCATTTATATGTACATGTATATGATTCATCTCTTATATGTTATGTATGTATGTTTAAAAAAGAAAAACGGAATAAAATATAAAAAAAAGAAAAAAAATGAATCCTATGTGCTTGAACAGTACATGTGTTATGATGTTATAGAAACCTTGTAAATAAATGTACATTTTGTCATATTTCATAAATAATTTCATTAGTCGTTAAAACTTAAATGCACAACAACGGTAGAATACAGACATTGTCAATTTAATTTTTTTATCATGCAACATGTATAACAAACACTCGGCTTGTACATATTTACTCTCCTTTAGCATCGGGCGCTTATTCCGATACCTTCATGTGAATGTAACGGTAGTGGAATCAAAGCGCTGTGTGGAGCGTAGTACATATTGTCCAGTGTGGTGTATACACGACCAGCAGTTACAGTGGAACACGCTTATTATGAATATCTGGGGACCTGGAGATTTACTTCGTTATATCCAAAGTTTGTTATATCCATACAATGAAATTTCGTTTTATTTCCTTGGATATAACACATCTCGTTATAACATCATCTTTTCACACACAGACTAATCGAAATTGTGAATAACGTTGTAACCGAGCACGTTTGCGTTGACTATGCCGTTTGGGGCCCACATATTACTACGTAATATCCAAAATTACGCTACATCAAAATTGATTATAACCATGTAGTTATACTGTGAAGTATAATAGAACTTGGCCGGGGAATTACAATTACGACGTACTATCCGATATTTCGTTATAACCGAGTACGTTATAAGCGTGTTCCACTGTACATATATTAACACGTTGTAAACCTACGTAATTAGCGACTTCTTGTTGTCGTCCTCCACTCTTTTCTATAAACATTTTGTAACCATGACATAAATATTATATTGACCCTTTACAGATCACGAGAAGGATATATTGAATGGTATAATACTTGGTGTTACTGGTGTAGCTACCCTTATTATACTGAGTATCATCAGCTTAATTGTATACAAGAAAAGACTCTGTTTTAGAGACATCACCATCACCAAGACGACCGTGGCAAAAAGCAACAGTTATAAATCCAATGTTGGATGTAAGTATACATTCTCTTTTAGTTTCCAGGCTATATCGAATGGTTCCATTCAGTTTGGTATTATCTCTCAAATATTAGGCATAATTTAGATAAACATGATAAAAGACCATTATTCTATATTTGAATCATACGATATTAGAATCTATATCATAACTGGAGCCTAAAATATTAAGTGGAACAAACTCAAACGTAAATCGTGCTTGAATGAACTCGTATTAAAATTAGCTTCCTTTCAAAATTAGCATAGTTTAATGAACTGCCACTTCCAGGGTAGATTTTAGGGTGAATAATTTTATCTAAAAACCTCAAATTGTGTATGGAATAAAGTTCAGCAACTAATTACTTGACGTGAGGGTAAGAAGTAATCTCAAGATACCGCCATCGATAACTATCACTTCCCCGCGGTGTACTTATCATGTCGTCTGCTCTGTGTTTTCTACAGAGTTGAACATTATGAAACAGTAGATAGAAGAAACTTAAGATAAACCATGATAACTGTTCACGTTTTCATAAAAATATGTAGTTTTATTGAAGGTTTACAGCACATTTGTTTTCTCTGTAATAAACCGGAAATGAATTATATGTGTATGGCCTACATTCACCAGCTGTGTATTTGTTCTACATGTCTTTTCCAATAAAAATGGTTACAATCAAACTGAAGACCAACTTTTGTCATGTTTGCTACAATACTGGTAAACAATCCATAATGTTTATGGTAAACAGAAGTAGCGTTAAGGAGTTAATATATAGTTTATATATATTGGGATGTATGAAGATGAACCTCTATACGAGTCATTGACGCCATTATAGTCAATCGCTAATTGTAAATACTTTTATTTTATTTTATTTAAGCGTTTTTTCGGTGTTAATTAGCATTTTGGCCCTTTAGAGTTGACCGTTTTGCGGATCTGTCGCGAACAAACAATACGTACGTGTGTATATTCACATGATTTCTGCTCTGTATTGTGTAAATACACAGACAATCGGTATCCATGACCCTATATGTTGTGATTGTATTGTGTCCATTAACTTGACGTCGATGAACCGAGAATGTTCAAGCAAAGTGGTGTTGTATATATATAGGATTTTCTAAATACCTGATGGACTGTGTGAAGCGCAATAGAATAGTGTTCAATAGTTTTTGCGCTATACAAATGTATTTGTATATGCAATATGAATATTTAAAGATAAACTATGCTCACTTTTTTGTTCATTTGTTAACCTTATCAAACTTGAAAAATATACTTTATCTAGTTAGACCTTCAATAAATAAATTATGCATTATCACAGAATGCATTTATAATGTATTTCTCTGTATTTGTCGAAAAAAGACGTTTGTATTATTACAAAATTAAAAAAACTGTTAACAAGCGGGTGTTTTTTGCTAGTTTTGCCTGTTAGTAATATGGTTAAACAAGACTGTTTTCCACGGTAATACATGGCACTGGTTCTTATTAATGATGTTTTAGGCTATGTTATAACAATACTGGATGATGACCATGCAAAACTTTTAGGGTCAGATGAGCAAGATACATCTTTAACACGTGTCACCTTTTTTCTGTGGAATAAATGATATTTCAGTTGCCTGATATATGTACCTGTATATAGTTCCCCGATTTCATTATAGTTCAAATTTGCCTCGAGGAGATTCGTACTAGATAATTTTCTTACGACTTATGTCAGGTAAGATACTTGCATCCACAAATCTAAGACGTTAATAATGCATTAATGAAACTGAAATATTGCAGACGGGATTTTAACATTAAAATTCTGTTTCTACTCAGGAATTATCATTCTTTAAGATAATAATACTTTAAAGTTTGGCAAGTTTTGTTTTCTACAAAAGTGGGCGTTGAGATACTAAATGTCTTGATCATACAGATTGCACCGAGTGAAATATACCACCTGTGTATATAACATATTGATGTATGCAATGGGTACAACCTCAGATGTGTAGAGCTTTCTCATTAATGTTCAATAATTATATATGTACTTAATGTGTTCACATGCCAAGTTATGGAACACTACAATGTTGGAAGTATATGTACGTATACACAGACACTGAGAGTGAATATCCTGTGAGCGTTAGTCAATCATTTACCCAGCTTCTGTTTTTAATATTTTTCGTACAATTGTGTTTCAATGGACAAACTAGTGTAAATTGTATGTTCGCTAAATAGGGTTTTCGATGAAGAAAAGACAACCGTGTGTCAGTGTTTCCCACTCAGACGTGCGCTTATATCACCTAGGTGTCAAACTGAAGGTTCAACTTATTGCACCCCTTTCTCTTATGGGAAGCACATGAACCACTTCTGTAAAACAACCATACTGTACGATTTGTATGAAAATATATAAAGTTTGAACTTCAAGAAACGCACCAATAGTTTTTATGTCACATGAGGTGAAGCGAGATTTAATACGGCCATTCATCGTCAGGCGTCCGTCCCGGTGCAAATATTGGCCAAGAATTACATTTTCTGTGAAACTAATGGTAACATTTAGGTTAAATTATTCACAGGAATGATACTGGCATGATACTATATAAAATATTAAATTATCTGAATCTCATTAAGACTCTGGTAACCATGGCAACGAACTTGAAGAAATCCATTTTTCTTATGAAACCAATGATCAGAATTCACAATGATTTGGAAACTTTAGTAACGCAGTTCTCCGTAACAATTATAATGTCTTTCTTGTCTACTTCTGCAAACACAAGATTCCTTGTAGGTTATAGCCCTATTAAAACTGCAACATTCTTGCATAGTCTCCACATTTGGTTAGATACTGAAAAGTGTACAGGTGTGCAAACGAGGGCCATAACGCTCCTCTTGTTTCTTGATATCTGTCACACCTAGTCTGTACAAAGTGCGTACACTCGTCTATGTCGAGTTTAATGGTTGAGGAAGATTTATCTTTGCCATCATTCTGCTGGCTTATTTATCATCGATTCACATCAAAACCGGTTGGAAGTAAGGCATAGCAAGTCTGTATGCAATCACCATATCTTATAAATGCCTGGTCGAGAACCTACATTACTTATCTCAGCTATATATCTTGTGTTACTGTCCCGTATCTTATATCTTAACTTAGAGTCTTAGATCTTTAAAAGTTCACTTGAAAACATTTCCCCTCGTTGTTTAGTTAACCGTTATAGGTCGTCGTGTTTTATTTGAATGCAGGGTTGGACTGTTTACACAGAACACATAACGTAACCCAAAAAGTCAAATAAGATATTTCCATAAAGACTCACGTAAATTGTTAACTAAATAAAACTATGGAAATATGTTGGCCTTTCATTTTAATTCATTATATTATATAATCACTTACCGACAATATGGTTTGCTAATGAACATATAGCTTAAAGATGTATCTGGCTCATCTGAACATAAAATAGTTGAATTGCCTTTATCCAGTTATGTTGTTATATTGGCTAAACATCTCTAATAAGAGCCATTGCAATGTAAAACTGATTGAAAAAATCTGTTTTTACCATATTACTATCAGTCAAAACCTGTATAATAGCCTGATTTTTAAAAATAAAATGGATTTTTGTTTGATTTTATGATGTACACACATCTTTCTTCAACTAATATGGATTAATACATTATGAGTTCATTCTTTGTTAATGCATGTGTACTGGTGTTTTAACTATAGGTAATATATTTTTCATGTTCGGTTAGGTAAACAAATGAACAAAAAATGAGCATAGTATTACTTTAATGACTTCATAAAGTCTACGGACCGAAATATTGTATGACGAATTATGTTTTGTAATGTAGTAAACATAAGCCATGACAAGGATTAACCATTCTGCACAAGGGAAGTAAGCTTCACGGCAATCACAATTGCACGATAGCTGATATATGCATTAAACTTTTCCATTGATTTGCTATACTTTGTGTTGAGTTTATTAACCTCACGAGAGGCTGATTTATTCAAATAACTTCCTGCGAAGTAACTAAGATGATAAATTGTAGCTGATGATAGTTGTAGACTTCTTTCATGTCTAGGTCGTAAATATTGTGTACGAATCAATGTTCCATTCGGTCGTATGAATTATTGTACGTATGTTGTGCCAATTACTCTGTTAGTGTTACGGATGGAAACAAAAACACAATATTTCTGCCTTCAGTTTTGAAGATAAAAGCTGAATGATTTGATTTTATTGTCTTTGCCTTCCGGTATACTCGTATAAATTAATATAAACTAATTACATATTGGGAAACATCGTGGAAATGTGTTTTTGGCTAACCATAGAACATCTAATGCATACATTCTTAACATATATAACACAATTTCATACTGCATAATTGTCATTTGTTATTTTAAAAAAATCATATGTTTGTATTTTGTCTTTTAAGTGCTTCATATTCAGTTTGATGTCACCAAACTTAAAAACTGCCATAAATCTACAAAATTGCTGTATAAATAACTCTGTATACACTGATGAACAATGATGCCACATATTAAGCTCCCTAGGACAGTTAACAGTAGCTGTGTGCTTCCTGACAAACTCTTTCATCGTTCTAAGTTATGAAAAGCATCTTATAACAATACAACTATTTATTTTCAGGTAAAGGCGATTACTCCACCCAAATACTCATATCAAATGATGACTGGGAGGTAGATTGTCGTCAACTCAAGTTTGCCAGTCATATTGGACAAGGAGCATTCGGCAAGGTTGTCACTGGTTACTACAATGATGACCGTGTTGCTATCAAACTTGTCCGAGGTAAAGTAAAGATTTTAATACAAACCAATAAGCCAAAACATGAAAAACATGGAGTGGTCAGTTTAATAAAACAAATTTGTCGTATAATATATTAGATAATTACATATCTATGTAACCGAATGAGAATCACATCATAATGTCAACATATCCGATCGAACGTCTCCCAAGACGTGACTATCTTAATGGTGACGTAGAATTTGGTAGAACATAACAAGGGTACACATTATTAATCAAGTTTTTCCATTTGAACATTCCATTTATGAAATTGAATTGAATTTATGAAACTTGTTTATTTTTTCTGTCAGTTACACCTTATATTGCAACATATTTCGATGTATTTAACGAACCACTTTGAATTCTGAATTAACTATTTGAACATATAATTTGTCCTAAAGCAACATTCATATTGATACCAAACATCGTTAAGAGCTGGTTTTGGTTTCTACTTCAAATAACATGTACTATTCTGAAAATCTTCGGGCGGCAATCCACGCTCTCTCTTATAATACTTTATAATTATAATGCGTCGATGAAATGAATATAACAATTAAAGGAATATATTCCCATAAACTGTTTATTCAGCAGACCTTGTTTTGTTTGTCCTAATAAGTACAATGTATAAACCTAATTCGATAAAGCTTTCATTATCGATTTATCCATTAAATTGGGTATAGGGTGGAAAGGTTGTTTAAATCATATTTTCAATTATGAACGGATGAATAGGTTGTATATAATACCCCTATAATCTATATATATAGGTAAACACGATAATGAAAGAAATAGCGAATTTGAGTTATACCTCCTATATTGAATGTTTATTGTCTAATATTCAACACTTTGGAATTTTATCAATGGTAATCAACAGTATTTATCAACACGTACAGTTTAATTGAGCATCAATTAGTATGCAAGTATTCGCCCGATGGCTTATTACCCGATTAGTTGTTTGTTCCATTTGGCGTGGAAACGTCCGATGTTGGCGAGACGCCACGTTTGGGTGATGTATAAAAACAAATGGTCCGTACCTCATAGAACCAGAAAGTCGAGATAAATCAATGATCGATAATTTACTTATCGGCACCGAATAGATGATGATTGATGCTTGTATCAAAATTTTATCGTTAGAACTAAATTCCTTTCAGCACGAATTCGTCTGTAAAAGATGTACAATAACTTTCTAACCAAAGCTAAATATATCAACTAAAAGTACCTAATCAGTGGTATGGTCTTGTTGAGGTTAAAAAACTGCTTAAATCTACAAATTATACATTGAACAACCACGAGTTTATGTCCGATCGGCATCAACTCAACATCACTTGAATTTGTCATTAAGAGCTTAGAATGGATGACAACTTATACGGAGTTTAAACACAATAATGGTATGCATCTTTTTGCAAAACACAAGAAATCAAAACAGTTTTTTGTGCAAAAAGCCAAACCTAATTAAAAATTAACATTGATTAACTTCAACTATGATGCAGGTTTGTTTTGAAGTAATAGTGTCTTTTCTTGTTCCCTACATGAATTTATTTCTTTCAGATTGTGCACCATTA
Source organism: Mactromeris polynyma (assembly GCA_032209605.1). Lineage (NCBI taxonomy): Eukaryota > Metazoa > Mollusca > Bivalvia > Venerida > Mactridae > Mactromeris > Mactromeris polynyma. Next base: position 28,755,295 of record JASFXZ010000002.1, on the reverse strand, counting down.
TCGTACAAAGAAGATCTCCTTGCGGAAATCAGTTTAATGAAGCGAATTGGTTCCCATCCTAACATTGTATCCATGATCGGAGCGTGTACGCTTGCGGAACCAATATGTCTCGTTATGGAATATGTACCATATGGAAATTTGCAGAATTTTCTGAAGTAAGCATATAAGAATGTTACTTAATTACAAATTGTTAAATCGTTGAATTATAGATCCATCGATTTCTTCAGATATCATTGAACAATACTAATATGATACGTGATTACTAACTTTAAATATTAAAATATAGATGACATAACATAGACCAAGTTTAGGCAATGTCACCTTTAACATGCTGACAGTTGACTTGAGGGAGGAAAGTCAAAGGTATATAAATTCTCGCCTAGCCGAACAGGGTTATTGTATTTGTCTTGGTCGAAAACGAGTTGTTTCTCTTAGTTTCCGTGTCTAGATATTTCAAGCCATACTAACTTAATAATCATGATTAGCTACTCCTGGCTGTGCTTTATCCAATTGATCGTGTGTATACCATGAATTAGTTGATTTGTAAACTCACATATGAATAAATATAAAATCTATCATCACTTCACCTCAAGTATTTGTTTATTTTAGTTTACATCGTTTTATGACCTTTGCCTGTCCTACAAAACAAGGTTTTCTTAAGTGTAAATAAACATTCGTCGAGTAACGAAGCAAATTAATCCAGTTTCTTAGAGAAATTGTAATATGTATGAAATACTAAGCAAACAAACTCTGCACGAGATACTATTTATGTATCTGTCATAATAATTCCTGCCATAAAACACCTGCTGAAAAGACGCTTGCCAAGGAACGGATCAACTTAATCTATCAACGCTTTAAAACAAGAAATTATCTAGGTTGAAGTTAAGAAATTAGATTTTTCTGTTTCTGATTATTTATCTTATTTCAATGTGCGTTGAGGAGGAAGTATTACTGACTTTACAACATGAACTACTTTGTATGTAAGCATCATATAGTTCTTGTACATGCTAGAAACAGACATCAGCTAGGTGTGTACATTCAGTAGAATTATGGTCTGATATGAGTTTGTACATAAAACTGACCGTATACGGTGTCTGCTGTCTGTGTATATATAATTAGTTTTTTTCCAGAGAAAGTACATATATTATATAGCAAAGTCTTAGTTGTAATCTTCTGACGCAGTTATATTGGTTTTGAGAGCTACTGTATGAGACGTGTTTAAATGAAGTAGAGCTTTCTGTATTCAAATTACTCTATAAACAATAGACTTTGTGTATTTCTATAAATATGTTCCTATGTGAATCATTACCACCTAACGAACGCGTTGAAAGTTCCTCAGGTAGTTTTAGCTAAGAGGTAAAACACGATGAAGATTTTGTAACAAAATCAATAGAAAATTGCGGTTTACCTGCCAAAACCGATAAGCAATCGTAATGATTTTGGGCGTGCTTCATAAGCATTTCTATAATGTAGTATTTATCTATGAAATATGAACGTTATCTTCAGCTTTTTGATAAGATACGTTAACAAACACGAACCAGCTCGCATAGAACCTAGACCCTTCGTCTACGCATCCCAATGTAGTGTGCAGCGCAAATAGGCCTTCAGATAAACGCGAAATTGAAAAAGTGTTTTGAATAAATTTCTAAAGATAAAGATAGCGCTTTGAAATTGTGAAATGCATGGGTTTTTAACACTATTATTAGGTACGAAATAGCATTGATCATTGTTAGGTTTCCAGAAAGTATCTAAATAAATCACATAACGTGTATCATCACAATATATTCTGCCAGAAATTGTAAAACATTGGACAAAATGATCAGATATAAACAACGAAATCTTTAAATAGCAGCAGTAATTGACATACAAACTTAATTACTTACTAGTATCTCTCGCAGAGAAGCACTGCCAATACACAAATGCTAAAACTAACTTCCTTTATTCAGAAAGTGTCGTCTGGAAGGAGAAATAACAATCCAAGCTGGACGTAGCCCAGAACTGAACTACTCCTTCATGGACGAACATGGCGGTATGAGCGATGGCGTGGTCACTCCGGCAAACCTTCTTTCCTTTGCTAGACAAGTTGCTATGGCAATGGTAAGATATTCATGCAAGCATTTTTTATTTTTTTTTGAGGGGAGATATTTTTCTTTTCCTCGTACATAAGTATATGTGAGTCGAGGATATCCCACTCCATACTTTACAAAATAGCAGTTACTGTGCATAAGAACAATTTAGAAAGGTTAGTATTACATATTTAAGATTTAATGACTTAAAGAGATATAAATAAGGTTATATTACACTAACGTAGTAAAATATTCATAGTAATGAAGTATACAAACGTTTATATGGGAACAATAGTTATACATGTCCACATTTTAAATATAAGTTGTCTGAGTAACACCCCTCACTACAACACATCCATGTCGATCATGTACATGGGGTAGCGATAAAAAGTCTACGTTAATATTAATTAACCGCTCAAATATCACACACATTGATAGTCTACCAATGTGTAACAAGTTTCTAAGCACCACATTGTGATAAATGTTGCAGATTCAACATCTGAAATTGATAACTTGGATTTTTCTGGTAAAATTCATCACTTTTTACAATTACCGTATCCATCCTTCATCATTAAAGTTTAATTTCTTCCAGCTTTATAAAGCCGTTCCACTAACGGCAATTTGATTTTACAATGATCTTTTCTTGTTAATGAAATATGTTTATCTTTCTCGTGAGACTTCATTTCTGAATATTATGAAAATTTATTGTTAAAGTAATTAGTTAATTTGACAAGCGAATAATGAGTGTTTATCACTGAGTCACCTTAGCAACATAATGGTTGCCAACGTTTGATGTCATGCTCTATAGAGAGATGTTGTCCTGGTTGTATACACATAAACCTTATGAATTATAATAATATTCTTAGTGGACGTTTTCGTTATTGAAATATTACCGTGGTTGACAATAATCTATTGTAGCAGGATGTGTTTGATTCTGTAAGAAGGTATCAATGATAGCCGTACTTTCTTATTCTATTGTTTCTCGTTATTTAGGGGCCAAATACTGGTTGTAGGTACCAGATCAAATGTCTCATAGTAATGTGTAACACCAACACCATAGTCCTTACTAATAGTCTAGTACAACATCGCTTTAAAATTGTATGTAATTGTGAAACGATCGGTGATAATATACTATGTCTTCGTAGTTTTCCATAACTTGATATGGGCAGGTTTTAGGTGCATGCATGTGTACGCATACCTATAAGAAAATAATGATTTCCTTGTTGTTTGTTACAAGACAAAACCCGGAACATTTCAAAGGCATGCTTTACGCCAATGGGTTAAAATTGAATCTATTAATCCGTTAATCTCTAAGCGTTGAAGTGTTCTGTTAAGCCAGATAGCTATCAATGCTTGTTCTATCTTTATTGTTTTTGCTTGAAATTCCTCAGTCTGATCAGACAGATATAATACGAGCAATTATTTCAATGTATGCAAACAGAGCACCGTATAAATTCCAAACAGTGAGGGAAACTATCCCAATACTTCACTCTTATTGATATAAAGAAGTTTAACTGGCAGGCACCAATTGAAAACTTGTTGTATTTTGCAAACCTGCAGGTATGAGATGGAATACTGATCTTACAGAATACCGATCATTCAATCCACTCTATGGGGCCATCAACTTTACGTTATGTAACTATATCAAAGCAGACAAACTATTTCACACTTCAGAAAGTGTTCATTGTGTGTGCAATATAAAGTTATACTTATCATTGCGGTTGAATGAGTAAGGTTTATGATAACACTGAGAATATATTCAACAGTTCATCAAGGTACACTGACATTTATTTCCATTACGTAAGGGCATTTTTTCATCGGGTTTCACGTCATTTTCAACAATTTTTTCCGTTATATATAGCGGTCAGTTGAACTGACCAGTTCTCCTGGAATTAATTATCTACCAGTACTAACTTGTTCTTCCGCATGTATCAGACAACTACTTCCCATTAGTCAGAGGTAGAGGATAAATGACCGTAGCCAAATGTTACTAATGAAAATGACATGTCCAGGGAAACGAACCCGAACCTCCCGGTAGACACCTAAGCGCTCCACCAACTGACCAACCTAGCTAACCGGGTGGGCTGTACAAGGGCGAAGAAGTTTAAATAACTTAAATTCGTTATGCAGCGTGTTTTTCCCGGATGTTTATTGCAATTAAAACATTTTAGATAGCAATTATATCGTTTCCCGATGAGCAATTCAATTGGTATGATGCAGTGATGTCATGACTATAGGTATATAAGTATGTAATGTGCATTTAAGGAATATACGCAAGTACTATATAATTACAACTTTCTATGCTGTCAGTAAAACTAGAAATCTCTTACTCATGTCTAAAACCACAGATGGGAATGTAAGAATAGATGATTAATTACAGGTGAGCGGTTCGAAATGGACATTATTAAAATAATTTTAAATAATTTTGCATTAAACTAAAATTATGTTTGCAATATGTCTTGGTCAGAAAAGATAAGGGAACGCTACATTGTCTATATTCGTCATGTTTTAGGGAGGTACAGATGGATATATAAGTCACTTAGTAAATGGATAAATCTATTATGTACACACACGGAAATATTTAGAACCTAATTTGAATTATTTCGTGATTTTACTGGAAATTCTTTCGATCTCCACCAGAACATAAGGTGTGAGCAATCATTTCATTTTATGACCACATTTATTTAGTACATTCTAGTAATAACGTATAAAGATAGCTTTATTCTATTTCTTTTGTTCGTCTAACAACGCTGCGTGGAGTCCACTGGTTTCCACTTTCATAACCCCATCACTCACAATACCTGCACCGTAATTACTTAAAATACAATGAAAGTAAATATGTAATTTCAGCCTAGATAAGAGGTATATTTATGTACACCTTAGGTGTATTTGGGGAATTTCATTCCTTCCATATGTTTTAATGTAAAATGTTTAGAGAACTATATATACAATGTATGAAATATATTATTGAATGCAAACAAAGAATTAATCAAATTATATCTAACACACGATGAGACAGGCATCTTTCAGTTTGTTTTGTTTGGCGTAACAATTAGCAATGACACTATCAAATCGGTGATGTTTATTTGTCAATTTCCTCACAATTATCAGGCGCTCTACCACTGCTCAGTATGGCATCAACAAGTCTGACAAGTGGTGCAGAATACCCTTGGTAACACGAGGGGATGTTCAAGGGATTGCTTTGATTAATACAGAATGAAATCATTGTGATTGCGTCAATCTCAGGCGAAATGTTTGGCCTATATTTATCTAACCTTCATGTATACCATTACCTTTTTGTATTGAAGTTAAAATGTTCTTCCCATTTAAGTTGTCAGTGTCAAATATCATTTGATATTTCAGTACCAGATACAATTACGCCTAATTGTTCTTATGGGGGCTTTCGTGTAAATGTCAAACACATTTATACAAAATTCTTTCAAAGATTTTGTACGTGTGTGGTTATAACAGTAGCTATCAGAATTGCACGCTAACTGATAGAAGAATTTATTCTCAGTATATAAAGCTGAAATTTAATTATTTTGATAAACACTGATAAGAGTTTATGATATTGTAGATATACCACTCACGGTGCCGACGTCTTTCTTGTTAATCCTCTACAAATTGGCTCCATATTGAAAATTACGTAATTCACGGTAATATAATATGAAACGTATCCAAACACCTATACTGTAAACATATGTTTTCTTTCCTTCTAGACTTACATAAGAACTTAATATTAGGTTGCCTAGAAGTGATTTATTTCGATATGAAACAATATTAATGTACAGCTAAGACATTCCTGTATTCGCTTGAAATCGTGGTGTTTTGTTTTGTAATTTTCGTAATAGTTTCGTTGTATTTTTTTTTCAATTTTGGAGAACCCTATCGTTAAAGGATCTAGAAAGTCCTAATACGTGTACCCATGGCTGCTCGGTACAACCGTTTGGGTAGATGTTGTCGTATAACTAGGATATCTTTAATTGTTCAAGTCGTTAGAACGTAACATCATAAGACGTATAGGCATTCAACCTTTTTACCATGGGTGGAAATGAAAAACAGAAATGTTAAGAAACACTGCCCTTCCCAAATAATTGAGCAAAACCCGGTTTTAAACTGGGTTTTAACCAAGTTAAAAACGGTGGTATTGGCACCGGGCTAAATATTGTTTTTTCATGTGGGTTTTCCAGAGGAAAATAAACCTACAAAAAACACAGTTTTAACCAACTTAGTGGTTTTTTTCTGAGTTAATGTCGGTTTTTTAACACACTTCTCCAGAAGTGGTTTTTTGTTGGCTTAAAGTGAACAAAAGCGAGTTTTTAGGCATAAAAACCTACTTTTTCCAGAGAAGCGTGTTAAAAAACCGCTTAAAACCCACTTCTTGATAAGTTGGTTTAAACGGGTTTTAAAACCCACTATTAACTCACTTATTTCTAAAAAGACTCGCTTAAAACCCACATTGTTGTCCAAAAACCCAGAAAAATATAACTTTTTAGTAAAAAGCCAGAACATACTAGGTAGAAAAAACACTGTTCATTGAATGCCGAAATAAGTATATCATGGCATCTCTTGCACTATTCTTTCTTCAGCTTTTTAATGTAATTTACCACTATTTTACGGTTGGTAAGATTTTAAAATGTCTTTCAATAAAAGTCACATGATTTTAACAGACGATAACTTGTACAAAGTAAGCAAGTTTTTGCACGTGCGTCGATGCCCAGATATCACTAATCTCTAATCTGATTTAAAGTGAAGTATGTTTCTGATTAAGTACTTATCCTGTTTAATCTTCAAGCTAGAGAATCTTTCTGCTCATTTCTATTTTTACTTCCTTCAGACAAAACAAACACAACACCAAACCTTAGTCTATAAATTGCATAAATAATACATACATACATTCAACACAACTTAGTAGAAAGAAACACTGACAATAAAAAGTTCGCACTTTTGTGAGAATCGATTAAGACGTGTATGTGTTGGGATAACTAATTAACTACAGTGAAGGACAATCGTTATCATTATGTTGATAATTTGTCATTTCAGAATTCAAAACTATTTGCTTAAGAGAAAATGTTTTAGCGTCTGATTAAATGGAATCCTGTCACTCAGAGATTCTACATGTTCATTAGGTTTACGATACAGCAAAAGTATACGTTTAAGTGTTTGTATTGAATAAATATAGACAAACGCACAATTATGTAAGTAATAATAATGCAAGATCAATGCTTCCTGTATTACACATTGGCAAAGAAAACACATTCATACCATTTGTCGCAAATAAGTGTTTCAAAACTGTTACCGCCATGTATATGTGCCAATATATCTTAAACTATGCTGGCTTTAAGGTCTTTTAACAAACTATATACTTTGTTAAGCGACTTTGGCAAAATAATGAATTCTAGCGCATCAGCAGTATTTGTAACCCTCTCATTTTGACAACCTAACAATTACTGGACTGGTTAAAGTGTTTTGGACATCGATTTATTTGAAGCGTCAAGAGTTTTAAACATCCAAATTCAAAGGCCACACCCCTAACTGGAATTGCTATCTTGTATATTGCGTTAGAGTACTGTTTTTGAAAGAGAACACTTGTCGGTTTACACCAAGCACATTCTACAAGTCGCTAACGGCGCCATTGAGTTTACTTTCATTATCATCCGACGCTTCAAACATATCCTCCCGTTGAGTTGACTAACTTATAAACGTATAAACTTTATATTAGATTATAAATTTGTTACTCTACAAGGTGGTTTGGAATTTTGTTCGTCCCTTTCACAAACAAATCATACAGGTGCCTAATTGCTAAATCAGTCATGTTTGCCTTCCTGTAAAAACTGCAAGCGTCTATCAGATCATCCGACTTGTTTGAAAGATTAACTGCATTCCGTGGAAGTTCGCTACAAATACTTTCTCAATTGAACTATCTTTGCACAATCAAATTCGGAACAAGAAAATGTTTAAAAGATTTTTTTTGTTTGAATCAATCATGTAGCGTTGTACGTAGATTTATTGAGTGCCGGATACATAAATTCCCTTAACTATGAAATATAGACGCATTCTTCAGTTCAAATATTCACATAATCTACGAAACAACTGTATCGTTTGTGTTAAAAGAGTTTTTGCATTACGTTATATATCATCCAATATCTTGTACTGAGATAACATTAACATTGTCTCAACGGATTACATTGATATCTTGGATTCTTAAGTTAAGGTTCTTTAATTAAATGATGAAAAATCGCTGGTTTAGAAAAGTACATATATAATGAGATGGTTTATTGTAATACTGTTGATTTCGGTAACTTAAAATCTATAACTTTCAATGTTGTGATATCGAAATAGTAATAATTTCTGGATATTGCATCTGCGAAAATAAAATGACTATTCAATTTATTACAAAAAACATGGCGCGGTGATATTGGGTCTTTATGACCAATTGAAATGCTGACACAGTAGAAAAAGGTTCTATATAAAATCAACCTAAATATTGCTCAAACTTGTTCATACACGAGGACTTGAGTGTTTGCCTTGGTCACTGGTGGCTAGTAAACTGTATTAGTAACCGTATTAAGATAAACGAAACAGTATGAACTGGTTTATTTGTACTTGTTAAAGATATATTATGCTCATTTTTTTGTTCATTTGTTTATCTAAACAATCATGAACAACATACTCTATCTAGTCAAAACTTCAATAAATATGCATTATCACAGAATACATTTATAATGTATTTCTCTGAGTTTGACGAAAACAGACATTTGTATCACCATAAGCGGGTGTTTTTTACTAGTTGTGTCTCTTAGAAATATGATTAAACAAGATTGTTTTAAACGGTTATACATTGAAATGGTTCTAATTAATGATGTTTTAGACTATGCAACAACAATACTGGTTGAAGCCCATTAAAAAAATTATGTTCAAATGAGCCAGATACATCTTTAAGCGTATCATGTTTTTCAGGAATATTTGGCCGAAAAGAAATATGTCCACAGAGATCTGGCTGCAAGAAACGTACTCCTGGGTTTTGACAAAGTCATCAAAGTTTGTGATTTCGGTTTGTCACGTGATATCTTCGCCGATAATCAGTACAAGAAATTGACGAATGGAAAGCTGCCCTTAAAGTGGATGGCTATTGAGTCATTAAGAGACCGTCTGTTCACAACACAAAGTGATGTTTGGTCCTTCGGTATTCTACTGTGGGAAATCGTTACTATGGGTACGTCAACAACGTTGTTAAAAGTATTATATTGGCAAGATTCATGGTATTTGTTTCATCGGGTTTAACGCCGTTTCTCAACGATATTTCAGTTATATACGGCGGCCGGTTCACCTAAACAGTTTTTCCTGGACTGAATTCTTACCAGTACTAACTTACCCTTCCACAAGGAGCCGGCGACTTCTCCACATGTGGAGGAAAATCGACATTTTTGTCAAATTCTCATGGAAGGGTATGAACTGCCACGACCGGGAATCGAACCCAGATCGCCGGGTTACAAGTCCAGCGCACTAACCACTGGACCACGGCCGCGGCTCAAATTCATGGTATTAATGCCAAACTATTCGATACACTCATTTGACGGCCATCAACAACGATTATCTTATGAACTATCAACTAACAGCTGCGCACCCGTTTACACATATCTGAATGCACATCTGACATCTGGCTGTGAATTCTCGAACTAACATATGAACTATCAATTAACAGCTGCGCACCCGCTTACACATATCTGAATTCTCATCTGACATCTGGCTGTGAATTCTCGAACTTACATATGAACTATCAACTAACAGCTGCGCACCCGCTTACACATATCTGAATTCACATCTGGCATCTGGCTGTGCATTCGCGAACTAACATATGAACTATCAACTAGCAGCTGCGCACCCGCTTACACATATCTGAATTCACATCTGACATCTGGCTGTGAATTCTCGAACTAACATTTGAACTACCAATTAACAGCTGTGAATTCGCGAAATAACATCTGAACTACCAACTAACAGCTGTGAATTTGCTACCATCTGCTATATAAATCTATACTATAAGTGACGCACACTATTGTAGCCTTTCAGAATGTAAACATGTTATGTAAACAAACAATAGGAACATTACTGTAATTAAGTATGCAACCATCTTTATACATGCACTGCCAAACCACATTTTTCCACCAGCAAATATAAATGCTTTAATACATGTTGCTAAAAATAGATACACCAAATTACCATGCGGCACTTATAACGTGAAAACAAATCAAATAATAATTCATATTTCAAGACTAAACACTATGCAAATAACACGTGTACACCTCTTTGAAGTGTTGATTTCACACGTGCGTGTACTAGTATATGTACATGTCCCGGGCATATACAAAGGTGCAGAAACACGTGGAAAGTATATAATACAGAACAGTGTGAACGTCTCGAACTGACCTAATAAATTTTTGAAGTACAATCGGACCTCGTTTATTCGACAACCTTCTATCTGAATACTTTGTAGCATCCGAAGTAAACATCAAGTCTCAATGTATCTTCTTAGGCACGTCGAATTGAAATGGGCTCTTCGGAACCATGTATTATTCGAAATAAATGTTCGGACCCGATGAAATCGAATGAACGAGGTTCGACTGTTTATCTAAAAAGTCTTACTAATGTTTTAATTGTGATTTAACATTAGCATTAATTATTCCAGGTGCATCACCATATCCGACCATTGCACTAGCCGATCTATATTACTTGTTGTCGAATAGTTACCGGATGGATAAACCAAGCAATTGTTCGGATGAAATGTAAGTAAATTTTTGAATGAACTCTTTAAAAAATTTAAGTATTGGCACAAACTCGATGTAGATTGTCTATTGTATTGTGTATGCATACTACAGTAAAATATTGTTATAAACATTATTATCAGATGGTAAGTCTAGGCGTATTTATTATGTAGGCTTAATTCGTTTGAAGAAACATTTTGTCCGAGATTATTTTACATGTTTAGTTTGCAATGCAAGAAACATACTCATTTATTTTTTAAGAATTTTAAAGAATGAATATATGTTTATTTTATCTAGATACATCATTATGAGGCAGTGTTGGCTTGACAATCCTACAGACAGACCAAACTTTACTGATTTGCGCGTTCAGTTGGAACTTTTATTAACACGTGACCGAAACTATTTAGAACTGGACAATATAAATGTACCTCTCTCCACACCGGAGAGTAGTAGCGGAAGTCCTGCGTCAGATGACACAAAGTCGCTACTTGCTGCGCAGGCTTTGCAACCTCCGCGTAAATCGTCAAAGGACGAGTTAACCGTTAATGTCAGTATTCATGACAAATCTGTGGAAAGACTTCTTAAACGTAAAGGAGATTTTGACCTTCATAATGTGACAATCTTATGAGATGGTCTTACTGATGTATATTTAAATACAATGAAACTGTACTACATATCCTTTATGATTGGTTAGTAATAAAACCTGTTTCAAACCTAGAATCTAACGATGGTGTTTAGTGGACATGTTCATGTTCCAAAATGATGATTATTCTCGTTTGTTTACGAGTTTCGTATAAAACTGAAGAACGGGAGATAACGAACCAAAGTGTCAACAGAAAGAGAAAATGTGTTTAAGTTATATATCTGTTTCAAAAAAATCGGGACTTTGCTGGCTTTGTTTCGAAACAGTTTGAACTAAACAACTAACGACATGACATTGTAATGATGACTGCGTTATAGAGATATGTGATAGTGATCGTTAGTTAGTACCAAAGTGTCGCAATGTTGATTGTGTTAGAAATACCTTGGATTATGTATGAGTATGATCATAGACATGAAACTTTACAATTAGTTCATTTATGAGGAAGACTCTATAGACAAAGGTTTGACTGTACAGTCTGCTTTTTGTCACTACGTAACTGAGTGAAGGTGGTGCGGTCTTGTTCGTGTGTAATTATGTGTGTTTCATCTGTTGTGTTACGAACGTGTATAGTCTATCAAGGAACATGATAGTTTAATAGTGTATCATTGTATTGTGGAATTAAAGTAAATATCAACTAATTTGACCAATTTTAAGAAGTCAGTTTCATTAACTTGTGAAAATTACCATCATTCTTGTAAGAGAAATCTTCAAATCACGCAATGTCGATACTTTTTGTCAGAAGTAACTACCACAATCATGTTGATTTTCTTATGTTTTAGTTAAAACCGTAGTTGTTAGAAATATGTCCGGCATGCAACGGCTTAACTATTATTTTACAACATATTTACAAGACTTGCGGGTGATAATTTTCCGCTTGAATTTTTACACAAACTGCTCATCAGATGAATACAGATAAAATATTGTTACCTGTGCTACCTATGTATGGTATCACGTCACAATTTACATTATGATACAGGCAATATTACATTTTATATACTCTATAGGTCGACGTTATAAGTTTAAGGCGACTACATGCCCGAGTAATCTTGAGCTACAGTTTCAAGAACTGATGAATACATGTACATTAAAAAAATATCACAATCTATAAAATGGAGGGGGGTCACCTTGTGTCGTTTAATTGTTTAACTACGATTATAGTCATGGACTCGCACGGCTTGAGTTGGTAATTCGAAATATAAGTTGTAATTAATGCGTTCTCTTGATGATATTACTGGGAAAAGTTACCGGTATGTAACGGGAAGTGGGGAGACTTGTTACGGGTAAGTTGTTGACTTTATTCACATCCTGTAAATAAACTTACGTAGGTTGTTCCTGGTATATATTTTGCTGTATATATCATTATTTGTTTAAAATTGGAGTTGTTTTTGTTATTATTAATATGTTATGATCACAATACTGAATATGATGAATATTTATAATATGTTAATACACTATTATGTTATGTAATAAATGTGCAGTCGCCAATAACGGTTGTTGAATAAGAAGGATATTTTAACAGTTATTATTTACATGTGTGGCATAATGTTGTTCAACTTTGTTTCTATCAGTCGAAATCAAGGAGTATGTTTATCTAGAAAAAAATGAGTCCATTCAGTTTTGCCGAATGGGACACGATTGTTCACTCTTTTACCAAATTTCAGCTTGATAACCCACTACAAGTGTTTAAAGATGGATAAATGTACATTGCACCATTTTGTGTGTAATATCATAGAATTTGTTGACTTTTTCAATCATACGTTGTGTTATAATTGCCACGAATGAAATAGTTCCAGAGCTAATTACCATATTTTACAGGACCAAATATAGGTTCGTGGTACAATACGTTTTTGTTTTACCCAAATACCATTTTCACATCGTTCATTATTGTATACATTACTGGTTGAAAAACAAAAGATGTATGAATTCAATGTGAAAAAAAATTCAAAACTGCGTGTGTTTTATTAAGATTTGAACGTATATAATATTTGTGTAAAACCCGTTGACTGCAATATTATTTTTTTCCACTTTGGGTGCACATTGAAGTCCCACCGTGAGTGCACATTGAGGTCAACTGTGAGTTCATATTGAGTGCACATTTGGTTTACAGTGAATGCACATTGATGTTCACATTGAGTGCACATTTGGTTTACAGTGAATGCACATTGATGTCCACAGTGCACATTTGGTTTACAGTGAATGCACATTGATGTCCACAGTGCACATTTGGTTTACAGTGAATGCACATTGATGTTCACATTGAGTGCACATTTGGTTTACAGTGAATGCACATTGATGTCCACAGTGCACATTTGGTTTACAGTGAATGCACATTGATGTCCACAGTGCACATTTGGTTTACAGTGAATGCATATTGATGTTCACATTGAGTGCACATTTGGTTTACAGTGAATGCACATTGATGTCCACAGTGCACATTTGGTTTACAGTGAATGCACATTGATGTCCACAGTGCACATTTGGTTTACAGTGAATGCATATTGATGTTCACATTGAGTGCACATTTGGTTTACAGTGAATGCACATTGATGTTCACAGTGCACATTTGGTTTACAGTGAATGCACATTGATGTCCACAGTGCACATTTGGTTTACAGTGAATGCACATTGATGTCCACAGTGCACATTTGGTTTACAGTGAATGCACATTGATGTTCACATTGAGTGCACATTTGGTTTACAGTGAATGCACATTGATGTCCACAGTGCACATTTGGTTTACAGTGAATGCACATTGATGTTCATATTGAGTGCACATTTGGTTTACAGTGAATGCACATTGATGTTCACATTGAGTGCACATTTAGGTTTAAAGTGAATGTAAATTTACGTTCGCAGTGTGTATCAAGCCCAAAATATTACTGTATGAAAATAAATGTATTTGTCTGTTTAGTAATTGATTTATTAGCTATTGCAAACATCTGTCTTGTACCGATTGGTTTACATTCACCTTGTTTGGTGGGGTCAAATTTATGAGTTCAACATGCCAATGTTGTCATTGTGTTCACATCATCAGTGACTGTCGGCAATGATTTTCACCAGATACCTATTCACATAATTTAGCAAATTTAACGTAATATTGTATTAGTGATAGCCTGATTGGATTTTATCGAAGAAAATTAAGTACCGTAAAAATTATTGTCGGCTGGTTGACTTAAATGTATCAAACCGGTGGGGCGCCGCCTAATACTAAATCCAATGTTTATTAGACAACATGTATGCCGTCATTTTGTACCCATTCACGTTATAAGCTTATCTGTCTCTTCAAGTGAAAAACAAAGTTAAGTTTCACGGAACTGATTTATATTTCCATTAAAATGCTATTACGTATGTGTAAATTACATTTTACAGAACACATAAATTCATCTTATCTTTAAAATTGTCATTGCCCTGATACAATTTGTTTTATCAATAGGAGTTCGCCTAGTACTTTAAAACTTTCGGGATTTCAAAGCTCCGTTGTGTTTTTTTGATAATCAATATGCATTCAAAGATAATTAAAATACATTGAAATTTCAGAACTAATTCTTTACGTAAACCACCATTTTATTCATGACCGAGATATACCGTTCATGCGCCAGTTCATGGTTCGATCAATAAAAAAACGAATGCATTCATTTAAGGTGATTCACCCGTGTTCAGTGCCGTATAATTAAGCGGATGTAATAAACGGGGTTAACAAGGCGCAAAAAGGCGTCTTATAACCCTGATGAAACATTAGCACAACTCTTCTCAAACTCCACGCAGGGGTTATCTTCCCTTGCAGTACAGCAATAACCTCTGCCTTCACAAAAGTCACGTGATGATAGTTGGTTGGACAAAATCACATTAAATGGCGGAAAAAACGAAGAAGAAAGTTTCAGACACTTCTTATTTTGTGGAAAAAAACGACACCAAAACTTAAGCCTGATAATAAATGTTGTAAACATTGTATTTGTTTTGCCTTTGGAACCAGGGAAGAGTTGAATATTTTATAACTTTGGCTGCAGCAGATACTAAGTCGGCAATTATTGTTTACACTAAACCGGTGCGTTGTAAAAAAATGTTAGGATTTATTTTTAAATTGTTATTTTTTTACTTTTCCTATCACCAAACATCTTAAATGTTTGAAATTGAGATATATGATTATAAAATTTTCAAACTAAAATTAAATAGAAGCTAAATGAAAAACACATTTCTTCAAAAATCTTTACGAAAAGTTTGTGATGGCAGAGATCTTCGATAAGTATAAGGGGAGATCACTGCGTATGAGATTGAACTCTTCTATCCACTGATAAAAGTGAACAATAACTACCCGTTAATAACTATGGCCATATACTACAAATGTAATGTATACTCTTATTACCTCCCCTGTTTTAAACATAAAATATTAAATTAAAACAACTGACTGAAGTATAGTCCTCAATTTTGTCTAAAACTTATTTAAGTACCGCTTTACTTGTTGCATATATAATAACGTTATGTCGTACAACTGGAGGTATTTTTTTCATATTTAGAAAAATATTTTTAATAATAAAAATAACATGTACATTTTACAATAAATTGAACGACGGTTTACCTTACTTGTAAAGTTACTTTAACAGTCATTTTTTCTGTGATAAAAAGTCATTGTGTTTCAGTAAAATGCATATTTTTCAAAAGACATGAATATTATAAAAAAACAAGCCGAGCAAAACGATTATATTTTTCTACAAGTTTTATTATAAAGATATTCTTTATAAATGTAACACTTTTAATACCCTTGTACAACTAGATTAAAAGATTTTAAATCACCTTTAAAACAACATAGGTTCTAATGTGCTTGCGATAAAATGCAGAAAAGGCATGATGGTTTCACTCAAGTTGTGAATTTCTGCATCATATAAATATTGAACGTTTATTCTGATTACAGTAAAAGGGTGTCATGTTTACAGAGAAGAAAAACCTACACCCTACTGTCTGTCTCACATAACGTGCCAGACACAACAATGTCTTGTTGTACCGTCATCTTGATCAATAGTTCTGCGTGAAAGTACGTACATTTACTGTACTATAAGGCCATCTGTTTTATTTCTGACTAGATATTAGAGAGTATTTGATGTGTTAAGTTAGTTCCATATTGCCACATCTGTATTACTTCTATGTAAATATTAGCATCATTTATTATTGAAACAATAAATCATTATGTTGTAGATAATAAAGATACATGTTATTTTGTTATGTGATCAATGCTCATTTCTTGTACAATAAAATAAATAAAACATATGACTGTGTTCTTGTCGATATTTCATTTAAAATGTGTAGAACGTTTGTTTACATGTTTACACAATTATAACATTTTATAAGCAACTAATACAAACATGCACACAAAGTCACCTGTTGCATAAAAACAATACACATTCCTCATAATATCCATGGGAAGTTTTACCAACGTCCATGACACTTTTTAGCTCTACTGGCCAAAGGCCAAAAGAGCTTAAGCCAAGGCGTGTCGTTACAATTGCTTGTGAACACGATAAAGTCGTCAGTTTTGATTGCATCTCAATCAAACTTATACAGTAGTTAGATATTCATGAGTGTTCGGCTCCTTTAAACTACCAGTCAGATCCGCCCACGCATGGCAGAATTATGGCCCTTGAAATTAAGAAAATTCATAAAATTGAGCTTGTGAACACAATAGCGCCTTCATTAATTATTCGTTGTCGACCAAACTTATACAGTAATTAGATATCATATCCATAACAGACTGAGCAGATAAATGAGCACGATAACTCAATATGACTGAGCATGTGCGCTAATACATTATATAAAACAAGGTACTCTATTCAATGCCCCCTACCAGCATATACCGACATGGAACATTGAATTATACAAATGAAAACTATTTTATGACCGTTTTCCTTTTTTTACGATTTTTACCATAAGAAACATAAGATGTATTGTACATGTATGACATATATAATGTTGCCTAGTTGAAATGTACCTAGTTTTATGGCTGCTGAAATTTTACCTAAATTTACTTTGTTGAAAAATTATGTTCTCCATTGATATTTGATTGTTTATCTGACGCGAAATATAGAGTTTTACACACTTTAAATGCGCAATTAACAACTGCAATATTTCCAAAACGTTTACGTTCCGTATCATCAACGCACCAAGTATATTCAAAATGGTTGCAAAAATATCCAGCATGAACCAGACCTGTATAACAACCTCTAAATGAAATACATATTACTGTATATATGTTGCATAGTCTATGTTATGAAATAACTTAATACCATTTGATACGAGTGATATATCGTACAATAGACTCATGTAAGCTTGCTAAACATCATATTGGGTCATATACTTATGTGACATAAAATTCATGCAGATCACTTTCTGATAGTCGTGTTTAGTTTCTCCATTAATAAACAATTACTTTAACATTAACCCGTTTATGGCAACAGGGTCACTTTCATTTTCATTCGTCTCCCTAACAGTTTTGTTACTACATATTTCAATAAAATTAGACAGGGTTTATATGCAGGCGTAAGGGTCGACCATAGACGTGTTCATGGTGACGATGGATATCCTGCCTAATGGATATGCTTAACTCTAATGGAGAGGGTAATTTAACAAATCAGTATCCTACTTGATAAACCTGATGCCTAGTAGTCATGCTGACATAGAGCAATACAAATAGGTGGCATGCCATCTATTGAGTGATATTTACATCAAAACATATGACAACCAGCTTCGTTCGTTGTTCCGCATTCAATTTACAATAGTCTTGTCTTGCAAAGTAAATTTTCTTCATGCATTGAGACAAATATATTGTTATGTTTTTTTGCAGATGAAACAAGTAATTTCTACGTATTGCCTCTTGCATTTGTACACAATATTGAATTATTGTCCAAGAAAGAAAGTGCACTCTATATAGCGTGCAGGGTACATTTCCCCGGTCAGACTAAATGAACACATTGGAAATAACAGCCACTGGAAAAGATATGTAGTCTACAACAAGTCATTATGACCATCTACACCAGCGCCTGATATAGTCCAATGTTCCTCTAAAAAGTCATTCTTCAACGTCTGATCTAGTCCTATGTCCCTCTACAGGAGCGCCTAGTATGGCCATATGTCCCTCTACAGCTGCGCCTGTTATAGTCCTATGTACTTCTACAACATATCCTGATACAATCTTATGTCCCTCTACAACAGCGCCTGATATACGTGTAGACCTACGTTACTCTACAACCTCGCTTATTATGGTCAAAAGTCCCTTAACAATAGCACCTGTTATGGTCATAAATCCCTCTACAACAGCGCCTGATATAGTCATATTTTCCTCTACAACAGGGCCTGGTATACAACTATGTTCCTCTACATCATGGCCTAGTTAGATCAACCCTTCCTCTACAACAACGCCTGGTATACTACTATGTTCCTCTACAACATCGCCTAGTAAGGTCAAAATTCCTTTACAACAGCGCCTAATATAGTGATATGTACCTCTACAACAACGCCTGATATAGTCATATGTTTCTCTACAACAGCGCAAAGAATGGTCAAAGGTTCATCTACAACAGCGCTTGTTAAGCACATTTTTTTCTAAAATCGCTGTCATTTTATTTAACCTTTTAATATGGCTTGCATACGTAAATACCATTGCTTCTTCTTCTAAATGTTGCTATGGTACAAATATTGGCTGTCTTGAATATCTACTTATTTTCGTGTTATACCTGATACAGATTTATAAAGATGCCTTTCCTATTCTAATGTATTCTATATATCTAGATATACATGTATATACATAATTATTATATACTTGTTTGTTTTACCTTAATATTGTATTCGACCAAGTACATTATATATGAGTTTAATACAGTCAACCATATTTTACTGACATATACTAAAACAATGCTCATGTTTTGTTATTGCGTGTTTCATTATAATTATCACAAAGCATTATACATATAAAACGTACATACGATAGATATTATCAACTGTGTCCTATCTATTGAGTCGATACGCTCGTCTTTCAACAGCAGTACAAAGGTTCGGTACAATATGTATCAGAACAGCGGTAGTTGGAACCAAAGCGATATGAATATTCATGAGCGTACCTCTATAACGTCACATATTATACTTACCTTAGAGGTCTGGTTTATATCTTCCACAACCCGTTATCATCTCACGGTTATCAACATGCCCCCGCATGGGACTTGCATTCCCCGTACGGCCCTACACGACTGATGGTACTGATGGTACAACCACACTGGCCCATACGATACCCATATGTGGACAGTGGAGAACCCGTAGGGTACTAGTACGGGTTTGTGCGATCCTGCAGCCAAATAATCGTAAGAACACTCAGAGAACCCGTAGACCGCCCGTATGGACAACATTGTAAGATGGTCATTTCGTACGGGCTTCACACAGGTCACACACTCTCCAAGTCATACGGGTCTGAAATCTCCCGTTGGTCTCATCTGATCGAGGCCTGAGCAGTTTCAAGCTTTTGAATATTGCTTGCTTGTTAAGTTTGATAGGTTATTGGCAGCTCTTATGTGAATTTTCCACCTTTTGTCGTTTATTGTAGCGTGTCTAAAATCATTATTATCAAGATTCTGACGTTTATTACAATACTTAACTTGGCATGCTACAAGAGAAATACCATAATATACAGAATATGTCATCATGCAGAAAGTTGGTGGAAATTCTCAAAGATAACCAACCCGATTTGAACATAAGAAATAAAGATTTTCATTTTTTGAAAATAGCAAGACCTTGTCATGATATAGGTTTGGTATGCAATAATACCCGCTTGTAATCCAGTTGGAGTGTTTCTTCTTAACTTATATACATAAATACATACATGTATAACAAGAACTTCATATATAATAATAGCAATGACTTACACTTAGCAGCACCACTTTCATGGTCCACTTTGTTCGACCTTCCATTAACTGTAACAAATATTATTTTTTCATGATTATTTTGTTGTCATATTATGAAAAGTGTGATTTTGTGTGGCTTTGCACTTTGTGGCATGTTGACTCGACTTTACCGTCACACAAGATTTGACGATACGTTAATCCATATGCAGTGAGATTAACAACGCTTGTGGTAGTTGTACTAGTTATTTCCCTTTACCACTACAGCTGCCAAAAGTAAGCCTGATTTTGTACACAATGCATCTGTTTGGTGTAATACCTATGGTGGCCAATTATTGCTACCAGTTAGCATGATGGCGTTCGCGAATTGTTTCGTGTTAACGATTTAATGATTGCGATAATTATCTAGCTATGTAAGATAGATAACTGGCAACACGAATCTTATCCAGTTAACTACTTATTATGTCAAATATTAAGTGAAATTCGCAAACCATAACTAGATAACCCGTTAGTGTAGTACGATCACCATAAAAAGGTAAGAGGTGGCTATTCTGGGCACTTTCAATCCTGTTTCTATTCTTACGATATTTATCTTACCGAAAATGTATCACGAATATTATATAGATAGCTAGATAATAATCGCAATAATTAAGTGGTTAGCACGAAACAATTCGCGAACGCTATCATGATCACTGGTGGCAGTAATATGCCGCCATAAATACCGTCTCGTGATTATCACGTGATTTACATTCGAATTCGCTGTAAAATTATTTATAAAAGATGACCGAGAGATTAAATTGTTCCAGGGAACACCAACATGAAGCAGGGAAAAGATCTTATTTCAGCGTCAATACGTGTCAAGTAATCATACACCGAGTAAAACAAAATTCGATACTAATTACTAATATAAATACACTCAATTACTTGTACTCGTACATGCATCATTCTATCTTAAAGTTACTTTCTAACTTTGTTTACAAGTCGGCCTTTATATGCCTTTGGTTATACAATACACAAAAATGTACATCGCACATGTATACATGTATATGCCGCAATTTCGGTAAGGGAAGATTTAGCTACTTTTGTTGGTGGAAGACATTGTTCGTCGACTGTTTCGACCACCAGATACATCTGTAGGTAAAGATTGCAGCTGAATCTATAACGTCACGGCTTTCTTATAAGAATGCCAGTAAAGAAATAAAACATAGAAACGAATTGCATTCTAGAGCATTACTTTTTATCAATGAACGCCTATTTTCAAGGTATTTCTAACAAATGTTGGCTAACTCACATGAAGCGATTTTCTTTAGATTGTAAGAAATACGATATTCACAGAATGTTGCTCAATGTTTGCATTTAAAAGTGTACATATATTGTTTTTATGCTGAGACATTTTCGTTCGGATTCGATTACAATGTAAAAGTATAATCATTATTATTTTAGTGGTTTTAATTTGTAAGGTAATATTCCAGTCCAGTCATAGTTGTGACGTAACTTCAAAACTTAGAATAATAGTGTATGGTACCGCGTCCATAATGCGATCTGACATATCATGTTTTGGAACGAGATCCGTGAAACATTACTAAATGTTTATTACGTTATTTTTATGTAAGCGAATTCAATTTTAGTAGATTTCATCACGAATATGAACACATTAGATGGCATAAAGCAGAACACGGTACTACCTTAGGAAACATACATATCAAACTATCAACACCATCGCCATGCAGAAGAGACAACACAACCATCGTTACAACATTCTATCCTACCGAGTTAATCATCGTGTTTAAACCGTATAACGGGTTACAGGTAACGGAGGGTGTAATTGTTTCTGACCGAATTATTCGTATTCAATATATGCTCAATGAGCAGTCTACCAATTTCTGTAAGTATGAATGATGATACAAGTGCCTGTTAAATGGTTGTGAAATGACACTTTTAGGCACAACATTTGTTGTTTATGTCATTGACTTAGGATATATTTCCAATTTCAGGAAAATTCGGAAAAAGTACAAGTCCATTGAGTATTCGAGTTTGTTGTGCCCCGCCACACGCCCGACCAATTTCGCGGGATCTTCATGGTATTTCGTGTGACATTTGAGCTTTTATGCCAGACCGTAGGTCGTTGTCCGAAGCTAAGAAAGCTTGAGTATAACAACAACAAGAGAACGTTCAACTCAAGTAGAATGACTATCTATCAGTTTTGTAATGCATGTTTAAAGAGACGCATAGGAAGGTATTGAGCATTGGGGCCGCGGCTGGGATGGGTGCGGGAGTGGTATCCCCTACGGATGAGAAAAGTTTTAGGAAATCACCTTTCACAGGCGCCATCACTTTTAAAAGTTGTTTGCTGCTTGTAAGTTATTTATTCATACATATGTGTAATTTTGTAAAAAGACACGGGACTGTTAGGGATATAGTTTAAAACAGTTCAGTCGCATTTGAATGCATTCATTAAGGTCCATGAAAGCAATAAATATGAACAACGATATATATCGTCATCATTAGCAAATGCGAAATCACGAAAACAATAGGCCTACATGCAATCTGGGACCAATATATACGTATACATATATTGGTCCCAGATGCAATAGTTCACAAAACACAAGTGCAACAGATGTGTTAACCTAAGGGTTAAAATAACAAATGAGTAAATTAGCACATGTCGTTTTCAATTATACAAACAAATGTTATCCCATTCGGTGGTTATTAAATAGTCCCGCGTCAACGTATATTTAGAACTTTCCAAACACTGCATGGCGATGATCTATGTCATTAACACACTCATATGTTCATCAGACGGTCCCTGTCTGGTAGCGATGACACTTTGTTATGCGTATTCAATATCTTGGCTGAATCCCAATAAAATGTGTGGCTGGTTTTTATTAGTTTAAGATACAGATAAGAAGTAGGGGTCATAAAATGTCCGCGGCCCCATTGCCGTTGCGAACCAAAATACTGGGGCCGCTACCGCGGTTCATGCGGCCCCAGCTCCTACGCGCATGTGTTAACGCAATGATATAATTGATAAGATACTAGATCTACTAGCCCTGATGCAACGTACAAAACAGTCTGCATAACTAAACTAAAGCGTTAGTTTGTATCAATATAAACCAGTACAAATCTTTATTGCTAAAACAATGCACAAACAAAAAGAACTCAAATTATATATTAATTTTGTTTATCGTTCATACCCTTTCAATTAACTTATGTTACATTCTTAAAATAACGTCCCATTAAAAAATATACAGCATCCAAATTATATTTATTTCACAAATTTATATTGTTTATCGTTCACACTCCTTCAGTTAACATATGTTCCACACTAAAAAAAATCGATCCCGGAGAATCCCGGATAACGGATTTCAGTCCCATCTCGCAATTTGTACAACGTGCTTAAAACATGCGAACAGGAAGATCGATAAACCGCGCAAATTTGTAAACAAACAGGCTACGAAGAATGACAAAATGAGTGACATGTCAATCTATTGCATCGCCAATGTCGCTTCTCCACCTGTGTCATTGAACAGGTTTGTATTATTTGTTATTAACATAAACTGAAGTGGGTGTGTAGGCTGTCAAACTGATATACGAACTCCGACTTTTTATGTTTTTACTTTAGCATGTTTAGTGATGCCACTTTGAAGTCTTTCTCGTCATCAAATTCGTGCCCCTCAAAAATCAATATTTTCCGACTGCATGCTTGGTACATTTGGCCTTACTACTGTCAAGATTCATAATATGCTTTATTTACCTAAACTCGTGGGCCAATTCTAAAAATAGCCTTTGGAATGCGTGATGACGTCACGGGAACTCGCATGTGATTTTACATAATAGACAAAATACGCCTTATCTACATCTTTTATGATTTGCATATCATCTCTTGTGGTCTTTATAATAATTAAAAGTCATTGATAATATCCGTTGTAACTAATAAACGTGAATGGTGTTTTTCCTTGTTCCGTGGGCTGGAGGCAATATCAAATTGAAAACATGAATACAAGTCTCACAAAACTATTATATTTATCAAACATTCAAAGAAATGCAACTATTGAACCTTGAAAACACTAACAAGTTTATTGTCTATGTATTTAATGTTATAATTAACAGCAATATGGACAAAGGAACTCCCCGTGACTTACAAGTCGACCCTCAATGTAGACAGAATCTATTTAAAGTGACACTGGAAGTGTCCACACTTCGTACACTCTGCCCACTTTACTATAACAATTTCATTACATTAAGGAGTAAAACTTGCCTGTAGGGAAAAGGAATAACGTTTACTGTTGTATGAAATGAAAGGAAATGGTAATAAAATGTATTCCATTTTGATATAATCACATGCCAGGACGTTTGGCGAAATGAAATATTCTATTCTCCATTCTAGTAATAAACAATAGTTTGATGAGACATAAATGAACTAAAGTCGCGCAGACGCAAAGCTTCGAAAACAATAACCCGTCATCGCTGGTACGAAAATGTTAACAAACGAGAAAAAGCAGCTCAAAATCAAATAAGAAGGTTACTATGACAAATTATGAAATACGACTGTTTATGAAAAAACGAGCTAAAACAACGATTTTTTCAATTATAAGCTGATAATAATGTTTGATGATTCAACCCTTCTAACCTGAGAAATGTACATGTTTACTTGCCCACGACTTAAGGAAAACCTATGACTTACGGAAAACCCACCACTTAAGAGAGGCAGCCATACATATTGAAGAAAGCACGTAGTCCAAATATTTTCACATTTAACTCTTGCCGTTTCACCATCAGGACTAGTCCAAACAAATTAGACAACCATGCTAGATCCTTCACATTAACCTTCATTTTTCGATATTTGTTTTTTATATTTTTCATATTTTACCTTCATTAACCAGCATGGAATCTAAAAGCATCTCAACAGGAACTCGTAGCAAAGTCAGTCTCATCTTAAATTTCAACACTTGGATTATATTGTTTTATAACATGTTTTTCGGATAAATATTGTCAAATTCTACCAAAATCTGATTAGTTTCATGCATAACACCAATGAAAATCGCCAAAAAATGACAAGTATCAGGATGTAAACAACATGCTGTATGTCACCTCCCGCCATTACATAGAGATCAGTCTTCACAATAACCCACTTGCCCGAAGCCCGGGACAAGTAAATTAACAGTCGGACAAGTAAAAATCCATTTAGTCTACCCAAATGGGCAAGTCGTGTTTCGTAGTCTGGTCTGACTAGCTGTTATCCAAGCTGTCTGAGTAAGTACGCAATACTTGGACTGGTTTTCATTCTTTGTCAAGTTTGTTTATAAAAGCACTTTTTCATCAACTATCGTTACCAGTTTTTATTTCCGATTTAACTAATCAAAACAACCATCAAAACATCATGTTTCTGTTAATTTTATTCGGGCAAGTGTAAGTGAATTTGAGCAAGTGGAAATTGCAAACTGTCTACCCGAGGGGGCAAGTCCTTCAAAAAAATTATTGTGAAGACTGAGTGAGAGATGTTTACTCGACTACCCATGGGGTATAAACTCAATTTGCATTATCAAGGCGAGTGTTTTGTTCATGGTCTTTGTTGCAACTGTACCACAATTGATTATTTATTAATGTGTCATAAGTTTTATTGGTGAAATACTTAATATTATATGCATAAAATTGTCCCGACTAAATTTCAGTCTGCCCCTATATAAAAAGTGCTACAGGAAAATGACGATATCCCATATGACTCCGCATTTGACAGAAAATGTAAAATGTATCATCAAAAATGAAGGTAATACGTGAAGAATACAAATGCTTGGAGTTATATGTGTAGGACTACATCAGGACTAGTCCAAAATAAGAGACGTGTACATGTGCAGGCCATTTAACCATAAACATCCATAATGTTGCATGTAACGTCTAAATGGGCCATATGCAATGTGATGTAGCATTTTCGAATCCGCAAATTATTATTATGGAGATCTGCTCTTGTTTGGTGACAAAGATGGAAACTGGGGGCATCAGTATCTCATTAATTAGAGACAATTTAAGTTAATATTTTTGGATGCTTAGAATCTCCACATAGGAGAGTCACGATGCAGATTAAGTTGGGGACATCCCAACTATCTGATCACAGTCATGGCGAATACCGGCGGACCTGACCGATAAAAAACGGCCAGGTCCAATGTAGATAAAAGGTCTGTGCGTCGATCCTATACAGTACGGATCAGACGCATTTTAGTATATTTTTACAACATCCCTTGCTGTTTACACAATGCGATCTTCTTACGCGCACTGAGTGTCTGTACATTCACTTGTCTTTCGGACATTTAAACTTTGATCGTGTCGTCAAAAAGGCATTTCAGGAGTGAATGTTAAAGTTGATCGTAATTTTTAAATGTTATTTATCAAAATTTGATTTGTTAATTTTCACTTTGAAACGAGCGGTCCTATACCGCACATAATCCTGTCAGACAATGGAAAAACGGTCCTTTCTTCGAAAACTTGCAAAATTTTGCGTTGTAGACGACTGATGGGGTTCAATAGTTGATTATTATATTTAAAACTGAAATACTATTTCAGGAGAAAAGAATCAGGAGCATTTTATTGTCACCTTTCTGTACCAATACATGACCAGCTTGTGATATTTTCTGAGGGTGAGTGGGATATAGCAAAGGATGAATTCAATGTTACCCTGACATATAAAGATGATGAAATTGAACTTGGAAGGATATCACAGTCGAACAGGTAAACATGCTTACAACCTTTGTGTGAAAGGATCAGTTACCACATTAGGATTCTGCTAAATGATTTAACCTTTCAGATAATTGATATCCTTCAGTGTAACAGACATGAATGAACTTCAGAGTCATCATTTAGAGTTGTACAAAATTTAATGGTGAATTTGATGAAATATGAGTGGAAAGAAATGATATCACATTGTGTTAAATGAAATCGTCACTTTATGACGCAATGGATTACAGCTGGTCAAATCTTCAGCAGTAAATAAAAAATAAACAGATAATATCATGTTGCTTCAGAGTCCAAGTAACATTATGTTAGGTGTATTACGTATACACGCATCAAATCTTAATCAGGGTTTTTGTGCAATAGATTATTAGTATTAACTATATGGAAATTAGCATATTGTTAATCAATTGATAGTTATATCCAAAACAGTTGCATAATTTTTCGTGCAGTTGTCTTGTACAATGTAATTGTAGCCAAACTTAAATGCTATTCATTTAAGGTGTTTAATGTGGAAAAGAGGTGAACAAGTTGTCCCGGAATGTATGTCAAGCGAAGCAGAACAAGGCCTAGCCAAGCTGGTTCTAGAGAGAACAGAGGTACTGTCTCAACAGAAGGAAGCAAGTAAATCTGATGTGCAGGATGAAAATGAAAACACTCCACAAGTAATACTTTTGTGTGGTAACAGTTATCATTTCAGGATTTATATGCCCCTGCCATTCAAATGGCGAAGAGGCATAAAGTGTTACCCTTGTCTGTCTGTCCATCTATTCATGTAAAAGATTGGTTTCTCATTTATAACTCTTGAAAGGATAGATGATTAAATTCATATTCAGCACATAAGCATAGGTGGAGATCAAATTCGGTTTCTTTCCACTGATTTTGGGAGGAGTAAGGACCCTTTTTTGGCATGAAAAATTGGTTTCTGATCAATAACTATTGAAAGGATTGATGAATTCAATACATAGTGGGTGCCACATAAGCATAAGATAATCAAATACAGTTCAAGCTCAAGTTTAAATACAATGCACCAATTTTTGGAAGAGTTAAGGCCTTTTTTTGTCTTATAAAATTTGTTTCCAATAAATAACTCTTGAAAGGATGGATAGATTCAATTCATATTGGGCACATAAGCATTAGATAATAAAATACAGCTCACATTTGATTTCAGTATTGATCCAACAGTTTGTGGAGGACTTTTGGTCCTTTTTTTGCATGTAAACAAGGTTTGCACAGATCTTGAAAAGTCCTTGAATTTGATGCCTACTCCTTGAAAACTACTTGAATTTGTAACAGCCAAAAAGTAATTGAATTTGAGAAAAAAAGAATAAAATTCGGTAAATTGCCATTGAATTCTTCTGCTGCGAATAGAAAAAGGTAAAAAATAGCAAACATACGAACATTGAATTGTGAAAAACTGACAAGCTATTTTTGACAGTGCCTACCGCTGAGTAGACGATAGTATGTTGATACAGTATGGTACGGTAGTCAACAGAGGTGCGTTTTTTAGAGGTAGGGGAAATAAGCAAGAAAAGTTAGCCAATGTAGAAAAGGTAGCTGTCTAAAAAACGCTTAAACAATTCGCTAGCTACAAAATGGTGCTCGCCAGACCACACGACACTGTTCTGCATGGACGCCATTTTGTTTAGCAAAGCTAGCACTGTCAAAACACGCTCTACTTTCCCTACGTTTAAGAAACAGCAGCGCTACTTTCCCTACCTAGCGCTAGGTAGAATTCTACTTTTCCTACCTCTAAAAAACGCACCTCTGGTTATATGTCCTATTGTAGTTCTCGCGCTGTGTAATTTTGTCTGTGCTGCAATGATGATCATCACACACACACACAGCGGGGGATATACTTAAAAATACACTGTTCTTCTCTATACTTAAAATATCAACAGTTTAGTCCTTGAAAATGGAGGAAAAGTACTTGAAGTTTTTTCTGGAAGTTCTGTATGAACCATGTAAAAGATTGGTTTCTGATCAATAATGCTTGAAAGGGCGGATGGGTTCAATTCATATTTCTTCTGAATTATGTAGCCTTTACAAATAAAATATTTCATTATACTGAACAATTTATAATGGGGGCAAATGTGTTCTAGGGACACATCTAGTTAATCATGTGTTACCTTTTTCTGAGAGAAGTCTTAACAATCCAGAATGCCACGTATGTTTTGAAATCAATATTATTTGCTTTGTAATTTCTGTCCAAACTTACCTTGTGGGCACTCCTACAGGCTACATGTTCAACCTGAATAACATGGAAGTTGACTGTTTCATCCAAAAGTACATGTCTTAATGAAATGCAAGTCAAGAATAGTACTGGGTCCCATAGGGTCAAAAACCAGGACACGATGTCAAATTATAGAAAATCCTCATGGACTCCACATAGGCCACATTTTCGACCTGAGCAGCATGAAATGTCATCAGAATGTTTGTCTTAATGTAAATGCACATAACATCATAGCAAGTCATCTTGGCCTTTTTGTTTTAGTTCTGAGCCATAATACAACTTTAAGGGTAAATAAACATTCTTAGTCCATTGAGTTATCTTGTTTTCGTGGCTATATAACTTATGTATATGCTTGTTCATACTTAGATCACTGAAGAGATGGAATCAACACCTGATCGTCCAAAGAAAAGAAGGAAAGGTAGCATTGATAAGGATGATAAAACTCAGAGTGGACCTGCTACCAAAAAGTCAAAATTGAATTCACCACCAACAAGACTTCGTACACAGAAAGGTGAGAAAGCACCTACAGCAGACACTAGAGCTGGGAAAAGAAACACAAAAGTTGGAAAAGATCAGAGTGATTCAAAGAATACCGGTAGTCCTAAAAGTGAAACTAATCCACTAAAAGAGAAAAAAATAAAATCGAACTCGGGCGTTGACTGTGCAACAAAATCAGATACGGTAGTGTCTACTAATGATAAAAGCATAGCTACAAAGTCTGTTGGGGAAACAATCGTGAATGGTGACAAAAATATAGAAGGAAAGTCGGATAAATCCAGTCGTAGAAAATCTGATGTCCGGAAAAAAGAGAAACTTGATGTCTGTGGGACTAAAGACAAAAGAACTAGACAAAATCGTAAGGAAAATGAAACCGAAAATGTTGGTAGAAGTTCTAGTGATTCTTATGAACTTGGTGTAGTTGATAAAGAAAACATACAGGTGAATAGCAATATTCCTGCTCAAGATGAAGGTATAAAACAAAATGTTCCTCAAAAAATATCATCAGATGACGAAGAAAAATCACTCACTATTTCATCTACAGGAAAACTAGCATCATGCAAAGATATTACACTACGAGGTAATTCTGATATTGTATTACTAGTTTGAAGTCTATCGGAATATAACTTAAAATGATGATTTGCAAGTATGGAAATGAATTACTGATTATCACACCTTTTTAGAGATCTAGATATCTATTTTGGCCGGATTTTTTTATTTTAGTTAGTTTTACAGGATTTTTGTAAAAAATGAGCAGTAGAAGTAAAAAATAAATAAAAATAGAATGGAAATTGTTCCTCTTTTTATTTTCGGTAACCGAAGTGGAATTCATTTAAATTGGTCCATACTCATTGTTTTACTCAATACTGCATGTTGTAATGTAGTTTTATGTACGTAAGGCCAGAAAAGCAGTCATTTTGCTTTAGAGTAAAATAAAACTTAGGTTTCTCACTTTTATTTTTATTCCAATCTCTGTGAAATAAGGACCAGCGGGTTTGTAAAATGACAGATAAAAAACTCTGGCCTTGTGTCAAGTCACTTTTTGTCATCATTTCTGAAAAAATATTGCTTTAACTGAGCCTAAAGAATTAACATTTATGACATTTTCATTTTAGTTTATATTATAGTTTTTATTTACTATTTATGTCATTTGTTAGTTTTTGTTTTTGGGCCAAACAAAAAAATATCTGTGTTTAGGGTAACGGTCTAAAAAATGCTAGGTAGGGTAGGGACAATTTTTTTTCAAAAACAATTAAAAATCGATTTTTTTTTATCCAGGGTCGTAAAAAACTCGAGGGTCGGGATTTTTCAACAGGTAGGGTCGGGTTACCCGAAACACAGATATTTTTTTTTAGGCCTTGTCTGATATTAACTTTTAGCAATATTTCTTACAGCTTTGGATCGTCCAACCGGTAGATGGGGACACAGCTTGAGTTTTGTGCATAAAAATCTGTCGGTTTTAATTGGTGGTCAGGGAGGCAAGCAACAGATAAGCAAGGATTCTGTTTGGTCTTTGGATTGTGGTAGGATGCTCATTATTGTCTTGTCTGTCTGTTCGTTCAAATTTACCAATTGATACTTAGGTAGCTTTATGAACAATATGTTTTCTTTGATGTCATTCAGTAAACTCTAAGTGGCTAAATATTCTCTTACATGACGAAAAATTAGGGAGAATGAAAGAGAGAAGGAAACTGTTGCCTCACAGTTAAATGCTAGGACATTCCTCTGAAATGAATACCAATATATAGATCTCTTATAAAAAACATGGGTTCATACAGAAATATGAATAAATTTTGTTATTTATGTTCAATATTCACTATATTGTATGATGTGTAGGCTGTATGTCTGTTGTGCCCTCACAAAGTGGTAGGAATGTAGCATTGCCCTTGTCAATCCATATGTATGTACCTATGTCCTAAATGTTTGTGGGGATTTTCTTAAATCTTTCCCTGATGAAATACCTTGGTGTGAAGATGGGTGTTAAGTAAGAAAGTTCAGTTGTGACCATCTGATACCGGCTTGGGAGTGAACTTGTCATTCAGACACAATTCTAGGTTAACATACTTTGTTAGGTTTTGATAGCAGAATACAGATTTGTACTATAATTGTGCTACAGAAACAAGAAGATGGAAGGATCTGCCCACGGAGGCTGAAGGACAGAAACCAGAATACCGTATGGGTCATACTGCTACGTACGACCCAATTATAAGGTGTATCTATGTATATGGTGGATCTAAGAACACCCGATGGTTTCATGATGTACATATGCTTGATACAGATAATTGGAAATGGCAGCTGGTTAAAGTAAGTTCCAGTCTACAACAGTTTCAGAGTATTCTCAATTGTTTAGCATATTCATATTACAGTGTCTGTTGTTATGTACGTGATGGTTGGTTGCTTTAAATGATTAGTTACTGCCTACTTAGTCAATTTATGTATATATGTTGGAAATCAAGGACCATATAGCGATTAAGGGTGAGGTTAGCTAGCTGTTAAATCGATTTAAACCCCCAGTATTTTTGCTGACAGTTCCAAGGCTGTAATTCGCTATATGATTGTTGTTTCTGTTTGTGTTATGAATGAGTTTTGTATTTCCCTTTCCCCTATGCAATTCTGTCACTTTATACAGTGTTCAGATTGTTTCCTGCCTGTTTTTGGCCTATGTTTTGTGGATTGTTGTTTTTCCGGAGGTCTGCGTGGGGAGGCACTGTCTTGTGTATGTGGCGTTCCCTGTAGTAACAATTCTCTCTCTTTTACATGATAAAGGACTGTAAACATTAATATTAACAGTCATTTGTGTTGTCATCAAGATAAAGCAACTTGTTTACTGGCTAGAATTGTTGCTATTGGTTTGCTGTGCCTAAGTTTCCAAGACGGGTGGATATTTTTTATTAAACTTGTATTTAAACCATTACAATTGATAGTTACAACATTTGTAGGTAAATGGAAAGGCACCAACCAGAGCATATCACAGTGCAACATTGTACAGACATGAAGTGTGGATCTTTGGTGGTGTATATCCTCGTCCAGATCCACAACCTGATGGTTGTAGTAATGATGTCAATATCTTTAGTCCCGTCATGGAGAGTTGGTACTCGCCGCTTGTATCTGGTGAGAAACCCATACCTAGATCTGGGTAGGTTCATTTTGCGTCTTCTCATAAATCTAGTGGCTTTATTCTCATGTATTAGATATCTTTTACAAAGTTGTCATGCAACAAACTGACATATACAACAATAGCACTTCACCATTATAAAGTAATTGCCAGGTTGATCAAGGATATATATGTGTTTCAGTGCAAGATAAACATTTATTTCACCTAAGTAGTTCTTCAACAAATACTCAACTTCTTACATTTCCAATGTGAGCATACACCTCATGCGTTGTATTTAATTATTGAGTAAGGAAAAAATGAAATGAGCGCTGCTATGCGATTTACAACCTCTTCTGTAAGTGACGTAATATCAAGAAAACGCAACATGTGATGTAACTATTTGCAAGTAGGAAGCAGTATTTACTCCATTTCGTTTTCATATTGCCATATGGGGCAAATATTGCTTACTGTCAGTACATGATGATGAAATGAGGTCACTTAAAGAAGAGGTTGGAAATCATACAGCGGTGCTCATTAATGTTCTTTTATTTTAGTTCCGGTGTGGATAAACAGTAATTTCTACATCATGTATTCATCCGTTAATAATAATTTTTCACTCTGGAATTTCACATACTTCTGGGACTATACTTAAGTTCAATCAATATTCTCTTTTTGGTTTTTGTCTGTATGTATGTTGCAAAAGTTTGTGTCAACGTCATTAGTTACTGGCTAGAAGCTGGTGACAATTTTCAGTCCCTTTTCATTTTGTTCATGGGAGAAGCAGTTATTGTTCGGGTGATATCCAAAACATTACATTTACAAACGTGATTCCCTCCAAATATTTTTCAATAATTATTTTGTTACTCTTTCTGATGACATGGATGCCTTGCCTCAATTTGCTCTTGCAAATTTTTAAATGGCTTCTTTTATGTGATTATGTTTAATTGTGTTGTCTCTCTATAATTTCAGTCATTCAGCAACGTTAATCAATGACCAGCTGGTTATATTTGGTGGGTGGGATGCTCCTATATCCTACAGTGATCTTCATGTTCTTGATATGAGTAAGTATAAATTGATGAGACACTATGCCATGCAGATAGTTTCTGTTTAACAGTAAGATGATGATGGATTGTTCTGTGTGGTTTTTCCATGCAGTGAATATTATTCATGATGATTGTCAAAATTTAATTCTGTTCTTGTTTTGAAGCCAATGCTATCAATTCATAGTCGGTTTGTAATTTATAATTTGTTAAAAGGAACTTGGGTGATTGATTTAGGTATTTATTTTTATGCTGGATAAATTTTGTACAGTGAATGGAGTACAGTGGAGATAAGGACTAACCATCAGCTAGATGTAGTTAAGTCTAAACTGTGTATTTTGTGACTTTTGCTGTATATACAACTGTTTAACTGTCCATGTAGTAGTACATACGTATTGAAATATCTCTTGTTTAAAATATCTTTAAGTCATTAAAGATGTATCTTGCTCATCTGAACATAAAATGTATGAATTGGCTTCATCCAGTTTTGTTGCTAAAACATCTGTAATAAGAACCATTGCAATGTATAACCGATTAAAAATTACCATATTACTAACAGACAAAACTTGTTAAAAAGCCTGATTGTTAAAAAAATGGAAGTTTTTTTTAAATTTCATGATGTAAAACGTCTTTCTTCCACAAATATACGGATCAATACATTATGAGTTCATTCTCTGTTAATTCATGGCTATTGATGTTTTAAAATTAACTATTGGAAATATATTTTTCATGTTTGTTTAGGTAAACAAATGAACAAATATTGAGCATGGTATTACTTTAACCGATACATATGGTTATTTATTCATCTACTTATTGTTTTATTTGCGTTTATTTATCGTCTCCACCGGTTTCCCATATGGGCGACGCCCCCGGAAGAATGTTAGTAATTTTAGAGGATAGTGCATGATACAGAAGATGCCCCAGTTCTAGAAGCACCCCTGGTTCTTTTATGTGCTCGATGTAAAGAATCGTACACGGGACCTAGGTTTTTAAAGTCTTGTCCGAAAGACTGTTAGTACTGTCAGTGATGGAGCGGGGAATCGAACCTGCGATCCCTGGATTACTAGTCCAGCGCGTTACCACTGGACTACGGATCCGCTACTCATCAACTTAATAATTCATGTTGTATTTATACATTGTAGGTATTGTAGAATGGTCACAACCCAAAGTCACAGGATCTCCACCCAGTCCTAGAAGGTACTCACTGTTTTATCAATAATAAATTTATGTCTTCTCAGGCATTTTTGTTTAAATTAGGGTTGGCAATTTTGGCATTTGAATATTCTGTCAGGCTTCCAAATGAATATTTGTCTTCCATCCATTGATATTTGTTTATCATTATCCTTTCTTCTAGCATATATTTATAATTGGTGATTTATTGCTGGTAAAGTTCTGTTATTGGCAGATAGATAACTTGAGTGTTGTTTATTGCAAATTGTTAAAGAAAATGAAGCAAAATCAAAAAGTCTGTATTCTTGTCATTATAATCCCATTGGATCAAAATAATCGACTTAAATGTTTTGAATTGATACTAAAAGTTGTAAAATTACTTGAATAATGATTCGGTCGAAGTGTGCTATTTCTCTCTTGACCCCCTAAATATACAAAAAGTACATTGTGACATGTATTAACACCTATAGATATAATTGTCAGGTGTAATATATGTCATTCAATTCGATGATGACCAGACCACTGAAATCTAATACACCTGATTTCAGCTTTTACATTGAAACTTATTTAATCAATTATTCGAATGGTGAATCAGTACTCAAATATTCAGACATATGAACAAATATATTTGAATGTTCGAATATTTGTTGACACTCATAGTTAATAAACATATCTAAAATCATGGAATTCTTGGTTGAATTGAAGAAAACTGTAATACTCTAGTTAGTGCCAACAATTTACTTCTGGCTTGAAGTCTTCCTTTTAGTAATGACTCATAATTGACAAACATGAATCTTATCTTTGAGTAGGATTTCCATAAGATGAGACTACATATATGTTATTTTCTTTGTGTTATTCTCCTTATGTGATATGATTACTTTCAGTTGGCATGCGTCATGTGCTCTCAGTGGTAACAGATTGATGATACATGGTGGATATAATGGTGACTTCGCTCTAGATGATACACACATATTTAATCTAGGTGTGTATATTGCTATGTTCTAGTTATCATACATCAAGTCTATATCTTAGGATCGTTTGCTGTCCGTCATCCGTCAACTTTTTGTTTAAACAATGTCTCTTCCTAAACTGCTGAATGGAGGTTGTCCAAACTTTATAGGAATCATCATTGGGTGGACCTCTTTCAATGTTGCGTATATTGACTCGGTCTGCTTGGAGCTAAACAATTCTGAAAATCTTCTTGACCAAAACCGTATGGCCTAGAGCTTTTATATTTAATGTGTAGCATTCTCAAGATAGTATAAATAATTCAGTTCCGTCAAAAACATGGCAGACAGGGGCGAGGTCCTTGTGGAAACTTTGATGTAAATAAGTAAATATTTGTCATGGTTCATTCATTAACGTATATTCATGTTTTAAAAATATTTTGTAGATGAATTCAACTGGTGTAGAATTAGTGTAGAGAACAAGCCATCAGCTCGAGTTGGACATAAAGCATTATGTATGCCATATCGTCATGACAACGAGGAAGAAGATGAAGTTATTATATTTGGTGGTGGAGACAATGATGGATCATATTTTGAAGATTTATATAGCTTGTATATTCCATTCAAACCCGTCACTTTGTCATAAATCTGCGCATACCCTGTGAATCTGTTTTTCTGAAATAGAACCATACACTGCCTTCTAAAAGTTCCTTTACACTTCGACAATTCCCATTGCAGTTAATGTATTTTCATATTTGTGTCACATGCAATAAATTGAAAATGCTTTTTGACACAGCAATAATTTTCTGTAGAAGTATTTATAAATTTGTACTGAAACAATTTATCTTATTTTTTGTGTCAGATACATACAAATTGTTGGTTTTGGATGATGGCCGATTGATGCTGCTGCTGAGATGTGCATATTGTTAATTCCTAACTATCCATCACAGAAGTGGGATGAATATTTTACTTCATGGTCATACATATCTTATTTGAAATTATCACATAACTTGCTCTCCAGGAGTGGCATAAAGCAGTGACATAAATATCATATGTAACTAGTTACATAAATAGCTGAATCACAGCACTATTTAAAGTCTATTTAAAGATTGAAAACAATCTATTTATGGTGTTATGTGATAAATAGAATCTTACATTCGTGCTCATTTGATGATGTTTTTATGAAACTCGTTGACTGAAACGAATATGACGCTCGGCAGAGCCCCACGTCATATTCAGTCGACTCATTTCATAAAAACAATATCAAATAAGCACTCATGTAAGATCCTCTATTTCTGCATAAAAATTAATGAAATTCAAAATATTCATGTGTAAAGAAACTTGGATGGCAGTGTAGGTTGTTGACTAAATGACTTGATGTTATTATGATCTGACTATACAGACATGTGTGTATGTGTAGTGATTGCCTGCATCAGTCTGAGGTGGGTGTGTTCTTGTCAACTTCATCTTGCAGACTGGTTGGGATTGAAACTATTTGTCTACACCCAACATAGCAGTTAATGCTATTCATTTGAAATCATTCTTTTAATATATTGTTTGTTTTTTAGGGCCAACATGGCTTTCTCATATCTGTATGTCTGTAACATAATCTTTTGTGTATGTCCTCTTTATTTTACATTTTCTCATTATTCTGGATATGTCCATATAATACATGTATGTAGTTAACGGCATTATGTCATTAGAGCACATGTACATAATTTATGTATTAGGTCATATTAATAATAATAAATTATGTAACCTACATTTGCATTATGTTTTATTTTAAAGGTGGCATGGTATCCTAGAACATCTGTGTATGTTATGTATCCATTTTATATGGAAGAGTTATTAGTGTGACTTGATTCTTGTGCAGCTTCCATACAAATGATGTGTTCATTCTGGTAGTAACTACATTATAGATGTGAGCTGTACATGAGAGGTGTAACATTCTCATCTCGTTCTCTATCTGCTCCCTTCAAATCTCGGCTTGTTTAGAGTGTTACAATACCGGTAATTGCTAATTGGAGGCATTTGTCATTTATATGCCTAATTTATCGATTTTGGTGCAAAACTGAAATACAGTGGAACACGCTTATAACGAATTTCTAGGGACCCGGAGATTTACTTCGTTATATCCAAACCTTGTATCCATACAACGAAGTTTCATAACAATTGTATGGATATAACAAATTTCGTTATAGCATCTATACATAGAGCTTGGTGGGGGGATAAAAGTTACTACGTACTATCCGATTTTTCGTTATAACCGAGTATGTAATAAGCGTGTTCCACTGTAGTGATATTGCACATTGCGGTTAATGTGTATGGTTTTGGATAATGCGTTTCATGCATGTTCTTGATTCAGTACTACACACTACAATTCAGTAATGTGATTTCATTTATCTGATTCGAGTTGATTGAATTTTGATGAAGCTATATACAATGACTTCAAGAAGATATTAGGCCTTGTTTGTCCAACTTGTCACATTTTTGCTGGTCTTGTTGATAAACTTAATTAACTTTACATTGCAAATCATTTCATTTCAACTTGTATTTTGTATAACTGATAGTATGTTATTGTGTGCAATATGGCTTTGCACTTTCTGAAGGGTTATGGTGCCCTTGCTATGTATTATGAAAACCGAGTTGCAAAAGTATATGTACAAAAAACAAACATCATATAATCTGTATATATATTATAATGTGAATAATTTACATACGACAAACAAGAGTTACATACACAAACTCGGTGTGAAGTTTTCACATTACTTGGTGAACATACATAAACACAAACATGACTGCTCATGTATCAATTCTATACCAATTCATAACTAATCAGTTTAGTGCGTGAGTGAATTAAATGTTCTGTAATATAATGTTACTTTTCTGACTTAATTTATTCAGCGATTCCAAATTTGTACCACGCTGTTTGGTGATATTCTTCTCCTGGTCGCAAAACTGACTGAGGAAAGTTCTCCTGTAACAATAAAGACATTGTCAATGTTGTAACTGTATACTGTATACATTAAAGCAGTACAAACGTCAATAGATCTATATGAACGCATGTGTAATGTGTATACAATAAAGCTATAAATAATCGGAAGGCTTGCATGTTTAGATGCACGTTTAACGTAAGATCGAAGAAAATGCAGAAATTGTTCAATTTCTTTAATATTATTTTTGCTGTATTGCAATTTTATTGGGCCAATGTTATCTTACTTGCTCTGAATCGTATACCATAGGTGCGTCTATATCTTCACATTCAACTGCCATATCGTTGAATACATTCATAACTGATATATATCCATATACTTTGATATTGTGTGCAGTTTTGCACAGAAAGAGCTTTTGATTATTTCTGGACCAGTTATCTTTGCAATAAGAGAATAAACAAGTGCGTACCTGGTTGATAGAATTTGGATAACCCATCGGCATGAACTCGATAGCTGCGTATTTCTGGTAGACAGTTCCGTCCTTGCATGGCTTATCCTTCATTATAACATCCATAAAATGGTTGCTGTATGCAAACACTGTTTTATTTGTAGAGGACACTTCCATGAATCGCTTGCTTTCTGGATGATCAACTCTGTGATATAAAATATGTAGAGTTAGATGTCTTCTATAAATTCTACTTGATATACACTGTACAGTTGTTTGTTAGGGGGATAGAAAGACAGGCTCATTTTGAATAATTACATTTAACCGGTATTTTCCACAAATGATTTGCAGATCTTGCATGCGAGCATTGACTATATGTACTCGAATTATCTCGGATAACGCTTTAAAGATTACTTACGTCCTGTATTCCAACATTGCGATAAATGTTGTATCAGTATGACATAATTGGTGCATCAACTTAGCGATACCTTGCTTTAACATTATTCTCAGTTTTAATTGTATGTTTATCTAACTAGCTAGCCATTAAAGCTGGGCCATATATTATATACCTCGCCATCAATCTCCTCTCTTTGTCAGTACCATTGCCTTCATCAAATAGAAACGCGTGATGAAAAGCGGCATCTCCTGTGAGCTTTTCCAGGATGTCTCCCTCTAG
The DNA here is from genome assembly GCA_032209605.1 of Mactromeris polynyma. Lineage (NCBI taxonomy): Eukaryota > Metazoa > Mollusca > Bivalvia > Venerida > Mactridae > Mactromeris > Mactromeris polynyma. The sequence goes on along the minus strand of JASFXZ010000002.1, from coordinate 28,715,186 downwards.
TGACCTTGCTTTGCGGAAATCCATGACTTTGTCTTCTTCAACATTGACAAACTTCCCTGAAATGTGGATTCAGTTGTCATAGATTTACTCGTATTTGAGATGAACACAGTGTCTCAGCAGTATATTTGGTAAATAGAACGACCAGAGGACCTAATCATTGATCTTGGATTATCAACCGGTACTAAGTTAACCTTCACTAGCAGCCTACAGACAATTATATTGTCGCCGTCCACACATTCCATACAATACAATGTATTCTATCACCTTCCGTGATGTTCATGTTTTCATACACCCCCGTACACTCGTGAGAAATACAGATTCCCTTATAGACTCCATGTCTCAGAATTGAAAGACAAACACACGAAATTCAATGTTCATTTATTGAATTTGAGTACGACTGTACGTATAGCACTTGGACGTTGACTGTTATATATTTATACATACTATAGAAGCTATACATCCATTCATACTCAATCAAAACAGAAATAAGTGTGACAATTTTACTTCTCTAGTGCTCCATGATTAAAACAAAATGTATTTACTTAAAGCATTTTGACAATATACACATTTAACTTCAGCAAAACACAGTCACAAATAAACATTCATATTAACTTCATTTTGCTGATCCAATCAAACAGCTTAATAACATCAATTTAAACTTGTTATAATAGTTTGTCCGAACAGTCCAACGTCCAAAGCAGAATGACTTATTTACCTCCTAAAACTACCCGTGCAGAACTAAAACCACCCGTGCAGAGCTTACTCACACGCCACCTATTGGACATTTCATCAAATCAAGGTAATTAATTTTCTTCTTATAAATTCAAACGTAGACAATTACATCTATCAGGGTACGAGCAATACACAAAGCCTGGCGGAGACCGTAAGTATGAATGTATTCATTGTTCCATATAAGCTTCAATTACATTTAAAGGAGAGTTTAGTCATGAAACGAAGCACGTATTGTAATGTTATTAAGCAGTTAATTGGGGAAGCATAGTCCAGCATTAAGAACTCCTGATAGTATTTCAATTTTGCATCCGGAAAGCAGAATCAGCAAAAAATGAATATTGGAATTCATCAAAGTAGGAGAAAAAATTTTTAAGCGATTGGTCTGCGTAAAATGGTTCACATTTGATCAGCTAGATTAATGATTCAATAAGATATTGCGCTTCAATTGTTCTTTAAATAACATACTAACCAGTTGGCAAAAAGTTATCTCCCATTTCAAGATATTTTCCTGAATTTATGGTAATCACGTGATCTCGAATCGTTCCTTTGTCCTGAATAAAAACCATATCTGCAGCTTTATAATAATGTAAGAACAAAACAATTACATGTGTATTGTTTCAATCATGTTTTCGTTTTGTTCCGTTAATTTCTGTTATTGGTACGAACACGTCTGGTCTGAAAATGATACTATATCTAATTATCACAAAGAAACATACTCATTTGATTTTGGTATTATAAACTAGGACCAATATATACTGTATATATTGGTCCCAGTTATAAACAGAAACTGCATTAAACACAATTAAAATAAAGGAATCCTTTGTTCAACAGTTATCCGTCAACAACCCAATCATGACAAACGCATAATTGAATACACATGTTGAATACAGCGATATTGTTCTCGTGAAAAGTATTGTATAAACGAACATACTGTAGCCTACTAGAGCGGACTTTCACAATAACTTTCGGTTGAATATGTTAGGATACAGAGGTGCAGATATTGGAAGAAGTGATCAACTCACATGCCCAGCAAGGTTCACCATAAAATGGCTTCCCATGTCAACAACAGTTGTTTTGTTTGTTGTTGCTTTATAGTCCATTGTCAGCGTCCCATCATCATCAAACATGTATGTAACCTTAGTCACTACCTTACCTGGAAGTCCTTCACTACCATCAGGGTCAGTATAGGCAAGAATAAGTCGATTTTCCTCGATTTCATAGTCCCAGACCCTCTGAAAGTGGTGCCAGTGAAATAATGTTTTTTTTCAATTCATGATTATTTTATGATGTCACTCAACAAAACATAAAATGTGGTCACGTGGTCTCTGACAACCGACGGTCTCTACAAAACGTGGTAAAACATGTACATGGTATGGTGAGCTTCTAAGTGTTCTAAATGTGGTCTCTGACAACCGACGGTCTCTACAAAACGTGGTAAAACATGGTATGGTGAGCTTCTAAGTATTGTAAGTGTGGTCTCTGACAGCCGACGGTCTCTACAAAACGTGGTAAAACATGGTATGGTAAGCTTCTAAGTGTTCTAAGTGTGGTCTCTGACAACCGACGGTCTCTACAAAACGTGGTAAAACATGGTATGGTAAGCTTTTTAGTGTTCTAAGGTGAATGTACCCTACAAGCACATACAATTATGATAATTGGTGTAAGTTTAACTGTGACAAATGAGACATTACATTGGTGGATCACTCACAAAATTCACCGAATATTGCACTTCATTGGATATACATGAATGTTTCTTGCTACTAAATAATAAACATAATTCGGAGAAAATGCGGTCTATTGGGTGAACGTTTTCACATACCAGTATCACTAGCGGATCCAGGGAGGGGGCGCACCCGGCGCCCCCTAAAACATCCCATTCTTACATGTATGTCTGAGTATAATTACGAAATTATACCGAGATCTTTAATTGTACGATTTTCAAATAAGCAATTCTGATTATTTGTGTAGGAAGTATACTATATAATGATGATGTTCATAAGCATGGAATAAAATCCAGTCATTGCCGTTTTATAAAGCTTGCGCAAAACCAAAAATAACCAAAAAGTTACGCTCCCTAAGCCCAAATCCTGGATCCGTCCCGAGTATAATACATGTATATCACAGCGTTATATGAGAGCAAACATCGAGTGATTACCCTGCTGAAACCAACAAATCCACCATGAACCATGTGACCTCCAAATGGATCATTCTTGGACAGTTCATACGTGTTGCCATCCAGTGTCAACTTGGCATTACCAATTCTGTTTGCTACGCGGCCACATAATGCTCCAAAGTAGTTATTGTTACCTTCGTAATCTGAAAAATGATTGTCCATTTATAGCGGAACGTATGTTAGTTTTGAACGGATCGTTAAATAGCCTGTTGTTGGTAAAATTAAAGATAGCACATTCTTAAATACATTCATATATGTGTTTTGATATATGTTTTAGGTCTCCTGTGTTAGAATGATATCTCAGTGCCAGGTAATTGGGCGTCGGATTGGTTACTTAGTTTTCTGTATATCTTTATTTACCAATCAGAATGATACTCGAGTATACATGTACATGTAGATTATAGACTACATTTACAGGAGAGATAAAGGATGAACGTACTCACGACATGATATCAGCCTGATTTTGAGACTTTGAGCCCTTTGATAATGCTATCGAAATAAATCGTCTGTAATATACTAGACTATACAAATAAACCGGACAGACTCTTTGAAGCATTTCAGTTCAAATCCTGGTGACATACCTTTCACGTTGTCGAAGCCTAAATTTACATCCACAACATTGCCGTCTTTATCGGGTAAATTGATTTGGTACAGGACACATCCAAAGTTTAGAAGACTGACTGAAGCCTTTGTGTTATTTGTTAGTGTAAATCTACAATATGCAAACCACGTACTGATAAATACAAAATACATGTATATGCATTAACAATAAGACATAATTTACGTATTTAATTGTTGTGACACATTTAACTTCGTCACTTTGGGATCTGTTTTAAAGATCCTTTGAGTCATTATTTACATTTCATACAATATTCAACATCAACACTGCTCAAGTCAGATGAACGGAGATATATGGATAAAAAAGCCATTAGGTTATTCAAACACAACTTTCATGGAAGACAACCACGTAGAAACCAACAAGAGATAACATGGTGGTATGCATAGCTCTCTTTTGACCATGTGCGATGTCTGAATGTGAAGTTATTAATTGGTTTGGCAAATTTGTGTATTTTCCATCTTGTGCGCATTGTTACATGAACTTACCTATAGAATGGTTTGAACCGTATCTAAAAGAATAATAACGTTACTGTATTTACAGACTGAATCATTCGATTTCTAGCTGGGTGATATTATTGTACTTCAAAGTCCAACTTGTATCGTTCAATAGAATGCATATTAGTTTTGTAAAGCAGACACCAAACTTTGCCCAATTAATAAGTCCCTAATGAGTCCCTAAGCTGAACTCAGAAGTATAAAAATCGAGATCTACACAGTAACCAGACAACATCAAACATACACCAATTACAGTTACGTTATAGCCTGGTCTGTAATAAATTCTACTTTCACTGTGTGTTCGTATACTGTAATATATATACAAGGGGAATAACACGGAGAATTTCGCAATCGGGTGTTGTCGTTTTGTTCCAAGTACCAGAGCTCCAAGTAATAAGATATCGAGCTGTATTATACCGCGTTAAATGCAGAAATAATAATCATTCAGAAAATATATATTTTTATGTAACATGTAATCTTCTAAATCGCGCAATTTAACCGTGTTACCAAGAAACCAGTCGTTGTTTGATTTTCCGACACGATGTCGTGCAGCAATGAGTAGCGTTCCGTAGCGTTGGTTTCGTAGTAAACGTCTACAAATCGTATAGATTTCTTTAAAAACATGTGGCATTTATCGATAAATAACATAAAAATACTATGATTACACCCTATAATTACTACCTACAGACCTTTTTATGACGCGACCTTGTATAACTACAGTTATCAATGAACAATACGAGCTAATGCACTAAAAGCTAAATAGTCATACTTGTATATGTCTTCGCCCTTCGCTGTTTTTCCGAATAATTCTTTTTTAACATGATTCGCCATTTTTTTCAAAATCGTCTGCCGTGTATACGCCTATTTTAAGGCCAGTATATGTCTAATCATTGTTTAGCGATAAGCTGGCTAGTTTTATATGAACTGAATATGCATTGCATCCTTCAACCATGTTGATCCGTAGAAACTGGTTCTAATAGCGTTGTTTGGCCGAAAGGACATTTCACCAATCTTATTCTTTTACACAGAAAATAGATATCAGCCCAAGTATTGTGTCTTATCTCAATAAAAAAAATAGTCTAGATATGTATACATGCAGTATCACTGTCTGGTTGAATAAGTGTTTGAATAGTGTCACACTTCGTACACAAATGTAAGATATTCCTGACATAAAAGGTAGCCATCTTACATTGGTAAGTGGCAAACAAGTGGTTGAAAGATTATCGAAAATATCAAGATGCGTTTTTATTTGCCGTTACATATTTGCGATAACTTGATTATAAATTCACCTTGTGTGTTTGAAGCACGAATATTTATACTTAAATCATAACAGTAGCGCTATAAACAAGTTGCCAACCAAGTGAACTATTAAGTTACTTATTATAATACATATCACGGAAGGGTTAACACATACATGCTTCATGTTCAAAATGTAAACAATATTCATCTTATATTTCACATACTGAAAGCAGCCGATAAATATATTAACACTGGCCTGAGTAGGATACATGCAATCATTTTGTCAACCGTCGTGTACAAGTAAACCTATCATGTTATCACCGATAAACTCAGTTTCCACAATCCAGGACAATCGTACTTTGTCTTAAGTTGTACTATATGTATGTCAGCCATTGATTGTATTCCCAACTAGATGAGGAGTTAAATATAGGTGTGCATTTCTATTGCTTTTAAAATCGATTTAGAATCGCAGTTTTCAAAAAGAACCCGAAACTCAAGTAACCAAAACAGACGACATCTACGCTGACAGGGTATATAATGGAGACGGCACTATAATTATGTAGATTTGGGTTCTTAAGACTGTTTGTCCGCGATATATATTTATCGATAGCCTGCCAACTGACCCCGTGTTTAGTTGGGAGTGCAACCACTTGCACATAAATTCAAGTTGACCACGCTATATATACAAACGTTTGAAGAAACAACACGTGGTTTTGGATATCTTAATAGCAAACATGTATATAAAAGCAAAAAGAATGCAATAATATAAATATAACAAAGCATCACAAATACATTTAAATATAATAGCTGGTTTTAGTAAACTACACGTGTAATAAAATAAATTGTTAACTAGCGTAAACATGTGATGTCCTTAGAAAATGGCAGTTTTCAGCACTTTCTCATGTGCGTAATTCCGTATGTTGATTCACGTAAATAAATGGACTAAAGATCCGCATTTTCTTAAGACCGTTATATATTACCTACAGATAATTATTTATTCAAAATAGTCCATGTATGAAATGATATTCAGTGATTTAGGCATTTGTGAAGATGATTTAACACTATGATGATACAGACAGATAACGTGTATACAAATAGCTATAAAGTAACCGTTTAGATATAAAGTCACCGTTGTACGCAGGATTTAGAAAGTTCCTGTCAGCAACAAATGTTTCACGTTTACATACACAAGATACATATGATGTGTTCTGTCCACAGGTAAGAGCAACTAGCTCTAGATGTTTGGCGACATGAGTTCCTTAAAATACATGCATTAAAAGATATAAAATGTCACAGTTTAGTTTGGAACATATGAACACCCGCACCATTGCTTCTGGGCTTGTAAGAATGGCGTCCATTTTGTAAGTTTGTATTGTTGTTGCAATTGTGATTTCGTTCTCTGTAAGATTGACTACCAACATCTAGGTGCCCTGTATATTGTGTTGGTCCCTTATAAATGAGTGACACAGACGGGTGTAAGTTTGAGCTGAGGATTGTGTTATTATCAGTATGTTTATGGTTGGTGGGTTGGTGTTTACTGTTATACGTATTCACTCGGTCAAATGCCATGTCTCTGTCTCGCTGCATCTTGCTCTTATTGTTTTTGTCTTTCCTACTGACGTGTCCACCTCTATCGTCCAAAGGAACTTTGGAATTTCTATTTTTGGAATGCCTGTTGTCAACAGTATTATACTCGGGTTTATTTCTAGGCACAGGATCTAAATAGAAACCGGGATCATATGACCTTGACCTATATGAAGACTTGAACTGTTGCGGTCTTGGGTCATGTTTGGGTTTCTGATCGTACTTTTGTTCAATCTCAGTTCTGGGCAACGCTCGTCTGCCAGGAGTATTTCCATGAAATCCATTTTGCATTTGTACAGTTTTTTCAGTCCTCAAATCTCTGTACGGTCCATTTGGTTCGAATCTATCGTCACTTATATGGCACGCCTTTGGTACATAGTTATGCAATGAGTTTCTACTTCCTCTTCCACCATGATCTACAAAATGTTTGTCATTTAGTCTGGAAGCTGACATAGATCTTCTCTCTGGGGTGCGAGCTTTGCTTGGTACAAGATATGCATTAGTTTGTGAATATTCATAATCAGTTGCGTCCGGGTCATACCAGTTCATGCTGTATCGATGAGGTCGGAGTTCAAATGAGCGCCTGTATGCTGGGTTGTCGAACGTTAATGGCGTCTTTGAAAAATCACCAGAACGTCTTAGAAAAGACGATCCACTGTTCCGTTTCGACGACGATTCCTGTAAAGTAGAATAATGTTATCATTATTTCAGGCCATATGTAACAATCATGCATGATTAACAATGATCGCTTAAAAATACGAGAATGGAGTAACACGAATTTTCCCGAATTCGACATAACACGTTTATTTCTTTTGTGAAACAATGACATGTAATTCGTTAGCACTAGAAAATAATTCGCATAAACAGTAAAATAATTGGCAGGCTTCATTACGTTAAAACTCTCTTAAAAATGTGCATGGCACCAATAACGTCAGATCAATAGCTATAAATTATTCACTTTCCTCAAGGCAATCTGTGCATCTCCGCTGTTTTCTTTTAATATTTGTTAGAATCTAATTTTGTCGATAAGGTGTATGAAATGCTAGAGTGGATTTATTTTACCGTTTCTTTTATGCATTAACAGTTTTGTTTCATCAAATAATACGCCAGTCATTTCTGGGCTTAGCTTGTACATACATGTCTATTATATGCTCAGTCTAATGTTTGTTTCATCGGGTTTAACGCCGTTTCTCAACGATATTTCAGTTATATACGGCGGCCGGTTCACCTAACCAGTTTTTCCTGGACTGAAATCTAACCAGTACTAACTTACCCTTCCACAAGGAGCCGGCAACTTCTCCACATGAGGAAGAAAATCGACATTTTTATCAAATTTTCATGGAAGGGTATGACTTGCCGCGACCGGGAATCGAACCCGGATCGCCGGGTTACAAGTCCAGCGCACTAACCACTGGACCCCGGCCGCGGCGCTGCTCAGTTTAAACAGGAGGTAGTTTGGTAAATCGAACACAATAAACTTGGTGTAGTGATAAAAAACTGCTGTTATAACGAGACATTGATTTGATGAATAAAACAAAAGTTGGACTGGAAGCGAATAATACTGTTCGTGCCTAATGTTTTAGAAGCGGGTGTAGTATTGTTATATAATTATGTAGTCTACATTTCAGGAGATTGCACTAAAATCAGTCACTAAACATACAAACACGTATGAAATAAAAATCACATAAATATCAGAATTAGGGATTCTCCTGTTTGTATACAGACATTATTGCTCGGACGTTACATCGTCGTCATTGTGTTTACTACATGTATATGTATTTGATCTACTTTACCTCTATATCAACACTATCATAGAAGTCTGTATTGGGCATATCAGCAAATCTACTGGCTCGTGATCTGGATGTACTTCTATGGCGCTTGTCTCGTCCTTTCCGGAACAACCTGTACAATAAACCATTATAAGTATTACTGGTTTGTTGCTTACTTTCTGTATAAATGTATAACATGTTAAACACACCCACATCTGTTCCATGATATATCTAGCATGCTCTTCTTTATCAGAATTGTATAACCAGTTCAATAATTAATATATCCGCCCTTATGTTATAAAATAAATGACTGGAAAGATAAAAATTTTTTAGCCCTATGTATACGTTGTAAACCACTCTATAAATGTATGACAACCTTGAATGAATACAAGATTCTTAGTTCTCTAGCGTTACATAACGGATGCGTCTGACAGACAAAATAAATGTTTTAGTCAGTGAATTCGGGCATGTTTAAGACCAAGTGTATGGCAGAGTACCACTTAAATCAGCTTTTTATTAAAAGTTGACTCTATGGAGACAAACTAAGCTGGAATGTTCGCTGTCAGACCCATATCGACCATAATGTCTCTCTAAAAGAAACATGGAGTTAATTTACGAACAAACGCTTCCACCAAGTATAGGAGACAATATTCCCAACTAACAGAACTAAGAATGAAAGCGTTGATGTTGTTAATATTGAGAATGTCGATAGCTGCACGGGATGGGAGATTTTCTGCATTCCTGTCAGATCAAATTACAGTCACGAAATGAAATCGACGCTTGATACTGAATGTTTGGCAATTAATACCACCGGGTTTTATGATCGAAAGAATGATCGCTTTGTTTGCGTTCTAAGTTTCTAACAGTAGGCCTACCTGGTTATTTCACCCCACACCATGTTTATACTTTGCCGTTGATACACTTTTGATAATTTCCTTTAAGTAACAACAACATCAGTGTTTGTGTAGACGGTAATGAGAAACAATGTTATATTTATGTTATATTCATTATTGTAGAAAGAAAAATGTTTATTAGGTATCCAACAGTAACTGTTCCCATCAACTTGTCTCCTAATTCCTCAGTATTACAGCTCACGACTTTCTTCATAAATATTTGATTTTTGCCGAAAGTATGGCCTTAAACTTCAAAGACGTCCATTCAAATGATTTTACAGCTGAGTTTTTTAATTGCTTTTTTTATATTTTTGTACACAACTCCAAAAGGGTATAGGTGAATTAAAGGACGTATATCCTGACACTATCCTGTGGTGGTTCCATGCAAGATCCTCGTTATTCATCACATGATTCCAGTAAACAATGTCACAAAAAGATATCCTTCAATTTACGGTCCGTACTCAATTAGTCCATACACTGTATCATACTGGTGCCGAGTTACTTCAATGATAGCGGTGATACAAAGACATCGAAACTACATTATCCACATTCTCTATGTAATTCAATATTTACTTATAACACACTGATTTTCAAACATACAATATCTAAAATTGCGATGCTATTCCAATACAATTCATTCACCCAATTATCATTATACGTTATGTGTTAACAGAAATGATCAGATAAAAAGTTACGAGAAGTGGAAACAATAAACTACTGATCAGTTGAATTAGGTCAGTTGACACATTATCTGTCATACTGGACACAATACAGTGATTATCATAGACGATAAAAGTTGTGAAAATGTCATAACTTGCATTCATTACACGTGATTACTCATTGATGTTTCATAATGACCGGTATACACAGGTGGGGTTGATATCAACGTCAATCAAGTGGAAGTACAAATATAGATTTTTATGAATATCAGATTTTTTTTTAATTATTCACAACTGGTTTACAAGCGGCCACTGTTTCCAAAATGAGTCATACCGTGTGTACGTAAGATGATGGTCAAGTTGCTGTGATTCAACATCTCGTGTAGTACGCCTCAGATATATCCAACAAACCACCAATAACCAAGAGAATAACTGAGAAATGTCCATCTGTTCCTGACAGATAGCAAAGGTATTTTGCTTCATCGATGTTAGTTCAGATTGTTTTATATCACTGACAAATTATGTGCGATTAAACTGTGATTATTTTAGGAGCAACCTTCCAAATTGAAAGCAAAACTTGGGAAAAATGGATGAGATGAAAATGTCGGCGCTCAAAAACAATCAGTCGGTGCATTGTGTTCCTAAACCAAACACACATTATTTACAACCCGAACAATTTTCTTCTTTAGAAATAAAAAACATTTTGCTGTATTTATAATCCATTAAGTTGTGCAAACAGATCCGTTATTTTATTAATAAGCCATGCGGCATTCGATTTCATTTTTAGCTTCAATTCACAACCGCGCTCACAAAAAATAAGTTGTGTGAGACACATTATATACCTTACATTACCGAGATGTTGGAATAGAACAGAAGAGAACAGTAGGGACACATATTGGTCGACGGGTAGAGCGTCAGACTCTTAATGCCAGAAGGTTGTGAGTTCCAAGTTGTGGGCAATGTTGAACCATGAACCGAACAGGTCCGGGGTAGATAACGAGCATATAGCATCACAAGATGCAGTCACCGATAGTGAGTAATATAGATTATAAAATTCTTTCACAATCGATGTAAAATAAATTAATGTTAATTGAAAAACCGAAAGATAGTTCCCACATCTACAATATTTACCTCCCTTGTTCTGAATGGTCAGCAATTTTGATTATATTTTTATTTGTTGTACATTACCGTTATATTATAAAAAAGTGACTGATCTGTTGTCCTATACATTGCCAACTGTTGTATTGGGAAACATTCAGCGTTTATTTCAAACATTTCCTTCCCAAATAAGTGAGAAAAACCCGGTTTTAAATTGGGTTTAATCCAAGTTAAACACGGTGATATTGGAACCGGGTTAAAGGTGGGGGTTTTCTAGGCAAAATATGGGTTTTCCAAAGGAAAAAAACTACAAAAAACACAGTTTTAACCATTAACCAACTTAGTGGTTTTTTCTGAGTTAATGTGGGTTTTTAACACACTTCTCTGGAAGTTGGTTTTTATTGGCTTAAAGTGAGCAAAAGCGAGTTTTTAGGCATTAAAAACCTACTTTATCCAGAGAAGCGAGTCAAAACAGCCGCTTAAACCATCTTTAAACTCACTTATTTCCAAAAAGACTCACTTAAAACCCACATTGTTGTCCAAAAAAACAGAAACAATCTGGTAAAAACCCCTTTTCATTTGGGACTATATTCAAAGCAATCAACCGCAAAGTATGTACTTACATTTCATGGGCGACTAAACACCACTACAGTGTTGTAAATGAAACTTGAACTAAGGTGTAATTTGATAAAGGTAATAAGAGGCAGTGTTGCAATGAACTCAAGCAGCGAATTCACAGTAAGCTATTTACATTGCATAGAGTACTGATTTATGTGAAATCTGAATAGAAGTTTTATATTCAAATGCACACGCCTTCTTTTATAATCAACAACAGTGTCTTTAAATTTGCTCGACGGATTCAAGATGGCGACTTATTGAAATGGGCTTAAATGTCGGTTTTATAGTCATTATTCGCTGTTAAATTATGATTGATAATAATTGCACGTTTTCATCGAATTTCCTCCAAAAAGTGAAAGTAAAGAAAACCAATAAATAGATAATTTCAATCCATAGCTTACAGGAAAAACGCATAAAGTGCATTATTAGATTAAGTATGGTCATTTAGACGGTTAGACTCAACATAGAACTACCCCCAGGCATACTTCATATTTCACATACATGTATTTATTTTTGTCATTATATCAACAGATTATCTATCAACAGTTTCGGATACATAAAACTCGCTATTGACAAAAAATGTACTAACGCGGAAGTAAGGCGTGAAGCCTAGCAAACACCGACATACGCGTATTATACACATGACTGCCAGTGCAGAAATTATAACCTACTGCATTTAAAATAGATATGACTACGTGAACTAGTGCTTTATTTATGACAGTTATGATGACCGTGAAGTGTAATACATCATTGTATTGGCAGATAATTAAGTCTATCAGTGTACTCATTACCACACAGCTAGCTCTATATGTACGACACATGTAATTAGTTTTACAGGTACGCGGTTTGATTCAAGTATTAAACGTGTGTGACTTATCAGGGGTAAACTTAGTGAGACCAATGATCCTGTTAACTGCTCTGTAAGATGAAAGAACGGTGTTGAGAAATGAATAAACCACAGATCAGGTCGGGCAGATATATGTAATTTCCCGTTTGAGAAATTCAAAGTTCCACTTCCCTCGCTCATCTTACGGCTTTTGTTGAATATGTGAGTTTGTTTCATCGGGTTTAACGCCGTTTCTCAACGATATTTCAATTATATACGGCGGCCGGTTCACCTAACCGGTTTTTCCTGGACTGAATTCTAACCAGTACTAACTTACCCTTCCACAAGGAGCCGGCAACTTCTCCACATGTGGTGGAAAATCGACATTTTATCAAATTTTCATGGAAGGGTATAACCTGCCGCGACCGGGAATCGAACCCAGATCGCCGGGTTTCAAGTCCAGCGCACTAACCACTGAACCACGGCCGCGGCTTTGTTGAATATGGACGACAGTTGGAACGTTCAATGTATCTTGACGCTAACATAGGTAATTCTCAAATTTAGGATTTCCTAATATTAGAAGAAAATAAGTATTCTAGGACAATTAATGTCATTCTGTAGAATAAAATAAAATAATATTCCAAAAAGTTACTAGAAGATCAAATTAAATTTATGGAAAGGATATGTGTAGTTTTAAAACGTGCTTACATTAAAAGCATTTTAAACCTGTATCAAACATTTTGGAATATACTGTCTTGCATCTAAATATCTGTTCAAATAACTTCAATTGCATAAACGTCTCGTTCTCAGGAACACACTTTAAATGCGGATGCATATCGAAGTACACCGTATCCAGGCATGAGTCATGTAACGCATACACCCCTGGGTGATATTTGCGTTCACGCGACGACAATCTGCATGGAGTGGGTGTGTCACATACACAACAGCGGAAGACTACCCTAGGGTACGATAACTAGTACACAATATATATCATGTTCGCCTTGTAGCGATGCACATTGGCTACGAGAGACCGTTTCTTACGATGTAATAACATACATGTGATACATACATATAACCAATGTTTCCATAATGTATGTCATGTCAGATTAAAAACCAGAGATAAAATTTCATTTTTGAATGCAAAAAAGCTCTGGGAAACTGTACCTGCATCTTTCAATTATAACCATTGTTAAAAACAGAATCAACATATTTCCAAAATTGAAAGATTACCGTTGACTTTGTAAATTTCATATTAGATATCCTTACGAATTATAATAATAGCGAGATTATCTAACAGTTTTCACATCTAAGGTTACTCCATATTTTTATCTTTCCGTACTGATATCAACGAAATAAAATTGATAATCGTGCAATTTTTTAACTTGGATGACGTTAAAAGCTCCGGGTGCGTCCTAGAACTGATGTACTTTTCACAAGTTTACCCGATACCCGGTCAGACAAATTTTCATAAATTTGCATAAACAATTAGCCTCTCCCAATGTTTCTTACTAAAGCGGTTCATTCAACCGTAAGGGTGCAGACATAACTTTTCCGCTAAACTACGTTACGCGGAAAAGTAAATAATATACACGTAAGAATAATGTACGAGTATTCGTTTGCATGGAAATAGTTAAAAGGCTTTCGTTATACTCATGTATACTAGTATTTAATACACGAATCCGTAAACAATTGCAATAACACCGACCCTAAATGACTTCAAATAGAATTATTATTATAAAAAATTACTTTTATGAGATGTTTCCAACCAAGTCATAGCAGTAACATGCAGATTAATATGTACCGACGGAAAGGGTTGTCTACGGTATTTACCGGTGCTGACATCAAACACCGCGTTAACAAGCATGTAATTTATTAATACATGTGGAGCCAAGGATATTTATCATTATTTTTGCGAACCAGCTGTTACAAAGTGAGGGAGTGTTGTCTTTTCTCAAGAGAAACAAGGATGTGCACGATTAACACGTTAGATTTTACAAACAATTCGACAGATGGTACATTTCATACAACACATCAACATTATACCCGTAGAAGTACATTTTAAGAAAACCTTTTGGTGCCTCTGATAAACAAAAAAAATATTGAAAACTCGCAATGACGCATTTTAAACTCGAAATAATTAACATTTAGGCTATCGTCTTCTCTTTGCGTTTTGAAAGTCGTTATAACGCCTCTTTCGGCGCAATCACGAGTTTGAATATTGTATTTGTTTATCAATGGCCGTAATAGGCTTTCGTATTTTCGTACATTCCAATTATTTATTCTTTTCATCCTATTGCACAGTACACCTTTCCTTGGCCACTTTAATTTATTTCTGCATTAATACATGGAATCATGTGTTGCAGTTATTTTGTTTATGTATGCGCTGATATGTCTAACTCAAAATTGCTTGCTAGTGAAACATGCCACACAATCGACCATCGGCGTATTGCTTCAAAGAAACAAATTCCATAGCTGTTTAGTTATAGAAAAGATTTGTTTATAAATAATAAAGAGGATGTAATTAATATCTAGTTGAATAGCAAATCTGTAGAACTGTTACCTCTGCACGCCTGATGCTTGGACCGAGGTACATATGTAATTTACTTCGTTTTATAAACGCAATGGTAAAAGTAATACAAAAGGAGGTCTGTGAAGTATGCTGTTAGTTGTTAGTCGGTAGTTCAAGAGTGAATTCGAGAATGCACTGCCAGAAGTTAGATGTGAGTTCGGATATGAAGTAGCGAATACACAGCAGTTAGTTTCTAAATACCAACTTACAACTTCACAGAGAAGTATTAGTATTGAATCTTCACATATTCAGTCTTAATTAATATAACGACTTAAAACTTTTTTTCAAGAAGAAGAAATATTGTCGTATGTAGAGAATATTACAGGGTACAGTTAGCATCGTGTTATTGCCACACTGTTACTTCATTGAACAGTAGGTTTACACAGTCTGCATTTACTTAAAGTCGTTTTAAAAACAAAATCGTTTCAGATCATTAATAATATACTGAAAATATCACGTGAAACATATTGGAATTGATACAATTTAGATAGGATTTCAGTTTAGGGTTATATCGGGCGATGAGTTAATTACACGGTATGCAAGAACGTAAGAAAACACACGAATGCTAATATCATACTTACATCGCTATTCCAATGAGACTCAATATAAGAATACCGAAACAACTTGCACTGGTTGCAATCCCTATTGTACACATCTGTCCACATCCCGACATATATACAGACGATGCTGTTGCTATGGTAGCATTAGTCGTCACATCCGTAACATTCGCAGAAGTGACGTTTAATGTTGTTATGTCCGTGCGTGTAACCGGGACAAGAGGTGATGTTGTTAATGGTGTGGTCCTCGAAATTGTATTTGTAGAGGTCGCTTCTGCAGTCGTTGAACTTGTTGTTGTTGTTGGTGGGAGAGTCGTCGTTGTTGTTGTTGTCGTAGTTGTTGTTGTTGTTGTTGTTGGTATTTCTATTGAACATTTCACTCGAATATATTCGATTTCTGTTTCATTTAATCCACTGGCGTTAGCTGTAGAAATGAATATATTATATATATCGTCTACGAAGAATGGAGGACACGGTGCGTAGTCGAGACTGTAATACGCCATGTTTTCCTTGTGTCTTCATTCAACCTAAATATAAGATGATACTTTATTTTTCAAAATCCAATAAGCCTTGCAGCCCATGAGGACAACATATTTACAAATATATACAATCATATGTAAACATATGCGGAGAAGATTATGTTATTACTTATAACAATTTAACATAAATATAATTACAATTCAAACAATCATATTATGTATATATAAATGTACGATGAAAAACACGTCCTTAGCACAATTTGATAATGAGTGTTCCTTCAATACATCACGTATTATCAAGAGTTCAATAAATCGAAAGATTAAAAACAAAACACAAAAACAAAACAAAAACAAAAACCGCACAGTTTCCTGTCGAAACGAAATACAGGAGACTGTTGGTAAGTATATATCATTGATTGGTACCACATTGTATTTCCGTTCTATCGAAAAGAAAATATAGAACGATAATATTGGCGGTATTTAAGTTTTACATGTTATAAGTTTACTTTTAAATATAATTGAAAACACATACATGTATACATACGAATGCTGCTTATTTTAAAATCATGCTTTCAAGTCGTAGCCTTTGTATACGAAGCATGCTAACTTCCGTAAAATTATCTCATTTTCACTAGTAACTAATTCAATAAATTTTTGCATGCATGGTCTCTTCCAGAAATATGGTTTAATATATTGTTTTCTTAGTTCATCTAACAATGAACATTCAATGACAAAATGATACTCATCATCTAACTTATTACATAAAATACAATTTCGCTCGTTGAATGGGATTCTACTTGGCTTATGCCATCTACCAGTTTCTACAAGTAGGCGATGGGAAGACATTCGTAATTTACTTAATGCGACTTTATGTTTTTGATTGGTAATGACACTAATATATGTTTTTAATTTAAGGTCAATACACAATTCCCGATAAAATAATGCTCTAGATGAATTATTTATGTTCGTATTCAGAACTTGCATAAAATTGTCCCTAAGTCTTTGTTTAACTAAATTTATAAATCTGATTTTATTTCCGACACCTTGAAAATACCATACTTCGTAGAATCCTAAGGACGACAATAAATCCCGCAACCTACTTGCCCAATTTGTAATGGTAGGCATGAGTTCAGTATCACGTTTTAATATTTTGTAAACGATTTTCACGTATTTGTTGTCAGCAGATTCTAAGATTTTCAACCAATAAACAATTATTTTTAGGTATCGACCGGTAATTAAAGAATGTCTGCCCAATTCATTGTATACAAAATCGTTCTGTGTTACTCGTTTCACACCAAGAATATGTTTACAAAATTGTGTATGTACCCTTTCAATATTACTAGCCGTATGAAAACCCCAGACTTCACAACCATAATTAAGTATTGGCAAAACTAATTTGTCAAACAATTCTAATCTATGTTTTATTCCAATATTTGTGAAATTGTATAAATATCTGTTTATTTTGAAAATTGCTTTTCTCGATTGCCCCGCTAAAGTTATTTGTGTTTGATTAAAAGATCCACCAGCAGTAAATACGATACCTAAGTAAGAGAATGTATTTACAACTTCGATATTATTACCATTATATGTAAAAGCCGTATTTCTAGATAAACTTCCTGATTTTCTAAAAATCATCACTTTTGATTTTTCTACATTTACCTTCAGTTTCCACTTATTACAATATTCTAATAAAATATCGAAACCTTTTTGTAGACCTTGCTGTGTTTTTGAAAACAAAACAATATCGTCGGCATATAACAGTAAAAATATTTTCAACATATCGGTATCAATACCTTCGTATCCTTTTAAAAAGAGGGTTTCTTCTAGATCGTTAAGGAACAATGAAAATAATAATGGGGATAAACATTCCCCTTGTCTTACGCCTAGCATGCAATCAAAATGATCACTTAGTTCATTATTGATTTTAACTCTTGATTTAATACATTCGTACATACTTCTAATAACATTTAACATTTTCCCGCGTATTCCAAGTCGTATAAGTTTATGCCACAAATTTGGTCTAACAATATAATCAAAAGCTTTGCTAAAATCTATGAAACCACAATACAGCTTGTCATTCTTATTTAACATATGTGATATAAGTCCATGTAAAACATATACATTGTCTGTAGTACTCATACGCTTTCTAAATCCTGCCTGGGCTTCGACATAAACAAAATAATTTTCTGCCCAATTGACCTTTCTGCAGATATTGATTGACAGCTCGCGTTAGCCAATCGCGTTGCAGTATTCGCGCACACCTCCGGCATTGTTTTATCGACGCCATTTTGTTAGACAAGCGCTACAGTTGTCAACAAATTTGTCTAAGAGTGATAGTTTTCTGGAAAGCAAATTACAGGGTGTTTATTATTGATCTAAGACAATGGTGAAAAGGTGTAGCTTCGTGCATTGTGTGATAGTGACAATAGATGTCCAAACTGATAGTTGGCGTGAAATTCTTACCTTTTCAACAACAACAACAACAACCAAAACCTAAGACAAATGCATGCGGTGGATTAAGTTGTGCGGCAGACCGCATCACGAGTTAAATCCGTCTAAAATTAACGCAAACAGATATGCCCCATTGATAAAAATATAACTTTTTGTTTGGTATTTGGTATTTTTACCTTTAAATATCAGTTTGACTGGGAGGGGACACACATTACAAGTCAATGAAAAGTCTGGCTTTAAACATGAAGAAACACAAATTTACAACTTAAAATGTATTTTTTTCACATAATTATCCAAGAAATAACATAATCTTATACAATTTATACTATTTAGCTAAAATGTTGCTATATTGTTTTATTCCAACCAATCATTTGGAAGTGGTCCACATTTTTTCTCTCGGAAAAATCACTTTCTCGTATTCTAGTTTTAATCAGTTGCAATTTATAAATGTGAAAATATATCAAATTAACTATATTACTGAAAACATCTGCATTTTGAGGGAACATAATATTATTTTTCTAAACTAAAATGATTGACTTATGTCAGCATTCAAGCAAGTATTTGGAATTTTTTTGCTTAGAACGGACATTACTTTATAAATTTGTAATAAGCCTGAGTTTGTATAACTAAACATGACCAGAATCAATTATAAAATCAATAGTTATTGCGATTAAAAAAATGAAACTGAAACATATATACATGGAGAAAAATATCTTAGTTTTTGTAATAATTGATATTGATGAAAAATCTAAATACAGGTGATATACCGGTCTTGTTTACTGACTGTCGAGTATTTCTTTCGAAAGTAACTTATATGTCAGAAAAGTTCTTATTTCTTCATTACATGTATTTCAATTGCATTGGGGGTTTACAATTGATTTAAGTATAAAAATTAGTAATATATCTGGTTTAAAATCCTAAATATCACTCCTACGAGTATGTTGATTTCGTTAAATAAATAAACCTATCTTCTAACATTCAACACAAGTCTGAACATTTAATTTTTATAAATGGTCATTAAGTTAAAGGCTATAAAATAATTTACATTTCTCAACTTTGCTGTATATATGTGTCGGATGGTGACAGCAAAAACTGATTGGATGCATATTGGACTCCCACTGGGTCAGATTATGAAATGCTGATTACGGGGCTGGATAAGATTTACATATAGATAGTGCACACACGCGACATTATTGTTTATTGCATAACATTATATAATATGTCCAACCTATGTGCAGGCCTTGTGTCTGCCTGTTTCTTTTGGAATTTGTAGAAATATATGTTGCAGGATTTGAAGATTTGAGAAATAATCCTGATATTCTAATGTCCATCCCTTTTTGTAATGTCCATCTCCACACAAAATAAAGGTGGTTTATGTACACAAACATATAGCTATACCTAAACTTGATGACTAAAATGACTTTCATTCACACTAAATAACATCATACATAAGGGGACGGACATAACAGATAACGTTTCATGTTTTTGTGGGTAAATACTTCCCCTGTAAACCCGCAATGAAATTCGTCTTCTAAAACATTACATAGTTGACATTTTCTTTCTGATCGTGGTATAGCATTTAAGGTTTATTCCATCTTCCCGTTTCAATTTTCCAGTCAATGGATTGAAACTCTTAATCTAGTCAAAGGCTGAAAGCAAATCTAATTATTAAGAAATATCATATAATGAGGAAAAATCCGATGGAATACTATCTACATCAGCCCGTTATTAGTCGGCGCTCGCGAGTCACAGATGTTGATTCTTGTTTAAGTCTAGCATGTAGTGAGGTAAACATAGACTGACAATACGGTATAATCAACATACTGTATGTAACCCTTGTGTTGAATCAATGATCACACAGAATTAAATAATTGTCGCTGATGGCGCCAGGTTGACTATTATATTTGTATGATATTTTAATTACAGCCACGAAATTGCAAAGTTATGCATGAATTCATTGATTCTTTTACCAACATTACTAACATTTTTGCATAGCACGATCACTAAACCTGTGCCTTGGTCACAGTGCTCTTCTTTACATAAAACAAATAGCGATCTACTTTAATACCTGATCCCTAAGTTAGGCTATATCTTTGACAGTATCAAATATAGTCGGCGCCCTCCCGGGGCAAATACGATACAAATAATAACTCCTCCTTCAACTAATTATCGAAATTGTTGTTCTTTGTACGACGCCATATTGGACATGGCTTGTCTAACGTGGTTACAGCGAGAACATGTTACTAAGGGGGCGTGGCTACGAAGCGTCTGCAGAAAGGTCAATTGTCAAGTCTATTGTTAAGAATGCGAGAAAATAACTTGCCTACAATACTCAACAATGTAATACCTCTATAGTTATTTGGGTTGTTAATACTGCCCTTTTTATGTAATGGTACTATGAAACCTTCGGACCAGCTGTCCGGGAATATACCAGTATTAAACACTTTATTGAATATTGCATGTAAACAATGTGTCAATTGGTTTTTACCATGTATTAAAAATTCATTTAACATACTATCCGGTCCCGCGCTTCGGCCACACTTCAGTTGCTTGATTGCATGCATTATTTCATTTACAGATAAACTGTCGTCTAATTCATTAAACATTGTTTGGAATTCATTGTTTACTATGCGTTCATTAAAATATAAAATATCCTCATCTGGTGTAAAAAAATGATCAGATGGGTTGTTGATGCTCTCAAAATACTGTTCAAAGCATGACATATTAATATTGTTTTTCTGTACCTTAATTCCAGCGGACCGTTTTAACATATTCCAATATGCTTTTGCATTTTTATATCGACATTGTTCAAGATGTTTAGTGTGTCTATTATCATGTTCTAATTTGCTATGTCTTAGTGTGCTTTTATATTGACTTCTTGCGCTCACAAGATTTATTCTATGTTCTTCCGATTTCAAAAACCTGTATTCGTTTAAGGCTTGATTAAACTGTTTCTTTTTTGATTTACAATCTTCATTATACCATTCTTTGCTAAAGGTACCAGTTGTATTTGTTTTAAATTTCGGCTTACAATTTTTCTTGAAAAGTGGGGACGCAACATTATCAACAATGTTTACAAAGTTATTTACATACATATTGATATCATTTTGATTTACACAATCATCATTTTCTAAAGACATTACAATATCTGTTAATTTATCTTGAACATGTATTTTACTGAGTTCTGAAACATACTGTTTTTGTTTAGTACTGTCCCATACAAATCTGTAATCAACAGTGTCATACATATCTTGATTTGGTACAGGTTTGTTGGAACAAGATACCATATTTTCTATTACAAAATGTACATTACAATGATCAGATAAAACATTTGGATCTTCTATCCTAAACGTATTTATATATTCGAACATATGTTCTGAAGCTAAGACATAATCTATAAGACTTGTTCCATTATGACCTACATATGTGCATTTACCAACACCAAAATCATCTCCTACTCTTCCATTTAGTATTCTCAAACCTGTCTGTCTACACATATCAATTAACAATTGACCGTTACTGTTAGTACATAAGAATGTACAAACTATCTCAACATCATTTATTCAGTGTATACACGTAATTAATGTCCTATGTTCTGTAATTCATTATGGAAAAATCTGACCTAAGTACCATTTTACATAAATGTGCTTAATTAGTCATTTCAGATATGCTATCTGCTATCAATAGGCACAAATAGGTATTTATGTATTGCAATTAAAGATGATAAAAGTTGTAAATACTGAACATCTAACTACACAGTTAGTCATTGTACGTATACGGCTCAAAATACGGTAGCAGTTTATATCGCTGTATACAAAAACTTGAACCTGCACAAAGTCAATAGTGATCATAGATACATCATAAACAATACACTGTAGCATAATACTACAATAATACATTACACTATTTGATCACATAAAGGCGTTTTCACCTTAAGCGAGCCGACAGTTGGCAAGTTCACCGTGTACAAATATGTTAATTGTACGTTCTCCCATTCCTTAGTTTAATTGTTAATTAATCAAGTATGAACGAGATAAATAAACTACCTTCCATTTTAATTGTTTACATATTTCCTGCGGGGAGTATTTCACAGTCGGCAATTACTCACACTTATAGGATGTGTGCTCTGTGTCTAAATTTAATTTAAATGTCAGAGGAAGAGGATACTATTTCAGCGAAATTAATTCAATTGTGACTAAACCATATCCGTTGTTGCACAACCATACATAGAATGTTGAATTATTTCACGATTATTTAAATTATTGTATATCTGTTTGTAACATGTTTGTTTCATTGGGTTTAACGCCGTTTCTCAACGATATTTCAGTTATATACGGCGGCCGGTTCACCTAACCAGTTTTTCCTGGACTGAAATCTAACCAGTACTAACTTGCCCTTCCACAACTTCTCCACATGAGGAGGAAAATCGACATTTTTATCAAATTTTCATGGAAGGGTTTGACCTGCCGCGACCGGGAATCGAACCCGGATCGCCGGGTTACAAGTCCAGCGCACTAACCACTGGACCATGACCGCGGCTTCTGTTTGTAACAGGCACATTCGTAGCATTGTATGGCAATTATTTAACATACATATGTCAGGCAAAGTAGAATGATTAAAACAATTTCATGACTTTACACCTATGACTGATATAGTCTCTGTTCTGGGTAACACAATCATTACATGCTTGTATCAGATAATTGTCATTTCCATCAACATTCATTTCTGACTAACGGCTTCTCTAAGATAATTGTTGGCGTTATCACATTAAATAATGCTATCTAATTCTACCAATATTTAATCGTAAACAGCAAGTGTATGTTATGTATTATCTATGCTACACACACATGTACATGTATAAGTCAGTTAAATCAAAACACTATCTTCATACAACTAACAGTATTCTGAATATAAATTCACTTACATGTACCACTAGGAGAGCTCTACAACACAACAAGCAATTTAATCCAAAAATGCTGTATGATTAATAGCAGTGGTTCGCGTTTTATGCGCATACATAATCACACTATTAAAACCCTAAATTATTTCTCGCTAAGAATTAGTTGATACTTAAATACTCAGTGTATGCGTTGTCACGCGATCCTACTGGTACGTACAGAAAGTGACAAACAATACTTCACACATGGATGTGTTTGGGTGTGTTTGGGTGTGTATTTCAATAAAGACGTTTTCATCCGGAAGAATTAAAAAGTTAGTGATCTTCATGACCCGGAAGTAACGATACCCCGAAATGGCAATCCCATTTATTTTATAAATAGAATGAACAACATTTACTTTTAGCTTCAATGGTTATTTCTCGTAAGTTGTGTGAACAATCTGAATACCCGGACTTGAATTTTTTTTTGATATCGAGTAACAACAAGTGGAATGTCGAATACCGTCATTAAACCTGCATTTACATATTAAATATAACATTGGCTTGCGATGTGGTGATATACACTATACCATGACAACGTAACTATCGCCTACACAGTTTCATACATATCTTTATAAGGGTTTGGTTTTACGAGCATTTTACAACATCGCATATTGGACTGTTTTAGAGGGGATTTGCTATAACACACACGGGGGCATCCTCGGTACCCAGGTCATTCATATGTATATAATACCATGGGCAAACTGACTGTCCAAATCTCGTACTCATTAAACATAAATGCTCTTGATTGGCCGCTTGACACACACCTCATGCGATACGGAAATTGCCGAGGAGTTACGGATGAAATCGCTGATAGCTGTTCACAAAGGAGATTCCATTTTTTTTGTTATCGTCCATTTCATTGGTAGGTTTGTTTGTTTCATCGGGTTTAACGCCGTTTCTCAACGATATTTCAGTTATATACGGCGGCCGGTTCACCTAACCAGTTTTTCCTGGACTGAATTCAAACCAGTACTAACTTGCCCTTCCACAAGGAGCCGGCAACTTCTCCACATGTGGAGGAAAATCGACATTTTTGTCAATTTTTCATGGAAGGGTATGACCTGTCGCGACCGGAAATCGAACCCGGATCGCCGTCATTGGTAGGGATATGCCAATGAACATTCATGA
Source organism: Mactromeris polynyma (assembly GCA_032209605.1). NCBI lineage: Eukaryota > Metazoa > Mollusca > Bivalvia > Venerida > Mactridae > Mactromeris > Mactromeris polynyma. Next base: position 28,690,359 of record JASFXZ010000002.1, on the reverse strand, counting down.
ATAACCTGGGTACCGAGGGTGACACGGGGGTATCAGGACCCTTATCTTACCATTACACTGCCAACATCATAACATAAATCATTACTAGAAAGGTTTTCTCTTTTTTCATGATTGTTTAACAACATAAGAAGAGCGTGAAATATATCTGTTATTTTTAATTTATTTTCATTTCTACTGCCAGGAGAAAATCCTTTGTTTCCATAGTATAAGATGCTTATCCATCAAAACTAAGAAAATACAATGAAAACTATCTCGTTATTTTATCCAAGGAAAGCAGGTGAATGTAGCACTGTGTATAGTTAACAGATTGGTACTGAGTTCTAACAAAGCAACAGGATGGTATATTCCATGTAATGAGCAAGGAGCCTGAACTCTGGAATGTTTGCCAATAATGAAATTCTTCATTGCTATGTTTTATGTTTTATACATCATTAGGTACAGAGCAACAATAACACAAATTATGTAACTAAGCCTAATGTAAGAGCTTATTACCTGATGACTACAGCTTATACATTAATTAACGTCACTCGGAAAGAAACTGGTTTTATCGTTCAGTGCAGAGGTAATAAATTGAGCTACTTCGATGTAGCAAACTGTTTCGTCGGGAAAATTATAATTTTAGTATCTTCTTCTGTTTTCTTCATAATGTAATGCACCCGTAACTCAAACATTATCTGAATATATCACAACACAGCATTGCTTCAGAACAAGTCATTTCTACAACAATAAATAACACCAACAGATTACCTAGTGAATGAAAGAAATGTAGGGATTGTCACAGTAGCAACGTTTTATGCATTCCCTAGGACACGACCAATTAGGGGACATAAAGGGTTTTATAATGTGGTTTTCCATATATTCAACCTGATTCCAAAATAATATACCATGCACATTGATATTGTCTATGTTCGACTTTCCTTAAGTACAGTAACTCCAGGGCAATTTGTACGGAGAACAACAATTTAATGAAATGAAGATCCCAGGATACACTCCGTGTTATTACTAGATTAATGGTTTGCAGTTCTGCACAATTCAAATTAAACTCTTGTTTCAAGTGCTTCAAAGTTTCAAAATTTTCCACTTAAAATGCACGATGCAATTATAGTTTATTTCAACTTGGCACGTGAAACGTGATAACATAGCACAGCATAATTCGTTAGATACAGTAGTACAACCCGCGAAATGTTACACTTTTTGATCAGATATAACCTGCCTTGATACGACGGGATAATATAAACGAAATGTCACAACGAATGCCTGATCAATATAGTTATGTAGTGACCTAGATACATTGTAATTAACTTGTGGTAATTAGACTCTGCAAGGTGCAATATTAAAATAAAAAGCTCATTTCGTACACAGTATCAAACTAAATATAAAACTACATAAAACTATTTAGAAAAAGATAGTAAACAAAAACAGAAAACGTTAAAAGAACAGAGACCCTTGAAAACAGACAAAAACTAGTTTGTTTGCAACAATAAGACTGATGAACTTTACGACAACACATGCCCTCTTTATAAATATACACTATACATACAGACATGTTTCTCTGATGTTATTGATAGTTAGAATTTCACCTAGAGTCAGAATTTCACCTAGAGTCAATAATCTGCCGTTTTATAACATTTTGTCGGAGATAATGAATAACATGCATTTTCATTAAATGTTAGCGTTCAAGCTCAGGTAACTAGGTCATTACTTTAATAGGTTATGTGTATAAACAGCTTGGTTTAATGGGCTATGCTACATATCAACACTATTTAAATGTAACGTCGTATGTGAATGTTTCAATACCTACTATTTTACCGTTTTATTTCTAGGTTTAGTATACACCAGATTGTATGACGTTTAACAAAAAAAACGATTTCAATATTATGTATGTATTTCCATGTAATTGTTAGCACATTTCAGTAATACTAAAGTCCTAATGTTGAAGTATATCACTGCACAGCAAGCAGGATTCAAATAGAGCAAGTTACAAGAAACGCTCAATAGTATTACCTCACAGTGAGACATAGATACAAATCTCATAACTTGTATGCACTTGGAGTACATAGATATACTGAGACCGATCTCATAACTTGTATGCACCAGGTATATATAGATATACTGAGACCGATCTCATAGCTTGTATGTACCAGGTATATATATATATACTGAGACCGATCTCATAACTTGTATGCACCAGGTATATATATATATACTGAGACCGATCTCATAGCTTGTATGTACCAGGTATATATAGATATACTGAGACCGATCTCATAACTTGTATGCACCAGGTATATATATATATACTGAGACCGATCTCATAGCTTGTATGTACCAGGTATATATAGATATACTGAGACCGATCTCATAACTTGTATGCACCAGGTATATATAGATATACTGAGACCAATCTCATAACTTGTATGCACCAGGTATATATAGATATACTGAGACCGATCTCATAGCTTGTATGTACCAGGTATATATTGATATACTGAGACCAATCTCATAACGTGTATACACCAGGTATATATAGATATACTGAGACCGATCTCATAACTTGTATGCACCAGGTATATATAGATATACTGAGACCGATCTCATAGCTTGTATGTACCAGGTATATATAGATATACTGAGACCAATCTCATAACGTGTATGCACCAGATATATATAGATATACTGAGACCGATCACATAACTTGTATGCACCAGGTATATATAGATATACTGAGACCGATCTCACAACTTGTATGCACCAGGTATATATAGATATACTGAGACCGATCTCATAACTTGTATGCACCAGGTATATATAGATATACTGAGACCGATCTCACAACTTGTATGCACCAGGTATATATAGATATACTGAGACCGATCTCATAACTTGTATGCACCAGGTATATATAGATATACTGAGACCGATCACATAACTTGTATGCACCAGGTATATATAGATATACTGAGACCGATCTCACAACTTGTATGCACCAGGTATATATAGATATACTGAGACCGATCTCATAACTTGTATGCACCAGGTATATATAGATATACTGAGACCGATCACATAACTTGTATGCACCAGGTATATATAGATATACTGAGACCGATCTCACAACTTGTATGCACCAGGTATATATAGATATACTGAGACCGATCACATAACTTGTATGCACCAGGTATATATAGATATACTGAGACCGATCACATAACTTGTATGCACCAGGTATATATAGATATACTGAGACCGATCACATAACTTGTATGCAACAGGTATATATAGATATACTGAGACCGATCACATAACTTGTATGCACCAGGTATATATAGATATACTGAGACCGATCACATAACTTGTATCCACCAGGTATATATATATATAGTGAGACCAATCTCATAACTTGTATGCACCAGGTATATATAGATATAGTGAGACCGATCTCATAACTTATATGCAACAGGTATATATAGATATACTGAGACCGATCTCACAACTTGTATGCACCAGGTATATATAGATATACTGAGACCGATCTCATAACTTGTATGCACCAGGTATATATAGATATACTGAGACCGATCACATAACTTGTATGCACCAGGTATATATAGATATACTGAGACCGATCTCACAACTTGTACGCACCAGGTATATAGATATATAGTGAGACCAATCTCATAACTTGAATGCACCAGGTATATATATAGATATAGTGAGACCGATCCCATAACGTGTATGTACCAGGTATATATATATATAGTGAGACCAATCTCATAACTTGTATGCACCAGGTATATATAGATATAGTGAGACCGATCTCATAACTTATATGCAACAGGTATATTTAGATATACTGAGACCGATCTCATAACTTGTATGCAACAGGTATATATAGATATACTGAGACCGATCTCATAACTTGTATGCACCAGGTATATATAGATATACTGAGACCGATCTCATAACTTGTATGCATCAGGTATATATAGATATACTGAGACCGATCTCATAACTTGTATGCAACAGGTATCTATAGATATACTGAGACCGATCTCATAACTTGTACGCACCAGGTATATGTAGATATAGTGAGACCGATCTCATAACTTGTATGCACCAGGTATATATAGATATACTGAGACCGATATCATAACGTGTATGCACCAGGTATATAGATATATAGTGAGACCAATCTCATAACTTGAATGCACCAGGTATATATATAGATATAGTGAGACCGATCCCATAACGTGTATGTACCAGGTATATATATATATAGTGAGACCAATCTCATAACGTGTATGCACCAGGTATATATAGATATAGTGAGACCGATGTTATAACGTGTATGCACCAGGTATATGTAGATATAGTGAGACCGATCTCATAACTTGTATGTACCAGGTATATATATATATACTGAGACCGATCTCATAGCTTGTATGTACCAGGTATATATATATATATACTGAGACCGATCTCATAACTTGTACGCACCAGGTATATATATATATACTGAGACCGATCTCATAACTTGTACGCACCAGGTATATGTAGATATAGTGAGACCGATCTCATAGTTTGTATGCACCAGGTATATATATATATACTGAGACCGATCTCATAACTTGTACGCACCAGGTATATGTAGATATAGTGAGACCGATCTCATAACTTGCATGCACCAGGTATATATAGATATACTGAGACCGATCTCATAACGTGTATGCACCAGGTATATATAGATATACTGAGACCGATCTCATAACGTGTATGCACCAGGTATATATATATATAGTAAGACCAATCTCATAACTTGTATGCAACAGGTATATATAGATATACTGAGACCGATCTCATAACTTGTACGCACCAGGTCAATAAAGATATAGTGAGACCGATCTCATAACGTGTATGCACCAGGTATATATAGATATACTGAGACCGATCATATAACTTGTATGTTGTAGATTAATTACGTTGCTACATAACATTTTAGAACAATGAAAACAACGTTAGAACTATAAATATAATTAAGTACTAGCTATACGAATGCATATTTGATATTACAGTGGTGTATATACGTGTATTGGCATAATTATCAGATATTTACTTTGGTCGTCAACAAAGATGTATTTGATGGCCGAGAGCATATTACATAATGCACAATTACAGACGTATAGCATCTTACAAACATGCAGAGGGAACCAATGCAATGCTATTGTTAATACATGTAAAGTATATGCATATAATGCATATAGCTGTTTTAAACTGTGCTCAGAGTTACGGGCCATTATATTTGGAATAATTGCTCGAGTTTTTATTCATTCATACAACCAAACTATGTATACTTAAATCATGTTTGATTATTTACGTAAGACAGACGGAGCGGTTTATATATGCTTGCACTATTCACTCGCACTAGGATAATATGTTAAAGTGTTTTCTTACCAAGTAAATGAATCACTGTACACTTGACGATCACATTCACCCTGTGCTATAACACAACGTTGATCAATCTTTCACGTTAATTTCAGTTCGACAAAGAAACTTGTAGTTTTTGTTCACAAACAATCAATGTCCGATATTTAATACCACGTTGATTCACTAACCGGTTACTAACTCCTAATTCAATACACGTAGTCTTGGTCAAATCTATCACACTCCTTCTGTTCCGATGTTAAACACACCCCGTTTTGTGCATCAATGCTACCGCGTGATTCAATCTGACGTGTTTCTGTTCAGAGAAATTTTATTTAATTTCACGAATAGTTATCAAGTCACAATGCAGTCGGTCACATGATATCAAATATTGGATTCACGCCGACAGCAACACAAAGAGCAGTTAAGACACATTGTTTTAAGAAAAAGCAGTGCATATATGAATACATGACACAGATATAAAACGCTTGTATAACATCATTGCATGTTTAAAAAACAACCTAGATTACTCACTTCACATGAAAAAAACTGTTCTAGCGATTAATTACACAGGAACGATACCTGTAGCTAGATACAACGCGGTAGTAAATACGGTCGTTACTTGTTAATTTCGAACACGTGCGCGCGAGCATTTGGGAAGATTTTACGGCTGTATCACTTTCTTGGTATCATGGATTTACATATCTTTTGTTTGTTCTATAAACAAGTCTAACATGAGTTATTGACTCCTCGGTGTATGTACGACTGTAGGAACACATCGTTATGAGGTATTTACGTACACTGTATTTGCAATTTGTGTTCGGAAAGGGGGAATCATTTATATTATTAAATCACCGCAGAGAAAATAGATAGCTTATTCTTTCATCACATTTTTTGGCGCCGGGATGTAATTCACAGTTCTTTGGTATGATCCTAAATGATCAAAATTGAGGATATATTATACATTACACAGTTATGAATAATATAGTTATGTACAATACAACATGTATTTGTGCAACTTTGACCTTATATACTATATACGCAACAGCGTGAGTACGTATCAATTGGTATCATAAACTCTCGATGACATGACAAAGTTCTGATAAGGAGTAAGATTTATGATGGATTTATAAATAACAATGTAACGATTTATTGAAATATTTCAATACCTAAGACTGTTGGTAATATTATCACCATATTATAATATAAATTTGCAGCATTCATTGCCAGAAAATTTTAAGAATTTTACTTGATAGTCTCCCTTGATTATCCAAGGTGCGACACTAATTGAATTGTCTCCCTTAACTTCCCCAGATCTGATCGATATTGGCTTCATGCTATAACCGATTATATATACGCTACTTTAACGTCTCATGATCATTATCGTTCGCGACTTGATTAGCCACCCCGCTGTCACGGTTAAGTCAGCATAATGAAACTGCCCCGGGCTGTACTGATTTATCAGAATGTATTATACAGTCATGATACTTATATTGTAGCCGCTTTCGAAACAAATATATTGAATTATGTACCATAAGGTTATGCCTTGTATTTTGTTTCGGCAGATGGTAGCTACTTAGCTTTCTAGCATCGCAAAGATACATTTGTATTTTTTCAACAGAAATAATAATGACACTGACAAAATACAACTTCTTATTTTGTCTGTTACATTTAAAAACATGATCCGTTGTATTTTTGACGATGGCATGCAATTATTGATACCATCATCAGTATGTGCTTTGGTGATAATATGTAATTGAAAGTAAATATTGATTTATTTGTGATATATTATGTACAAGTGTGTACGCCCGGACTATGAGTATAACAGTTAAGCTTACCCGAAAAAGTCCTCCGCCTTGCCTGATAAACTTTCTCAGTCCACGTCACTAACCTACTATTCCCTATATTAGATATACATGTACTTATTAATGATATCATATTTAAAATTACAAATTCCATCATTTTTCCGCTACAAACTTGATATTAAACTTTGTAAGTATTAGTTGCAAACAGGAATATTAGGTAATGCATTTATGTTGAAGTCTCGAAGAACATTATTTTATCGCTCTTTTATTTTTCTGCTATGTTTTTAAGTATAATTTGCATAACACTATTATAAGATGTTTATACGACAGTATTGAGCAGTGTTTTCTAATAAATTGGACGGAAATTACGGGAATTCAATGTAAGCAATAAAGAAAAGATTATAATGCTTCTTTGTTTATAATGTGAGTGAGTTCAGGTATTGTAAGAGCCGCGGCCGTGGTCCAGTGGTTAGAGCGCTGGACTTGTAACCCGGCGATCTGGGTTCGATTCCCGGTCGCGGCAGGTCATACCCCTTCCATGAAAATTTGACAAAAATGTAGATTTTCCTCCAAATGTGGAGAAGTTGTTGGCTCCTTGTGGAAGGGTAAGTTAGTACTGGTTAGATTTCAGTCCAGTAAAAACTGGTTAGGTGAACCGGCCGCCGTATATAACTGAAATATCGTTGAGAAATGGCGCTAAACCCAATGAAACAAACAAACAGGTATTGTAGAAACTGTGGATGTACCGCTACTCCTCAACTTGGAGAACTTTCACATTCAAGGGAAGTAATCCATCCGCGACTAATTTCAAGATGCAACACAAGGTAGTAGGTACTGAGGTATACGTATTCTCCATACTATTATACACAGATACTATCATCTTTATATTAATATACCGCCAGTAATCTATCTTATTATCTTTGAGCCATATGTATAACGTTATCACATTGGATTGATAACATACATGTTTATTTGCAAAAAAGGTCCGAATCCTTACTAGAACATGTATCTATCTTGTGACACAAATAAGTTCTCATTGCCTACTCTGGAATATAGACAATCCCTCGGATAATTAACAAGATACGTGGATGCAATATAACAATGGAGTAATTGTAGTGTACAGTTAAGTGCAACAATTATCAAAATGTTACAACTAAGGACAATTTAAATGTGATTAAGTTTATAAAACACTTCTTATTAATAGTTCTTGCTACCGATTTATGTAATGTCAAAATCCTGAAAATGTAACCGAATAAGTGCGGGGAGATTTGAGGTATTATTATCTGTCAACTTTATATAAAATAAACATGTCTTTAACAACACAAGATGACACATCAGTAGAGGAAGTTCGTTATACAGTTGATAGAATACGTTGGTACGTTATAACACTGGTATCCATGGCGAACATATTGAACAACTACCTGTGGGCCACGTGGGGTCCTATCTCACAGTCAGTGTACCTGGTATATGGATGGACAGATAATACCTTGTTCTGGGTAGCGAATGTAGGAAACATTACTGGATTCTTATACGTATTCATAGGAATTTATCTTGTTGATGTTAAAGGTACTTATATTGCTTGTATGTATAGTATTTGGTGAAAAGAAAGTAAAGGTGATATATTTGCCATCACCTATTTAAAAGTAAGAATATACAGTTAGACATAATCTAACTACTACAATCAGACATATACCCTGGCAGGTCATACCCTTCCATGAAAATTTGATAAAAATGTCGATTTTCCTCCTCATGTGGAGAAGTTGCCGGCTCCTTGTGGAAGGGTAAGTTAGTACTGGTTAGATTTCAGTCCAGGAAAAAACTGGTTAGGTGAACCGGCCGCCGTATATAACTGAAATATCGTTGAGAAACGGCGTTAAACCCGATGAAACAAACAAACATAAACCATATACTAAAATCTCGCATTTCTCCTTCACGTTAAAACCATATGTCAATGTGGACAATATATTTCGTTTTCCAATGTTAGAGTTCGGAGACTGAAAATTGAAATTCTATACTGAATAGCATTATGCTCTAATCTCTTACTTCAATTTCTGTTGATGTGATTTTACGTGCACTAGTTTGAGATTATCATGCTCAATTGATTTATGGGACGATATAAATGCATATTAAATGTAAGCATTACACATATATTAACTAAATCAACTAGACATTTTGGTTAAATTTCAGGTGTTCGTATATCTATGATTGTTTGTACAGTAATCATGGTAATAACAACAACATGTAGAATTATCACCTTAGAACATAAACCGGCTACAATGTAAGTATTATCTTATACTGAATTTATTTGTAATGTGTTGGGCAAACGTTACATGTGAACATTATTCACATACTGCTAACCTATCATCCTCCTATCAACATACTGCTAGCATTTCATATATCTATTCATCTATTAACAGACAGCTAACACCATACCTCCTTTAACAGACAGCTAACACCATACATCTTTTGACAGATAGCTAACTCAATACATCTATTAACAGTCAGCTTCCACTAACAGCTATTTACAGAAAACTAGCCTACATTAAACCTTTTAAAAGGCAGCCAACCAACCATACATCTATTAAAAGACTGCTAGTATATCATACATCTACACATAAATAGGTAGCCTATCATATTAACAGACAGCTGATATTGCACATCTATTCATAGAAAGCTAGCTTATCACATATCTATTAACAAACTGCAAGCCAAACATACTTCTATTTACAGACAGCTGCTATCGCACATCTATTAACAGACAACTAGCCTATCATACATCTATTTACAGACAACTAGCCTATCATATATTTATTAATAGACAACTGCTAGCCTAGCGTACGTCTACTGACAGACTGCTAGCCTATCATACATCTATTTACTTACAGTTAGCCTATCATACATCTATTTACTGACAGCTAGCCTATCATACACCTATTTACTGACAGCTAGCCTATCATACATCTATTTACTTACAGTTAGCCTATCATACATCTATTTACTTACAGTTAGCCTATCATACATCTATTTACTGACAGCTAGCCTATCATATCTCTACTTGCAGACTGCTAGCTATTGGACAAGGATTTAATGGTATAGCTACAAGTATAACTATGACCTTACCTTGTGTTGTATCCCAGACATGGTTCCGTGTTACAGAGCGTACAACAGCTACAGCTATATCAGCACTATCTGCAGGGTTAGGAGCAGCTGCGGCCTTTTTATTTGGTATAAACGTCAAACCTTCATTAAACATCCAAGTCGTTTTAATTCCTGTTGTTATGTTTCCAATTATTTTCACATTTCTTTTAAATAAGAGCTGGTAGTGAATGATACGAAAACTATTTAAAGAATGTTAAAATGTGACGTCATTGTGCCATTTTCCTTTCAGGTCCGCTGACTGTTTCCATGCCAACCATGTAAGTTTACATATATTTAGAATAAAGTTCACATCGTACAAGTTGTTAAGTTATGGAAGTGTCATACAGGCTGTTGATGTTCATTTGACTTGGCGCTTATGTTTGACATAGAGTGTAGTCTATAATCTACAAAATCTACTGTGACGATATTTCTTTTAGTCTTGTTCCTCATTTACAGAAGTTTGAATGATATGGTATTCACACACTCAATAATATTTTCAATCTGATAAATATATTTCTTTTTCAGGAACGGCACTGAGATTGTTATAAATGAAACAGGTAACCCACTATGTTATCTGATATTACGAACAATCATGATTGATGTTTTATAATAAATGTAGTGCACATATTGTATGCAGTTACTATTTGTACGTTTTTGGAAATACACAATTACATATCCACGTGTTATAAATTTGTATAAATATATATACCCAGGGCATTTAATAACGCACTGCCTGGGACTGTCTAAATTTGCATTCACTGACTTTTAGGATACAAGAAAAGAACTTAACACGATATTATTGCATGGGTACGCAACATGTATGCTAAATTTCATGACAGTCGACTAGTATTTTCATGCAAAATGGTTTTCAAAAGTAATACTATTAAATTTAATGGAGTATGGTTGGAAAAAAATTTAGCGTTTTTAAATGTACGGAGTATAAGAATGATGCTTGCATACACTTACATTTAGTTCACATTGCCAAAAGGAGCCAAAATCTGCATGTATTGATCCCGAATAAAAAAGTACGTTCAGTTCACTAGTTGCCTGAATAAATATATTAATGAACTGTAACGAATATGTTTCAGATACAACTTTGATCAAAAGCCAGATGAAAGATTTACATTATATTTGTAAGTTACTGTGATATCTTACATAAATCTTACATAACATTTCAACATTTGTAATAATTCGTTGACTTTTTATGAAACATGTACTGTTCTGATAATTACATTTATATAATACAGAAATAACCGGATTGAGTCTCTTACTTCCATTACATGATGCCCAATCTTTAATAGGCGATACTTGAAATTTCGAGACGATTGCTAAAAAACAATATAATTTACATAAACAGATACCTGTAAGACACTAGCGGGGCATCGTCAATTTCTGCATGGGGAGGCATTGTCTTGTGTATGTGATGTTCACTGTAACAACTTTATCTCTCTTTCATACACAAATATACAGAGGTAATCCGATTATTTCTGGGGGGTCACCCATCGTATTCTTATGTTTATTAGTTTAGAATTTATATGCACAAGTTAATTCTTATGTTATCAAGCTCCCAACAAAAAATGTAAGGAAGTTCTCACCGTATAGCTTTTGAACAATACACACTCAATTATTCAACCATGATAAAGTGATAATTATAAACTAATGAAATATCGAACATACGTAATAGTTCTTTAAAAAAATAACAAAAAACGCCATGTCTTTTTATCTGAATAGGGTTCTATATGATAGCCAATATTTGATAGACATATCAGGGCCGTAAATTGCCTCCCCTGGAAGGGGAGGCACCCCGCCGAGCGGAGCGTTGCGAAAAAAATTTTGGACCCTTTTCAGACAAAAAATGATTTTTTTTTCAGCCCGCAATAGGAGGCAACTGCCTACATGCCTCCATGTAATTTACGGCCCTGCATATCTTTGACAGACGTAAATTTGTGTAGATGACTTTGTTTCAGCGTTTGGAGTGTCATTATTACTGGCTGTATGTTGTATTGTATATCTACCGTCCAAACCCAACACTGCACCAAGTAAAACAGCAGCATTAGACAAATATAGTTTCAAAGAGGGAGTAAAGAAACTACTAAGGTGACTTCATGTTCTATCGTAGTCTATGTTTTATGCTGGCAGGTTCTGCCACGTCGTCCTGTCCTTATGTCGTCCACGATAAGACGACAAAGTAGGACGCCGTACGAGGGGGCGATCACACGACACAATGAAATCATGCCTCTTGCTATGAAATGCCAATTACGGGTCGTTAAAGGTAGTATTTTAGTGGGCAAAACAACGATTAAATAACAGCACGACAAGGAGACGAAATGATATGATAATATTTATTTATATGTTCGTTAATTATTACATACATATCGAGGGTTCAGCGCAAGACTATACCAACTCCTATCCATTTATATAGGAGTTAGTATAGTCTTGCACTGAACCCTCGATATCACCGGTTGTTACCCTATACTTTGTAATAGCTAATTTAAGCTACTTTGGAGTTAGCATGTCGTCCGTTGTAATAAAACGTCTTGTGTCTAGTTAAATAAATTAATGCTACTTCAAACTTGTCAACAACTCCATACCGTTGAAGATAATGCTGTTACCAGGTTACGAATGTTATCATTCTAGTTCCCCAGCCATGTGGCATATTGCAGCAGTATACGCCATTCCAATGGGTTTTTATGGCAACTGGAGTTCTATTATGGACGTTATCATAGCTCCGTATGGAATCTCACAGGTATCACGTGATTATACGTCGTTATTATTATACAGTCCCTAGTCCTAATGATTGCTGAAATATAACTTTACCATATAAATATGTCACCTATCAAATATCGCTGTTAAATATTTCTGTGCACTTACATTATCGCTACAAATCAATGAATTAAAACGAGTGCAAGTATCCTATGTGTAAGACGTAACTGCAAGGATACACATGCACTATAATTGCTGACTATCCATTGTTGTGTTGCAGTTGTCTTACCGCAGTTTTATGTATGATTAAGGTACTGTATTGTAATTTTATGTATGATTAAGGTACTGTATTGTAATTTTATGTATGATTAAGGTACTGTATTGTAATTTTATGTATGATTAAGGTACTGTATTGTAATTTTATGTATGATTAAGGTACTGTATTGTTATTTTATGTATGATTAAGGTACTGTATTGTAATTTTATGTATGATTAAGGTACTGTATTGTAATTTTATGTATGATTAAGGTACTGTATTGTAATTTTATGTATGATTAAGGTACTGTATTGTAATTTTATGTATGATTAAGGTACTGTATTGTAATTTTATGTATGATTAAGGTACTGTATTGTAATTTTATGTATGATTAAGGTACTGTATTGTTATTTTATGTATGATTAAGGTACTGTATTGTAATTTTATGTATGATTAAGGTACTGTATTGTAATTTTATGTATGATTAAGGTACTGTATTGTAATTTTATGTATGATTAAGGTACTGTATTGTTATTTTATGTATGATTAAGGTACTGTATTGTAATTTTATGTATGATTAAGGTACTGTATTGTAATTTTATGTATGATTAAGGTACTGTATTGTTATTTTATGTATGATTAAGGTACTGTATTGTAATGTTATGTATGATTAAGGTACTGTATTGTAATTTTATGTATGATTAAGGTACTGTACTGTAATTTTATGTATGATTAAGGTACTGTATTGTAATTTTATGTATGATTAAGGTACTGTATTGTAATTTTATGTATGATTAAGGTACTGTATTGTAATTTTATGTATGATTAAGGTACTGTATTGTAATTTTATGTATGATTAAGGTACTGTATTGTAATTTTATGTATGATTAACGTACTGTATTGTAATTTTATGTAATTGAAATAATCACTGTAATAACTCTCATAGTTTTAAATAAATTATAAGCTGTCTACCGTAATAATATCCTATCAAACATACATAACGTGTTATAATAGGAAGAAGCTGGCTGGATGAGTTTCTCTGCAAGTCTTGCTGGGGTAGCTGGAGGACTGCTGGTGGGTAGGTGAGTGAATGGAACACGCTACTTTATTCTATCCGTTTTCTTTATTGTTAAAGATACATGCCATTATTCATATTATTTTAACATGAATACAACAAAGGAAAACTTTATCTGAAGTGGCTACAGTTTCAACCACCCCAGAGGATAAATGCTACATTTGAACGGAATTGTAAGCACTGTCACCAGTCAACATTGACCACGTGTTTTATTAACCGGAGGTGGTATATACAGAGAAATTTGACTATATTGAAAATATTGCCAATATTCCTGTGACGATTTAAGTTTATACAAACATTCATTTTAATCAATTCAGTTTATAGACGATCTTATCATACACAAATGGTCATTTTTGTGAATCTTAAAAAACTATAAAAACGAGCTTTCGTCGGTTTCAGTTTGTGAATTTAATAAATTCAATACAAATGAACACTAATATATCATTATATTTATTTCTTTCTTTTCAGATTCGCGGACTATTTCAAAAAGAAAATGAAGATTATAATTATTATTTTATATATACTAGCTGCTGTTATGTTTACCTTGTTCACATGCATGTGTGTAGGTATTCTACCTAAGTCAAAAGGTAAGAAAGCCAACAATTGATGACCTGCTTGAAAAAGAGAACATGTTTAATACTATCAACCGATGTATACATCGACGTAATTGTTTTAAAGAAAAAAACGTTATCTTAAACTGTATTTAGTATACTTAAAGTTTAAAACAAACTAAAAAACAAATACATTTGGGCTATTTACCTTCCCGAAACTACTCCACAAAGGTATAGTATTACGCTATCTGCAATTGTACTGAAATAACATTTTGTCAATGAATTACCATACATGATATATCACTATTGTACTTTGTGTTCACATCTACTTATTTCAGTGGCATTTTATGTTACTGTGATCCTGGGTGTAATATTTGTCAGCAGTACTACACCTCTATTCCTCGAGATCACGTGTGAAACATCTCATCCAATCGCTGAAGGCGTAACAGCGGGCTTTCTCGGTATGATAGTCAATATCGGAGCAACACTATTTATGTGTGTGGAACTGATACCCAACATTGGTACATATTTATAATTACCTGTAGGATAGCACGGAAGCATGACGCTATTTGCTTTAACTTATATTCAAGAATTATTATACACGTGTTTTATTAAACAGTCGATAACACTAAAACCCAGATGCGTCTTTGTCTGACTTTGAAATAAGCATTAATCTTGAACACAGTTGTCAGTCCTGACTACTAAGTCAGCATACATATATATAACACAGCATGTAACCACTGGCTCCACCTTTTTGGAGGCGAGTTGAAAAAGGTCCAATGATACTTCCGAGTTGGTCTAAATAATTGACAACGAAAGTGGATGAATTTATTTATGCTTTAACTATATCAAAGATATTAAAACTGTCGAATCGATGGAGCATGACAATACAGTTTAAATACGAAGATCGACTGTCCAAATTTTGCACCGACATTTGACTGTAGATTTGATTGGCTTACGCAAAGCTGTGACTAAAGTAGCAAAGGCGAGCACTAAACGGGTGCGCCGAAAAAAACCAGAAGAAAATGTGAAAGTACTAATGCATTAGTATGGATAATATAACAGTATAGTCAATGTCAACACCAACTTCTGTAGAATTTGTATGAACTAATATGTATGTTTAAATTCTAGTTGCTGAGTAACTTAATTAACAAATAGGTGATTACAACAAATAATGCTTGTATTTGCCTTTAAAGACACTTAAGGCTTATTAACGATCCCTAAGACAAAGCAATAGACAAAGATGTAATAGTCATTTTCCCCGTGATGTACGGAAAAAGCGCCTGTAGCGTAGCGTAATCGAGTAACCGGTGCGCCAAATATGACAATACCTGTTGTTAAATATAGCAATGTACGCGAAGTGTTATATGTTTCGACTACAGATGAAATGATGATGGAGGTTTTATATGTTTTATGCCATAAATTACATGCATTTATTACAGATACCGGATGGGCAAACTGGTGTCTAGTGGGCGTGTTCGTTGCTGCTGTACCCGCTTTAGCATTATTTAAAGCCGAATATAGAAAGGTGGACATCGATACCCATAGTACCATGCAGCCGTCAGGGGCGTAGCTTCCTATAGACCGTGTAGGCCGCGGCCTACACATTTCCCCAGAAAAATATACGCCAAAACGCACCTCTGACATTCTAGGGTCAACATTTTTTCTGGGGGAGCATGCCCCCAGACCCCCCTACATCTTGGCCTGCACATTAATTTCACCCAAGCTACGCCCCTGGCCGTTGCCATGACAGCAGTGAACACGAAGTGACGTCACTTTCTTGACAATCTGGCAAACACAAAGAACGGAAATTATCTGTCCAAAGATGTTCATCAACTAAATTTTAATTATAGTTTGATGTAATTAAAAATAATAATGTATATGACTTATACGTATCTGTTATTTCTTTGTGTTCTTTCATTGTAAATAATTACAATTAGTTGAAAATACCACAGTATGAAAACTCTGTACACCCCAAAACCAATGTGTTTTCGAGTTGGCGGACGTGAAATGTCGAAAAGGTGTCATTTGTTTTTGGTCTGATCTTTTTAAATATGATCTCATTGAATATATATTTTATATGCAATTAAATAACTTACACCTGAGAATCTACGGTTACTAGTCGTTTGTCATTGAACCGTATCATCTCTTCATGTAATTTCGAATTCAACACGATATGTTAAGGAAGATAAAAATGAAGCGAAAGCCCAAGAGAAAACTAGCTACCTTCCTCCGAAATGAATGCCTCGATAAATCTACTAGGACAGATCTATGAAAATCATTACCATCATTTTACCATCAACTCTCGTTAAAATAGATCTTTCGAAGGTTTGAAATTTGGCATGCTGTACGTCCCGATGCAAACCGTCAACAAACCACTGTACACCGGGGTGAAAGAAGTAATGGTCATGTGTAAGGGTGTGTGCCGTTTTCATAGATCTATCCTATGAGATAGTCTCTCGCTTCATTCTACAACGTCATCAAAACTTCGTGCTCGGCTAGACATTACATGAAGACAAAATTCAAATGACATCTTTTCAACATTTCACGTCCGCCATCTTGAACACACCCCGGTTTTCTTGGAAGTTTCCATACAGTAAATACGTGTATAAGCATGTTTCATGAGTAGCAAAATTACTCACTGCGATACAGCGTCGTTATAATTATATGTCTTCTGGGAGGTTTTTGTTCCTGGATGTCTTTCAGTTTGTCTGTCCGTCCGTCCGCCCGTCACCAATCGTGTTCGCTTTATAACACATCAGTCAATGTATTTCGATATAACCTGGCACAAATGTTCACAACATTATGACGATGTACAGAGTGCATGGGTTAGTGAGCTCCGCTCAAGGTCAATGTCACACCACGAGCTTAAAGGTCCCGTGGCTGTATTTCGTTTCCGCTCTGTAACTATTCAGCCCCTCAATGGATTTAGTCAATGGGCAGAGCAGAAGATGTATAGACATCAGCACGAGATGTAGGTAACAACAAGGGCTAAAAGTCACATGGCTGTGTTTTGTGTCCGTTGTGTAACTCCTCAATCCCCAATGGATTTCGATATAATCTGGCTCAACTGTTCACCACATTAAGACGATGTGCAGCGCAGTAATGAATTTCGATGGTGTGAGACATTATGTTCATGTTGAAACAACAACCCATCTAGTTAGCATTTGTATTATTTAATCGATTCCAAGGCTAGTAAATGTTAGTATACATTAATAAATAAATTGAATAGTGCCCGAAACGGAAGGTTACACTTGACGCCATAATAACGTCTCATTGCTTAACTTGCAATCAGCAAAATTACTTACACGAGAAGAAGATGATATTTTGGAGTCGCTAATTGACGTGGCTACTTTCATAAATTCCAGATTTACAAACGTTTTTTACACAATACCTAAATCTGTCTTTGACATCATGTTAGAAATAAATAACGTTTTTCATGAGATGGTCTTTCACCGACATACCTTGTGTTCCTTATTTCTGTTATATTTTGTTTTCTACTCGTATTGGTTTAAATTTTAAACACATACAGTCAAACCTGTCTGTAAAGACCAAGCATGGGAACAGCAAAATGTGGTCTTTGTTTACAGGTGGTCTCTATTAACAGATTAAATATTATTGAAAATGGTCTGATGGGAGATCAAATTGGTGGTCTTTGCAGACAGGTTTTGCAATAGTGGTCTTTGTTCGCAGGTGGTCTTTAACACAGGTTTGACTGTATTAGTATGTTATAATACAACTGACTTATGTTGGTCGAAAAGGGAAGAGTCCTACCGGATCAGACCAGGGCCCGTATTCACAAACGTTTTAAGACTGAATATCAGACTTAGACTGTAAAATGGTAAATTTTCATTTTGTTCCTACGTTATTGTTACGCAATACATTTTGATAAAACATGGCAAAAGTGTAGAGTGAGTAACAAGAAATATTCAGGTAAAAATGTATCCGTTTAAATACAATGAAAACGAAATGCTTGTAAATTTTATTTTTGCAATTATAAAGTCTAAGTCTGAGATTCAGTCTTAAAACGTTTGTGAATACGGGCCCAGGCTTTGAGAGCAGGCTAGAACAGGAAATTTTGTTCGTTATGAAGACATTGCCATAAAGTCGTCTCTAAAACTAATTGCATAAAAATCAAATTTATAAAACTGAATTCCACGATGTTGACTATCGTTCATAATAAGGAAATTATTATTCAGCACGGAACATCTGTTCATTTTATAATTATTAACTCTTAATTCTCAATGACCCTGGTTTATGGATATTTTAGAACGATATTTAAACAGCAAAATAAATAGCATTTTTATAACAATACTCGTTCAAAGCGTTCAGATTAATTGAGACATTAATAGTGTATCTTTCAATAAACATTTGGTAAAACTGAAATATTAATTATATTGATTTTATTTTTATTATATACACTATTTAGATTATTGTGTTTATTATTGAACATTAGATTGAATAAGTACCAGTTCTCAGGTTGGTACTCTGTGATGGTACATTGTGTGCGAGTAGACAAACACTGGGCATGTGTGATGTATGTATGAACTCTTACAGTATGTGTAGCTACTACAGTCAAACCTGTCTGTAAAGACCACCCATGGGAAAAGCAAAATGTGGTCTTTGTTTACATGTGGTCTCTATTAACAGATTAAATATCATTGGTCTGAAGGGAGATAGAATTGGTGGTCTTTGCAGACAGGTTTTGCAATAGTGGTCTTTGTTCGCAGGTGGTCTTTAACACAGGTTTGACTGTATATTAATGTTACATTGATATACGTTAAGCGTATCAATGTTCATTATTATGAATGTTTGTCCAATGATGTATACAAAGTAATCTCACCATTCATCAATTTTCGAACTATCGATCTGAGATTGAAATAATTATAGACTTGAAATGCCAATAAACTTCCCCATTTTTCAGTTAAATAATATTTACTGTAATGGATTTTTTGTATCGAAAACATCCAACGTAAAACGCTCTATAGAACTTCACGATTCATTTAATAGACAGAATACTTAAACATTACATTTAAATATTGTATACCGTTAATGACATGGAGAAAATGTTTGTTGACAAAAATGGCAAATGTGAGAATCTTTATCGGTTAAATTTAATGAATTTACTATTCTATTCATATTTTGCTTATATTAAATATATGACAGTTTCGCACAAAAAGGTTTCCACTCAATACTTAATCAACAATTTAGCGGTCGTTATTTGTCAAAATATTCGATTTTTCACTTTAGTGCGCAGCAAAATGATCAGATTGATATTTGCAAATTTGAATTTGTTTACAGAGCCTTTATGAAACATTTTAAGTCGTGCATAAATTTGAATGTTTAAAGCTGTCATTCAGATAACTCGCTATGTTCGGATGTGCTTTGAATTTTACGTGTGTTTGTAAACAACTGTTGGATAATATATCCCACTTAAAAGTTAGCATGAACTTGTTATATTGATATATGGTTTACCATTTTATTAGAAACATTAATACTTGATTTAAAGAACGTTGGCATTAAAATGCTTGTGTCAATATATGTTGAGAGGGCAGAGGTGACGGTAGCATTCATGATTTAAATGAAGAAGTAATCTTTATGTTAAGTACATTGAATGATAAGACAATTCAAGTGGTGTAAAATTATCATTAATATGCAAAACCCGATCTTTAATGAGATTTAAATCGGACCGGTCTTTTTGATAAACTACAAACAATGGAGACATATATCTGATGGCGAGTACATTTTATTCATATCTATTACATTCCACCGACCATAAACAAATGACTTAGTTTGAATAGATCCTACATAGGTATTACCTTATTGTTCAGTTTAATATATTCAGTTCATTATGGGTATATATGATGATCAGCGTTTTAAAGATTGGTATACGTGATGTGCACATTGTTCTATCGGGAATATTAACATTCTTATATATACGCTCATTCATTTGAAACTAACAGATAAGCAAAGCTGAAATAAAAGTCATGTATATAGTGATCTAATAAATATAAAAAGACTGTTATTGTTTCTATGAGACGATAAAATAATCTTCAAGATATACTTTGAGTGATACTATGCATATTCAATGAATTCAACCATAGAGTAGCATACATGGTTTATGGAATACGGGTGATTGTGAATAATACGTACTGGTTCCTTAACTTATTACAAAGTTCAAAACAGTTTATTCAGCAAAAAAGGACAATAAATGTAACATAAGGAGGATATATTGATGTTGTTTAGAAGGATTGCAATCTGTGGATTATTTGATACGTGTATAACTATCACTTGCTCTTACTGAGTTGTTTTAATCTTAGCTACAAATTGGATATACTGTACCTGTGAATGGGAGTGAATTTGGTCGTTTTTGTGTACATAGTGACTTGTCGCATGGAATGAAGAGATTTTCGACAAACGTCTGGTAAGCGAGAGTTTGATATAAGTTAATGAATTGTTTAACGTTATATGATCGATTTAAGTAAAATGTTTTGAAAACGACCATTTATCACTCATTTATTTCAGAGTTGTTCATAAACATAGTGATTAAAACTCAATAAGAACATGCAATTTGCTTAATTGATAGATACAACCCAATTTCGACAACCAAATACGGGCCGATCGCATAATATTAAATAATATCATAATATAAATGTATATTTTTTCACATTTGCTTACTTTAGAGCAATAATGCCGACAAATGAGACAAGACAAGTAGGGAGTTCCCCATTACCATCAGTGACCCCTCCTCGTTTACAATCACCGTCAAAATCTAGACAAGCAAAGGATGGTGGTAGCAAGAATTCCCAATATATATCTGACGATGATTACATTGAAGAGTTTACTGACATAACTGATGCACCAACTAGTCTAGATGATGTAAACCTTACAGAAAAAGAGAAAGTATGTATGACATTTTCATTTGTTCGATAGGTAAAACCACTGTCGAATCTGTCTAAATTTTAATTGAAGAAAAGATTGCATTCGAAATCACAATTCTTTGTTTTTAATGAAATATTGGTCCAAATCACATCATTGCCACCAAGGAAACAAACATAACATAGTCCATGAACGCGATGAACAACGGTACATGCAATATGCTGTACACATAACCTACCTCATTCTTTTTTTTGCACCATACAATATAAATTAAAGAGAGATAAAGTGGTAACAGGGAACGCCACATACATAAGACATATCACCTAACTGATCTCCGGGAAAACAACAGTCTACAAAACATCAGACACTGAGGACCATAAAAAGGACAATTTAGGAGGACAACAAAGGTGAAAAAGACTATGGATGCAATACATCATGGAAAAGGTCAAGACAAGTCAGTAATAAAAGGCCGAAAGAGGGGAGGAAAGAACATGAATATTTTATCAAGTAAAATTACTGCATAAAATTATACATGTTATAAACACACAGCGATTTACAGCCTTAGAACTGTCAGTACAATTACTGGGGGTTTATTAAATCGATTTAACAGCTAGCTAACCTCACACTTAACTGCTATATAGTCATTGATGACCAACACATACACATACATTGACTAAGTAGGCAGTAACTAATCATTAAAAGCAATTAACCATTACGTATATATTAACAATATTACACTGTATACAATACACTACGAAGAAACAAGCATTATTATACTGACCTTGCTCTCAGTAACTTAATTATTTACATCTGTAAATAAAAAGCCCTATGTAAAACAGCCGGAAAATTTAAGTTATTTATAAGTAATATATAAAACTTATTTAAAGTTGTACATTTTGTTTTGGTGCATGGTCAAGTGTTTTGTGGTGATGCAAGAGGTTCGGTAAAATATGTATTATCTGTTTCACTGCTAGTCGGTTCTTATAACACATACATTAGGATACTGGCGCGAGTACACTTATTTATCAATCCTGTACCATTCTTGGGCCTCATTTGAAAATTCTGTTATCTAAAAACAAGATATAATCAATAATCTGGTATACATGGTTGGATTCCAACTAGAAGTGTCACACGTTTCGTACTTGAACTTGCATGAAGTTGCTACATCTAGAACTATTGAGGACATGCATCCTGACTATTGTACTACATAGCGGATATACACAAATATTCTCTCTTAAATTTAATTAGATAATACTGTTGCACGATCAGGAAAAGTTGTTTTAGCAAATAACCCATGTTTACTTTTAATGTCTTTCTTTGAGGGTCACTGTTTGGATTTCATTAGCTGCTGTTCTAAATCCTATACTATACACTGTTTCTGATGCACATTAGGCCTACTGTATAAACATCGCCATTGTTGTAGGTTTGGTTTAAGTAGAATAAATAATAGATTGACTGTTTGAACGAATTAGTTATATATCCTTTAGTGCACATTCTTAAATTGATAATGATTCAATTTACAAATAACATGAACTGTAGGTTATTTTTAGATCGCCGAACGTTTTATCAATATAATTCAGGCATTTCTGACTGAAGGATCTCGACCATTAGACTCTATCAATGAAGTTGAGCTTGAAGAAGATCTTTTAGAGCCGGAATCAAGAGCCGATGAAGGGTTAGACGAGACCGGGTACCAATCAAGTCAATCCAGAGTATCTCATATTTCAACGGTGACTGATTCAGAACCAGATGTTGATTATGACACTGACTTAGAGCTAGAAGATTCTGATAGTATGAACTCGTTTAATGTTTCTTAACAAATGTAATTTTGAATAGTCATCAGAGTATAGCTCAATAAACACAACATGTTCATACTATTCAATGTAATATATCATCAAACGTTTGACGGTGTTGAGCCTTCCATCTTATCTTCAGAGTGTTTACTATCATTTAGGCTTCGTTGTCTGTTATACGTGTGTATGGTTCCCTTGTGTTTTACAAGTAAAAGAAAACCGTTTTTATTCCATCAGTTTGCAGCGCTGCATACACCATTACAGTTCACTGACGTGTAATTAGCAAAGCACTGGACGCAGTAACATTTTCACAAAAATCAATATTAATACTTCACCGGTAAGCATGGCATTTGATTAGAGTCCCATCGACGTCGCCATTTATTGAAAACGACATTTACATGATTTCATATGAAGTACGAGCCCATGTTTGTTCGTTCAAGATGGCGGTTTGATGGAAGGAGTTCTATGAAACAAGTTATTTTTGTAACATTAAAGTGAATCGTCCAATTCTTACGGAATAGTTTGCATTTGCTTACTAAGTCCTTGTACCAGAAGTTTTGGCAAAATGACATTCATTATTAATTTCTAGATCTGTCGACAAACGTGTAAATTCAAACGTGAACCTCAGTCAGCATGATGTTTACATATTACATTGTGCACAAACAGTACTAGATTGATCTGAATGTTTTCTTGCAGTTGCGATCGCTAATACTGAGTACAAACTCTTTTTCAGAATGGCTTCACCCAGAACTGTATGATCGGGACACTACCGGAGTAAACCGTTATCTGCGCATGTGTCAGAAACTTGATATTCAACCAATCACATACTTCCTAAAACATATGCAGGATACAGAGTTAGTTATGAAGTATCATGGTTTAGGTCCTCTGGGAATGAAAGCTATGTCTGATCCATTGGCAGTACGTTCATATCCACTATTTCCATCATGAATATAGCACTGTGCACTAAAACGCATACAATCTGTGCGGTTAATTCTTTCTTGTTATATTTAAATGCAAACCATCGATTGACCCAAACGCTATTTAAAAGAGAGAGAATACATAACTACAGGGAACGCCACATACACAAGACAGTGCCTCCCCACGCAGACCTCCTTTAAGGCTTAGGGCATACAGTCGTTAAAGTCGGAATAATGTTGTTATTCCTTGTAGTGTGGTTGTGAGTTGACTCTCTCAAAATATCGTGGTATTTGAAATGTCTTCTGTTCGTACATAGACTCTTATAGTTATAAATTTTACGCTGTCATCTTACAGAAATATCGGAAATTGTATATTTTCAAAACCACTACATACTAGCTTACTTTGTGTCACTTAACGAGTATTTGTCATGTTGTGAAAAACATATCGTTTCCAGATTAACACGACTATCGAAAGGATGGACCTTGAAGGCAACTACATGTTAGGTATTGGCGCCACTTATCTCGCAGCCGTACTAAAGGATAACGTGTATGTTACCGAGCTGGTAAGTCCGCCTTGTTGTATCTATGGTCAAATGACTAAGCATCGTTTTGAACAAATACAATGGAAATCAACAACATGAAGTTCGGTCCCGTAGTAAATAATGAGGAATATTCCATCGTCAAATCATACAATCATATTAATATCAAATCATTTGTCACATTTTGAAAAATCATAGCACAAATCATATTTCTCATTCACATATAGTAAAAGTTTTTGTATGAGTATTTAAATGCAGGTGTATACATGTTTTCAATAGTAACTGTTTTTAAACATTGCACACGGGTATAAGCATTAGGCATGAACATTTAAGAATGCATGTTATAAATACAACAAATAACACAAATGGAATCTGCGTTTGATACGTATGCACTTCGTTATTGCATAAATTGCAACATAAAAAGTGCGTAGCTTAGGGCTAGGTGTAGTAGTAATAGTGCTATTTGTAAATTGTACGGTACATTTAGAGATCATACGCTGATCTGCCAATCGCGTTCTTGTACACATATACTTATATTCACTCCGTTTGTTTCCACTCGTACTTGAGACATGTGTACGCAACACTCCGCGAATCTATGTAGTGGGTTGTTTCATGAGACACGTATGGATTCCAGCACAAGTATTTAGCATTTAACTTAACCTTGTATTTTCAGATTTTATCGGAAAACAAGATAGGCAATACGGGCGCAAAAGCAATTAGTGATCTGTTGTTGGAGAATAAAACAATAACATACCTAGATATGAGAGGTACTTACCGTACAGTTTTCTGACAAACAACTCACAATCAAAGTATTGACATAATCTCACATTACAGATGAGGCAGGTCGTTAAGCTTTTTGAAGAACAAATGGCTATATGTCGATATGGCAACATTGAATTAAAACAATTTGTACCCGTTTCACAATTTCATGATGTGATTGTATGCACTCAAATGCAACAAGTAGTCTAAGCACGTATATATTTATCTGTGTAACAATAGAACACTCAGGCGTTTTGTCAACTTCGAAAGGACTGTATACACGAGCTGTGATATCATTTAGATGCCGTAAGGACGCGTCTGGGCATACAATGTAGTCATTGTTTATTGAAGAGACGACTATTGTTGAAAACGTATCAAACGTTCCAATGAATTGACACACATGACATGTTCTAACTGGTTTGGAGACCCCTTGTAGCCGGCTTGTAATAATGTACATTTTGTATGGAGAGGGTAATACATACTATACAGATAAATTGCGCATTTCTCATAAGCGAATTTCATTAATTTACTGGATGTAACACGTGAAAATATAGTTTACTATGTTATAGCGTATCCTATATATTGATTATATACAAGAATGTTAGTAATGTTACAATATTTTGTTGCAGGCAATAACATTGAGGATGGTGCTGCCGAATATCTGTGCGATATGCTATCGGTAAAATATACAACATTTGTATTTATCTTCTCATTAAAATTAATGTCTAGGACTTTTTCATCTTTAACTGATACTGTTATTCATAAATGATATATTTGATAGTAGACCCACAGTCCATCAATATTAATATGCTTATTTTCCTTGTATAAAGTAACTATTGACAAGTTTAGTCTCTACAACCAAAGAAATGATGTATACATCTCAATGGACGAAACGTACACTTTTCATTAAGCAGGCTTATAGAATACATAAATACTGCTCAAGTAGTATGCAGAGAGATTATTAATTCACAAACAAAGGTGTGTTTTGTAACTAGAAGACATTTTAGGACATATACCTGTATCACTGGCTAAGCTAAACAGTTCTGTCAGCTTTTATATTTTCAAACGATAATTAATTTGTTCTTTATTGTTTGCATTTTTCTTGCCAGCGAAATACAGATCTTAAGACGATAATTCTTAGACACAATTCCTTTGAAGATGAAGGTGCAAGACAATTGAAAGATGCACTTATCGACAATGATACCCTTGTTACATTGGATCTAAGCTGGAACCATTTTCAGTGGAAGGGGTGTTGTACTATTGCTGAAGGACTTGCTGTAAGTTGGAACGTCGATGGACCTAAAGTTATAATTCCATACTGCTATACGTCTTAATTAAAATGTTTTTTAATGTAAAATATAATATGTGTCTGTTAGCCCACATCCTGATTAATATATTTGTACAAACTAAAGACCAAAATACAATATGGATACGATGGCTGATTGTTTTCTACCGCCTATGATAACATCATTAGCGTGTACCATGTAAGACTTCACCTTGATGCACAATATTTCATAATTGTTTTATAATACAGATTAATAAAATGTCAGGTCTACCATGTTGTGCGCGCTAATTTATTGGGTTTGTTTAAATATGTTTATTTTGTTTCACAGGAGAACACTGGGCTGAAATACGTTAATCTCTGTATGAATGGATTTGGACTAGAAGGCGCGAAAGCTCTGGAGGATATGCTGAGAGAAAATCACTCATTACTAGAACTTGACATCAGTTTTTGTCGGATACCATTGGACGGTTCTGCACATATTGCAGCCGGGATACAGAATAACGATACATTAGAGAAACTAAACGTACATACGTGATAATCATAGTATAACATTTCTACGCTTAAATTTTAGTTGCAAAATAAAAACCATCACGTTTTATTTATTTTATTAAACGTAAGAATTGTATTCATGCGTGTATTTACACCTATATCCGAATCCTCTATCTTATATTTCAACGACTAAATACTGTATAGACAAAATATAACGCTAGATACAATGTTCTTTTATAATTTAATGCAGTATTTCCTATAATAATTATATCAGAACCAAATGTCACTTACGTCGAATACATACACGTACTCAGAATACGATGTTCAACGTAAACAGCAAAACTGTACATTGTTTCACAAATGATTTTCTCTTTATTTAATTTTATGCAATTACAATGTGCGAGTGCATCAAAACATTTTATTGACCTGTAATTTATGTATCTAGTATGCATTGTCGTAATTTTACAATCGAGAATCTGATTAATATCATAAACATAATATATTACTAGATTGGTTATAATCAAATCCAAGGTGAAGGTGGTTATGTCGTGTTGGTTGCTGCTGATAGAAATGATCACGGTGCTATCAAATATCTTAATTTTGGAGTAAGTATTACATATGTGTTGAGGTTTGCAATTATTTAAGTTAATCATTTGCGTCGCTGTACGATTTCCAACCTCTTCTTTAAGTGAAGTCATTTCCAGAAAACGTCACATGTGACGTCACTATGTACTGACAGTAAGCAACATTTGCCGTATATGGCGATATGAAAACGAAGTGACCATATGGAGTAACTATTGTTTCCTGCTTGCAAATAGTGACATCACATGTTGCGTTTTTCTTGAAATGACGTCACCTACAGAAGAGGTTGAAAATCGTGCAGCACATATGTTTCGCATCCGCCTGAATAATTAGAACATTCGATTTACTGGACAGGAGATATATATGTAGGGACTGTATGGAACCTGATATGCTTGAGGATACGTGCGTGGGAGACTGGTGTGGAATGAAGGTATGGGGGATGATGTCATAGAATAAAGATGCGTGGGAAAGACGTGGATGGACTGGATGAGGACGGAGTGATAGAGGCGGAGAGTCAATTTGAACAAATGCCAATGATGTCTTTTGAATAATGTCATTTTGATTTGTATGTTGAGAATGGTTATACATAATTATATTAATGATTCATAGTTTCTGTTTTAGAATTTAACAGTGAAAATGGAATTCAAGAAACTAGCAGACGAAATGATTGAGAACAAATCTATGACAATTATATACGGCGGTGTGATGTCAGATGTAACATCATTTAAAAACCCTAAAGTTGATCCTTGGGAGCATCATGTGTCCGATCCAATGACCAAATTAAAAGAGTGGCTTGACCAGGCTGGTTACCGACTGGTTGACCTTCTGTTGACATTTGACCGTGACGGAAGTCTGTCTCTCGATATTCACGAGCTAAAAGCGGGCATCAGGGTAAGTTAATGTTCATAAAATGCATATAGCCTGAGTCGTAACGCACAGCCGAGTTGTTCATGTCGCTTCTTCTTTATAAAAAATAAACGTTTAAATAAACTATGCAGTAAAATTTCTCCTTATTTCACCAGTTCTATGATGACATTTCGCTATGGGAAACAGTAAAATTTCTCCTTATTTCACCAGTTCTATGATGACATTTCGCTATGGGAAACAGTAACATTTCTCCTTATTTCACCAGTTCTATGATGACATTTCGCTATGGGAAACAGTAAAATTTCTCGTTATTTCACCAGTTCTATGATGACATTTCGCTATGGGAAACAACTACGACTTGCTTGCTATCTATATGGGGGAAGTTATGTAGAGTGTTTAAAGGTGTAGTCTTACTGCAACTGGATCTTTATTTCCTGGTATAGCCATTATGTTTCTATGATCATTTTGTACTTAATAGAATGCAGGTATAGATATGACAGACTTGGAGATAGAGATATTGATGAAGAACTTGGATGATGATAACAGTGGTACCATTGAAATGAAGTAGGTATATCCCAATGTAATAAAACTACTAGCAAATATACACGGCCTCCAAACACGCGCTTTTCCTCGATATTGAGAACAGCGTAACTCAACTGTTGGTAGCCTGAATCGGCCAATTGTTTTGTCCGGGACGTCGGGCTAGTGGATTTCTAGAACCCTGTGTCGCCGTTATCGTTCGCTTGTTCTCCTGTCCTCAAGCTTGAAAGATTACCGAACGGACCTGCGTTGAGTTATAAGCACCGTAAAATTGGCTATTTTGGTACAGGAAATTTTATAAAAATGCACCGAATATGACATTTCTAAATTTCTGGCACTGACCTGCGAAGTTGTAAAAGTTCTAGCGCCACACAGGAATCAATTTACAAATTCAGACTAGATTCTGCTTCATGAACAAAAAATTAAAATGGGGGTACTACATTGCCCGAAATTTGAACAACAATGCCTGATTTTAGTACAAAGAAAAATATACGACAACACTCACCTTCTACTAACGAAAGTATATCGGAAATCGCGATCGCTTCGCTTACTCTGTTCTCAATTTCGAGAGGTTGGAGGCCGTTGTGATTTGACATACCGGTATATCTCATATGTCTTACAGGTGTTCGTAGCTAGTGGTATTTTGTTGCACTTCCATGCGACATGAAAAAGAGGCCCCTTTGTCGCTTATCATTATGTTTCTGTTAAGGATACAGCGACATGTTTACATCATCTTATACAATTCAACATAAATCAAAAATAGATACAATATAGTGTAGAATTTATATTGCTTTACAAGGTTTGCGCCGAATACTATTTATATTATACTTAATATCTATATTATACAAGATGTATAACTTCCAGATAGTGATTTAGACTCAAATGTTCCTCTTAAATGGTGAATCCTTGTGGCATTTTGATACTGGTAAAGTAGCCCAGCTACAGGTATGTACGTGTTATGAAACTTAACTCATACACGTATACGTGTATCAAAATTTAATTTAAATGTTTCACTTTGTCTTCAACAGAGAGTTAATGCATGGTGCAGAGAAACATACTTTAGATACACGAGAAGCAATCAGGTACAAAGAGGAACAAGACAAAAAAGATGCTGAACGAAAACGACAAATGAAAGCCGGGGATGTTAAAGACTTTCAGAAAATTATACAGGAATCAGACGTTATGAAACCGCCAGCTGTTGTGTAACCTTCATAATGCTTACAATATGTTATATTATCATTTAACCAATTTGTACAACGTGTCTTCAGTTTAAGGTGTATTAATAGAACTAGTCTACGCCCTTGGTGCAAATTTGACGGACATTGTTATCATTAAATGTACGTTTAATAGACAGTTTAACACATGTCTGTAGAAAGACATTCAGAGAAGAATAATAAGTGTATTATCAATCCAATAAGTCAAGCGACCCAGGAGGACATAAGATTATATTTACAAGTATATACAAGCGGAAACGAATATATTATATTGCACACAAGTGGTAGAGAATGTCAGGCATTATACATGCATACACAGAATAGATTGTATGAAATTCAATGTACTATAAATGTTATGATTGTAAGTAGAACTAACTTAATGTCTGAACAAGAAAGTATCCATACAAGTGGTAAAGA
Organism: Mactromeris polynyma; assembly: GCA_032209605.1. NCBI lineage: Eukaryota > Metazoa > Mollusca > Bivalvia > Venerida > Mactridae > Mactromeris > Mactromeris polynyma. Next base: position 28,659,129 of record JASFXZ010000002.1, on the reverse strand, counting down.
CCAAAGAACCAGACCTTTCCACATTTATAGTGGATTTCGTGCACGCTATTGCAGTCATTGACACTTTTTGACAAACTGTACACACATTTTAATGGTCCCTTACACTTACGACTAAATATATTATGAGGTAGTTGGATCAGCAACTATAGTGACTATGGTGACTATAGTTGAATGATAACACTCAGCCTAGTTCACCTACGGTCTAGTTACTCTGGTCACTCTTCGAACGTGGAGGTTTGAATACCATATAGAGGTGTTCCGAACATTAACTATGGTTCAATCACCGATTTAGTACGGTTGAACTATAGTCGATATTCGGAACACCTCCATAGAAATTGCAACCCTCCAAATTCTAAGAGTGACCAGAGTAACTAGGGCATAGATGAACAAGACTGATTTTTTATCATCCAACCATAGTCACTATAGTTGCTGATCGAACAACCTCATATACAATATATATTTATACAAACATACATATTAATCATACACAGAGGACTAATCCCTTCTTATTATAATACTACCATATTATTTATGTGTATTTATGTAAGGGACAATGACCGGAGTGATACATACACATACAAAAAAACAATGAACCAAGCTAGTGTCCTAACGAAACGAAATGTAGAACATAGCCAACGGTTGTGATGTGTGTAATATACTAACTGGTGTAAAATATTATGTACAATCTTAAAGCATTGTATACAAACGTCCGTAGGGTATTTTCATTTTCATTTGTTATGAGCTAGATGAATTTAAACAGAATTGGTTTTCTCCCGTAATGTCGATCTGTATATTTGCTTCTAAGTTCAGCTAATAAAATATATCATTACACAGTGGTATGCATCGTCTAGCTTGTTGCACATATTACCTTTTCTTATGTTAAATGAATACTTACAGGTTGGTGCCATCTACCAGCTTCAACAAGGAGATTATGCGATGGCATTCTTTGCTTACTTAATGCAACGCTATGTTTCTGATCACGTATGACATGTAAATAGCTTTTACATTTCATATCAGCACATATTTCACGGTAAATTTAGGCCCGTGTAGATTCATCCAATTTAGCTTGCCATGAACAAAGTAGTCTCGAAACATTGACTTACTTAATTAAGAAATGTTTGTTTCATAAATAATCTGAAGGGACGATAGCAAATCACGCCGTAAGATTTCAAGTTTTTCTAATGGCGAAACAATTCCATATAATTTCTTAACATATTGAAGACAGTTATCATCCGATTTTCACGAATTTTGTACCAATATTAAAAATACATTTTCTTGACTCGTCCGTGCTTGGCTATAAGATCCACGGGGCGTAAAACAATACCAGAATAAGAAAATGTATTCATTATATGAATAGTCTCACCATTATACACAAAACATAATAAAAGTTTTACAATATTCCAATAAGATTTCAAAGCCATTTTGTAGACCTTATGGTGCTTGCAAAAGTAAAACAATGTCGTCAACATACAGTAATAAAACCATTTTAACCATATACATATCAAAGCCATCATAACATTTTGACATTAACGCTTCTTCGAAATCATTTAAGGACAATGAACTTTGGAGAGGTGATACACATTCTCATTGACCGACCCCAGGCATACGGGCAAAAACATCACTACGTGCATTTACACATTCTGTACTTATTCAGAGCAATATAAAAACTCATTTTACTATGGCAATCTTCATCATACCATATTATTGTTTGACCAATTATTCATACAAGTTTTCATAGTTTTATCCTTGAACAATGGAGATGCAACATCGTCTATCACTTGAATAAAATATTCACAAGTATATTAATAACATCTAAATTTTCTGCATCGTCACTTTATTTCGAACAGTGTCACAGTTCACTCTCTCAATATGCTGTTCCTATTTGAAACTATCCCATACAAATGTGTAATTAACAGTTTTGTTCATATTACTATTGTGAAAAGCAGTAGTTTCGGGTATTCTAATACAATTATCATAGACAAAGTCTATTTCTCTATGAACTGAGAGTACATTTGGATCTCTGATTTACCATACCATTTTTTGCCATTTATTAATAGCAAATCGGCATATAAATACGCCTTTAGCCATTTACAGTGTCGAAAACAAATATGGCCTAGGCAAGCATAGGGACATACAATTCTAACATATCATTACATGTATTATAAAAATAACAAGCATGCATAGGTCATTAATGAATATTCAATTTAAGATGTAACAGGTAGCATTTACGAAGCAGCAATGTTTGACAGTTTCCCTGTCGAAGTTCCGTAGAATGATAAGTGAAGTTGGCTGTGTTAACAATTACTTTTCTGTTTTTAGAAGAGAGAATATCAGTTAATTTATGCAATGAGGCCCATGATACATGTTGTAAGTAATTATATCTCAAATGCCTATACAATGAACAACATAGTAGCAAATAATACTCTGATTCTACAACGTTTTGAGAATATACTTTACATTTTCTGTCAGGTCTATCTAAATTGTTAACCCTACCAGATTCAATTTCAAGATGATGTGCACTTAATCTAAATCTGGATATTTCATGTCTAATCTTTGCATTTGATATTATATCTATATATTGTCCATATTCAAAAACAGTTTTGAATTTTATATAGAATTGCATTTTAGTTTGTACACTTAATGTAAGATGCCATGATTGAATATATTTATCTCTTAGTCGTTGTCTCAAGCTAGGTAAATAATTGGTATTTATATCAAAATTATCCAAAATAGATCCAAAACCTAAGCGTTCTAATTTGGATAGCACTAACTTGGCCCATGTCTGGCTATTTCTGCTATGCATATTACATTGTTCATTAAAAAAACGAAACATCATTAAATATGCAGATTTCATGATTTTTAACCAATATTTCAAAGAACGTTCAATACAAATTCAATATGTTTATTGCATAAAACAATACATTGTGTATAGCAAGTCAACAAAGGTGCATAATGACAATAAACACAATGGGTGAAGGTATTTACAGAAGTGCAAAATATCAACATTAAACTTATTAGCTCACAATATGGAACATGACTTAAAATTACAATGAAAATAAATGCAAAATAAATGCGCTGGTCTGAGTCAAAGATATATATACATTCCTACAATAAAATAGTTAAGTAAACACTGAAAAAGTCGTCCACGAAAATATTGTGAAAACGATGCCCTGATACGTGTTTCATTATACATGTATTTACAACAAGGTGAGCTGAAAGTGATTTTCTAAGTTGTACAAATAAAGGATTATTATATTTCATGTGGTTTAAGGGTAATAGTTATGTTTTGTTTTTACAATATGGATAATGATTTTTCTATGGTACACAATTGTAACAAAAATTGGCAAGAGATAATTGTTAGGTAAAGTTAAAAATAACAGATAATGGATAACGTCCTAGTTCTCCCAGAACCGCGGCGTTTGAAAAGAGAGAGAATACGTAACTACAAGGAAAGCCACATACATAAGACAATGCCTCCCCACGCAGATCTCCGGAAAAACAACAATCCACAAAACATAAGGTACTAAAGGAGGTCAAACGGTACACATATTAAGGAACTGAGGAGCAAGGAATGGCCCAGCAGACCACAAGGAATAACTAGGAGAATCAAAGTGGACAGTAAGGGAAGGGGAGGTGGGAATTAATGGATGGAAATAATATCACAGGACAAGTCAAGACAACTGGCCTTAATAGGCCAAAATGGGCAGGAAACAATCTGAACACTGTATAAAGTGACAGAATTGCATTGGGGAAAGGGAAATACAAAACACATTCATAAATAAACAGAAACAACAATCATATAGCGAACTACAGCCATGGAACTGTCAGCATAAAATCATGAAGTCTTGGAACGCACTCCTAAGACGCGTTTACAAAACATTAGGTGTAATTTATCTACATGTACTTCACAATAATTATAAGTGATCGCTTACTTTTAACATCCAAATTTACTCAACTAAATACGGATAGCAGATTATCATAAGCTTTAATAGCTTGTGCCATAGAACCCGTACATGTAAATGTTATGCCAAGATAGCAAAAATTACCAACAATGTATTTCACCATTTATATACATTAATAAGGGACATCAAATTTTATGGAAACCTATAAGGGTCATCATTTTGTATGGAATACTATAAGGGACATCATTGTTTATGGAAACCTATAAGGGACATCATTTTTAATGGTAACCTATAAGGGACATCTTTTTTTATGGTAACCTATAAGGTACATCAAATTTTATGGAAACCAATAAGGGACAACTTTTTTATGGAAACCTATAAGGGACATCTTTTTTATGGAAACCTATAAGGGACATCTTTTTTATGGAAACCTATAAAGGACATATGTTTTTATGGTAACCGATAAGGGACATAATTTTTCTCATCCGACATAAATTTTAAGTTTTTCAGAGTGATTATAAAGGGAGAAAACTTTGAAAAACTTAAATTTTATAAAGATTATAAAGATTATAAAGAGACGTCACTCATCCGATTTAAATTTTAAGTTTTTCAGAGTGACCTCCCCTGATTATAAAGCAGGAAGTGGGTGATTTAGAAAAAGATGCGGATGATCTAGCGAACAGGTTAACATCTGTTTGAGATTTAATCAATAACAGATTATTGAAGACAGCAACGAATTATCGGAACTGAAGAGACAAGTACAGAAAATGCGTGATGATATCAATAAACATTTGGAAGATGTTCAAGTCAAGAACTCGGGAGAACGAGCTCGATAAAATATTTAAGGCGTCAAGTGGTGAAGATGAAAAAGTTTTGAAGGACGTAGAAAGTACCATGGGCAATATTGACAAATACAAACATGTTAAAGATGACTGTAACCAACGAATCAGAAATATTAAGTCAAAAGGGGAAGAAAGGTTGTCGAAGAAGGCGTTCGCTTTACTGCAAGAGAACCAAACAATGCCAATTAAGAATGCCATGTCTTTGATTTAGATAACAACATTGAAAGCATGCTAAAACAGACGACACAATTAGCCTTTGTCAGACAAAAGAAGAACACCATGCCTGCCATGTATCGTGGTGATTTCATTGTCAAAACGTCGAGTGATGAGGATATCCCGCAAATTGGTGGAATTGGCCAATTAACCGAAGATGAAATTCTTATTACAGACGCTTCAAACAAAAAACTTAAGAAACTCGACAGAAATTTTCAAGTCATATCTTCGCTGACTCTTGCAGCAGGACCTTAATATTCTGTCTGTAAAATAAGCTCTCGAGAAGTCTGTCTGACTCAACAAAACGGCCTTAATTTAAGAACATCTTTTATGGTCTGAATACCTTTATCAAAAATTTAATAATAAAAAATTACAATATTTACATTTTATATTAAGTCAAAGACCTAAATACCATTTAGGTCTTTGATTAAGTGATACAAAAATTTACATCTTTTCTAGTTCATATATAATAAAGTAAAACCCTTTAGCACCCATCCGGAACAATTGCTGTTTAGTTTTATTGATATTATTTTTATTCTTACCTATTTTTCTTCATAAATTGATGTTATTGGAAATTAGTCTTTATTATATATTTTTGTCACGAACATGTATGTCCGTGTTTTTGTGGAAGGACCCATTTAAAGGTTTCATTTGTAAGGTTTACGGTTTGGTACGGTCATTATCGGTTTTTATCATATTCTATTGTTCCGATCATGGATGTTAGGTGTCGGAGATTGGGAGGTGTTTATTTTTGTATATTTTACGATGAATTCTACGTGAATTAACAGGTATTGTGGTTTTAATCAATTGTTTATTGTTGCCTCTACTTCTTTACGTCGTTTTCTTGTTATCTATCCGGTTTCTGGTTGATGAAAATTATGTTATAAGTCTTATTTGTTTGACCGTACTGATTTGATTGGGTTTTATCCTTTTCACTTCCAAGATGGCGGACTTATTCATTTTTTTACTTCCGGGTTTGGTTATTTTTTGTTTTATTTTCTCTTTTTAGGTATTGGAGGCTTAACTATGATGCGTTTCGTGTTTAGAATATATTGCTTTTAGAAGAGGATGCTTGTCGTGGCTTGTTGACTCCAAGATGGGTGAAAGAATGAGGAAATAAGTGAACAGCTGATCTATTAAAGGCATTTATAGATTTATACATCTCTTTTTTTGTTGTTGACACGTTTGATGGTTAACGACAAATACTTTGTTAATAGAACTGATCAAATCAATAAGGCTTCATAACGAGCGACTACAGCTGAGATGCGAACTAAGAAACACAAAACGTAATCAATGTTTATTTACATGTGATCGGTTCAAGTCAACAACATTGTCATTAAACAGAAAATCACCCCATTAGGCAATTAATATATAATGAAATACAAACTGGTTATACGAGCAAACAAACAACAGTGTTTACATGTGAAACAATTTAGAATTAATTTTGAAATCGGGTAACACCGCATAACAAGGCGTTATTGATCATTTTTGCTCTTAGAATATCTTTTGAAATATCTCAGACCACCTCAATTATAAGGCCATCTCAAAATTTAGACAATTTTCTTGTCCATTTTTACTGTTTCGCTCTTTATTAACCTCAATGTTAAGACGACCTCAATAATAAGACCAGTTTTGAAGAGTCTCAAAGTTTGTTTGGTGTTATTATTGAGGTTTTACTCTACTTACTAAAACAATACTATCAACAGTCGAACTGTAGTTTCGAAATCTCTAAGACCACCTCAATAATAAGACCACCTAAATAATAAGACCAGTTTTGAAAAGTCTCTAATGTGATCTTATTATTGAGGTTTTACTCTACTTACTAAAACAGTACTATCAATAGACTGTAGTTCACAATCATATCGGTTTTAAATCTTTTGAAAAAAAAGTTTAACTATACATATCCAACATCAAAAGGAATTGATACATTATATAGAGATACCAACATTTTTTTCTGTCTGCCTAATACACACTGGTAAATGATTAAATTTCTTTTTTCAGGCACCGGTATGGACTTCACATCAAACTGACATCACTCATGTCTACCATATTTGTCTGATGCAATTGAAGGCTTCAACATTTGTTGTCACATAATGGAAATGGTAGGCCATTTTTATAACTTAGTTTAATTCTGTTTTCCTTTGTTAGTGTTGTGGTATTGTAAAATTTAATTTCATTTTAAGAGTTTCTGGAGTGGTAACTGTAACTCTATGTCTTTTAATATTGCATGATTCTAATTCATGGGATGAAAGGGAGACTACTGTAAACCTGGAACTGTTTGCGACGACCATATTTAGTGTTTTCTTTTAATCTACTATTTCTCATTTAAATAATGAACGTAATCTGTCATATGGGAGATTGACATAGCAGAAATGTATTGAAAATGACATCGTAATCATGTCAGAGATAGACAGGCAATATTTACTATTTCTGTTGTACTCAGACAGACAGGTTAATCATGTGCTGCTAGCAGGCTGTCCCAACCCTTCTCTTCCTTTTTTCATAATAATAATTTCATAATTTTATGGGGTAAAAAAACTAGAAAAAATAAAACCATTTAAATCAATGTTTGAAAATTGATCGGATATCACATGGGTTATAAATAACTATGCAATAGACATCAAAAGTGAGGGAAAGTTGTCCAAAAATGAGTGTCAAAGTGAATGTACTTAGTCTCTGTGGAGAGTATGACAGAGATATTTTAAATGTTAGGAATACAGGCTGTGTGGGACTACTCACTCAATGAGTTAAATTTATTTATAACATAAACAATTTTCGTCGAAAAGAAAGTTTACATACACAATATGGTATCAATCTGTTTACTTCAGGTATCGAAAGGTGATTTGCTTTGGATTGACATGGCTATTTATGTAGAAGAAACCACTAACTACCAAACCCTTGTCTACACCTCATGCCATCCGAGACAGTGTAAGGTCAGAACCCCATACAGTCAGGCCAATCAATATAGAAGAAACCACTAACTACCAAACCCTTGACTACACCTCATGCCATCCGAAACAGTGTAAGGTCAGAACCCCATACAGTCGGGCCGATCAATATAGAAGAATTATATCAGACGATGAAACATTCAACTCTTCATCAGTGATGTGATTTCGTTCCTTGACAGAAACTTTCATGAGTTTGTTATAGATTTTGAATGCATTTGAAAAAGTGTCAGAGATGTGAAGCACAAAGTGATGCGCTAGAGTCTTCTATTAGAGATTAGAACAGTGTTATTCAATTCAGTGGTTTATAACCAATCTTTACCGATAATGGTGGTACTATTCACAAATATTAGAACCATCTAAACAGCTGTAACAGAAATGTTTGTTCACATTGTTCTCTTATTAATAAGGCAAGCCTTAAATATCTGTCTGTTTGCAGTTGCGCAACCCACAATTTTAAGTGAGTAGGTTGGTAGGTTACAGGACTTTTTGTTTTTATTAAGTACTGTAATGGCTAAAAGACTGGGAAAATTCTTTTTCATCGATGAACCTGAAAAAATAAATTGAGTCATGGCATTTTTCATGAGTCGGTCGCGTAACTGCAAATTAACATTTTTTTAACGTTGGTCTAATATATCAACATTTACCACTCACAATACAAGAGACATATTTGATATATTACATGAAAATACCAATTGCCAAACCAACAGTGCAGTATGTGGGTCAAACTATGCAATCTGTCTCTAGACCTATGCACAGTCATAGATTAGTTAACTTTGTTGATCCTGCATTTTCTTCTGTTGTTGCTGTAAATTTCAGTTCAGAAAATCATAGTGAATGATTTATGCCCATTGATATTGTCAAAAATGATGTAAATGGCTTTGTAAAGAGACTTATTGGATTATATACTTTTATGCTTTTTCTTAGTATGACAACTACAACTGTATATTTTTCCACCTTTTAAACTTGCAACATAACTTCACTTCCACTGTTTCTGTTTGTAACATTTGTTATCTTGATGAAGGCTAAGCCAAAATATTGATGCTCTGAATTTACAGAAGTGTAGCAGTTGACAAATCCATTATTACATCTGTCAAAATAAAGGATTAGCGTAAATATACTGTTGTTATATTCCGGCTTGTAGGAATGTTTATTTTCATGTCTTCAGGAATAACATAATCAAGCATTTATGTTGTAGCAGTGTTCTGATGTTTGTGCAGAATCACACTGTACTTACTGATGTTTGTCATTGAAACATGGACGATAAAAGGCCTTTATCCAGGCGGTGTTATATTCGGTCATTCCTGTTTGTACAGCTTGGGAAGAATAACGGACATACTCGGCACATATTTATATATTATTAACTTTATTTCTCAATCTAGACTAATTATTTTAGTATCACATAAATATTCTACATTTTCTTAGTTTATACATGCACAATACATTGAAACAATGATCAAGATTTGGATTAGTGCATCAAACTACACAACTCGCCATGAAAAAGGCAAATGTGACTGCCAAGGAAGTTGGTTGCTAGTTTATGGTGCAAAATTAATACCTTCCTGCTGTTCCATGTCAGGAGGAAACTCATTCTCAATACCACACAAAAGCAGCCTACCGTTGAACAAAGTATGTGTTCTTGAACAATTGAGTATGCCACATTATGCGTTTGCCGTACTTTCTGTTCTGTTTCCTGCTACTATGATGTTTAACGCTGCTGCTTTTGATAAGTTTCTGAATACTTGTACTGGTATGATGAATGATGCTGCAGAAGTGTACAATAATAATGTAATCACTTCTTTTTATAATTCGCTGATGAACTAATTCACAGATGAACTGTGACATCACAGTTGCCTTGCAGTTATGGCTGCTGCTGATATGAACGAAACAAAGTGTGCATTTAGGTATTCATAAATCTGCAAGTGTATCCTTTCAAAAGCAGTTTACTAAGTTTGGTATTTTTTACCTGGGTCATGAAATATCCTCAATGTATATTTGATTAACCAAATCAATCTACTACCAATAAGACAATAACAACAAGAATGAAAAGAAAACTTGGGATATTTTATTGCTCATAATATAATATAATGACTTATATAATACTTAAAAATATTTTATTACAAATAATAGTTGCATTTAAAAACATGTATACAGACAAATTAATACTAGTTATGACTGATTACTATACTAGACATGAATATATCAATAAAACAACACATGTGCAATGAATATCATGTTAAAACATTGTTACCTCTCTTCAATAACAAAATCAACTGTTCATATAGTAATAATTTCAGTGAAATCTACTTTTAAATGGCCTCCCCATCTCTACTCACATTCATCCCTATCTCCCTTCATTGAAATGATTTTTACAATTTGTTTCTATTTATATACAAGAATAATTTCAAAACATGTATACAATGCAGCCTCTCTTTAGCAACAACCTCTCATTAACAAAATAATGTTTTCAATAATATTAACTGTAATTTTGAGCCGTTATGCATTGTTGAGTACATGAAAAAGAAATACCAACTATAGAAGCAACATATTTTCACAACAAAATAAAGTAATGAAAGAAAACTGTAGTGCTGCGTATCAGTCAATATATATCGATACAATATTCCTATCATACAAAGTGATTGATATTCAATACATTTATATATGTTTTTCAAGTACGAAAAATAAAGGATAAAAGGAATTCTCTGGTGCAAACATTCACAGAGAAGTCATATCTAAAATGACCAGTCTTTGCTCACACATGAATCTTTATTTCTCTTCCCGGCTGTGGCCAAAGTTCAATACAAAATCAGGTACAAAGCGAATTGAGAATATTAGTAAGTTATATGTACTTATGGTACTTATTGCTGACAATACGTTTTAGGTAGAAAGTTCAGACATTTTTGCATTTTGATATTTGTCTAATATGGAAAAGTTTGATATGACACACTGATTTAACCTCAAATAGTAGTATCTGATAAATATCGAGTTCTGGTATGCAGCCCTAGAATACAGTGGGATAAATTTAGTATAAACATGCTCTGTCGCAGAACAATAGGCTAAACATTAAGTAGCAAATACGCACTAGGCTGCATTTAAGAGTCATTGTTTTGCTGCCTCCCCAGCCTACTGCATGAAGTTGGATTGGAAAGCATTTATTTTCTATATATCCAGCACCTGGTGTAATTAATTGAAAAGTACAGTCAAACCTGTGTTAAAGACCACCTGCGAACAAAGACCACTATTGCAAAACCTGTCTGCAAAGACCACCAATTTTATCTCCCTTCAGACCATTTTCAATGATATTTAATCTGTTAATAGAGACCACATTTTGCTGTTCCCATGGGTGGTCTTTACAGACAGGTTTGACTGTATTTCTCTAGATCAAAATTTTTCTCTCGCATGCCTAAAATTTACTTGATGGCAACATTTTCGGCAGGTTGGAGGGGAGACAGCAAATACATTTAATTTGGACATAATGTCGACTTTAGGAGTCAGGTCAAACCAATACATAATATGTGCATGTTGTGGTAAGTTAAATATACGCCAACAGTTATAACACAATGTAAAACAAAAACTAGCACAAATGAGTTTTATCATTTCTATCACCACAATGTGTGAATGGTTTCAACAATTTTCTCTGCATCCGCTTTGATCAAAATACTCATGTTGATGTCATAAGAAATGCTTCAATAGAACTGATCATGTTAATGTCACAAGAATGTTCCTGCAGGTTTGCATTTTTAGAATGCTCCAACATAGATCTCAATGCATTAATGTCACAAGAATGTTTAGAAATGTTTCTTCAGGTTGGCAGATTTTAGTAACCTTCGAGTAAGATTGTCTAATGTAATGTTCGCTGTACAAGACTTGAAGTTTCTGAGACATCGGCTGAATGAGACTACTACACATTATCCCAAACACACACATATATCTATACCAAACGTTCAAGGAGAATTTACAGATTCACTTCACAACTACTTAGAGAAGCTGTGGTTCTCCAACACGCAAGCTCAGTCTATCATCACCTCCACAATTTGTTTATTGTTCAGTGTCCTGAAATTATAATAATCACATTTAAATGACATTTAATTAGTAACAGCTCATCAAGTAAAATGCATAAATAGGTAATCAATACCAGGGAAAAGTTTGAGATAAACAAACATAGGACTAGGCCAAATTATACAACTCATAATAATGTCATCAGACAAGTGTTTCATCTGCAGCTACAATATTTAGATTTTAGTTTTGCTAAAAATTGTAACATCTCAATAAATTAAACAATAAACATATTCTTCAACACTGAAAATTGGATGTTCAATAAATAAGCTACCAGGGTATAAAATATGATGTCACAATATATGATCTACCATGTATCTGTTGGCAACTCAACAAAGGTCATCTCCCTCTCTCGAAAGTCCACTCCATCTCGACATCTTTGCAATGTTCTTCACCATCATTGTCAGCACACTCTTCACCATCAAGTCAAATCGAACCTGGATCGCCGTGTTACAAGTCCAGCGCACTAACCACTGAACCACGGCTGCGGCTCGATTGGGAAACAAGGGGCAACCACGGCATTCCAAACATATTCATTCAAAATCGTTTAATATAGAATACAGTAAAACTTCACTTAAAGACCACCTCAATAATAAGGTCATCTCAAAATTAAGAACCTAGTTTTCAGGTCCATTTTCACTGTTTCGTTCATTATTCAGCATCAATATTAAGACCACCTCAATATTAAGACCTGTTTTCAAGGGTCCCACTAGGATGGTCTCATCATTGAAGTTTTACTGTTAATGCAAATAATTCATTCTACCAGATATTTAAGATGTGCATAACATGCATATTACATATTAAGGGTATTTAAATAAGAAAATTGTACTCAACTTTTCTGGAAGGTCCTCTTCATCTTGACATCTTCGCCAACTGCAGCCTGCAAGAAGAAAATAGAACAAACAAATTAGCATAACATGCATATTACAGTCATATTAAGGGTATTTAAATAAGAAAATTGTACTCAACTTTTCTCGAAGGTCCTGTAGAGGCTATGCTCGGTCCAAATATACAATTCAGTACAATGAATATACTCACCAACGATAGACGCTGCACACAGGTCTGTATAAACTTGTAGATGAACTCGGGTGCTTAGGCGATGTGTTCACTTCGTTTTCTCTGTGACGACTGCACTGTAGCCCGGATCTGGGGAGCCGTCAAGCGTAGCTAATCCCAGACTGGTTCTGTAGCGGAAGTGGTGCAATGAGCGGAAAGAGGCCCAAATCACCACACTCCCCCCTGTCCTATTCTGAGGTTCGAACTCCAGGGGTTAGGAATTACACAGACGCTACAGATGGACTACAGATCCTCTTGGTGGGCACCCCTGCTGGGTCACAGATTTCATGTTTTAGAATGGTCACTGTTTAGCAGCAGGGTCCCACGCAGCCTGGTTTCCTGGGTTTCTTACCAGTACTAAACAATGTTTCCTGGGGGTCTAACCAGTACTTTACACAGGTTCCTGGGCGCTCAACCAGTACTATATGCTATGGAAAGTGTCCGCTAAAAAGTCAGACCTCTCTACCCCGCGAGGGCCACATACTAAACCCAAGCAGGGGCCCAAGCGCGCGCGTGGAGAACCAGAATATGCCGCTCTTCCAGGTATGAGAGTACCCTTTCAAGACGGGTTATCTGATTGTACCAGTCGCTGGCGGGAGTGTGCCGGTCCAACCCCACTTCTCCGAGTCCTGCGACTTCAGGCAGTTGTAGGAGTTTGTATATGTACATCCCATTGGTGTTGGGACTTGCCAATGAAACACCTAACTGCATCCATTAAAGTTCTATTGTAACGTTCTACTTGGCCATTTGAGGAGGCCCTATACGGTGTTGTTCTTGCCTTATGTATCTCTAATACCTTGCAGAGCTCAGTGAATAGCTTGGATTCGAAGTTCCTTCCCTGATCGGTAAAAATCTGGAAAGGTACTCCAAACCTAGCAAAAAATTGGTCAATAGCAGCTTTCGCCGTTACGTCTGCCGTCTGACTAGGTAATGGCACACACTAAACCCACTTGGTAAATTGATCTACCATCATCAAGATGTATTCGTTACCCCCTGATGTTGTAGGAAGGGGACCTAGGAAATCTAGGTGAACACGCTCCATCGGGGCACCAGCGTGGTACTCGGTCATGGGACACTTACCTTTTCTGTCAACTTTCTTACACTGGTTGCAAGCTTCACATCCTGCAACAAAGTTACTCACGTCCTTCCAAAGACCATACCAGGTGTACTTCTCCTTCACGCGTTCCTTGGTGCGTTTGACTCCCTGATGACCGGAGAATGGTAGCTCATGGTTAAGCATTATGGCTTTTTCTCTAAGGCTAACAGGCAACAACAACAACATATCATCATAATGAGGGCAATTCATGTACAAAGCGCCATCTATAAACAAGAGTAATTCCTTGTTTAACCAGTATGATTTGGCAGCGGGGCTTGACATGAACAACTCTGATTCTCTAGGCGAATATTGATTTTTCAGCCAATCTATCATCAAAAACAGATCAGGGTCTTGTTCTTGCGCTTTAATAAGCTCGGGTAAACTAATACCCCAAATACTCTGAGTTACTGGTTCTTGTCCACTAGCATTACGGGATATACTACCCAAAGCGAGTGTGTTATCGGCTCTCTGCACATCAGACTTGCTGCGGGTTACCATACATACCGTAAGATCACCGAGGTTTAAACTTTCCCTTGGATCCCATGGTATGCTCCCCACTACCTGTCTAAGGTAGTCAACGTCACATTCATCTATCGGACTGGGTCGCCAGACTGGTGCTTCGAGGCAATTAAAACTTGTATCAGACAAAGTATTAACATTCAATACATAAGGTTGCTCATGTATTAAATTCGGACTAAAAATAGATTTCTCAGTAAAGTGGAATGACTTGTGTACCTCTGCCAATGCCGGCCTGAGTTCTTTGCTGACATGTCTTACTTCGATTTCTTCAGCTCCACTCCTTGGCGTCTTACTCCCCTCAGTGTTAGCCGAATTGGGCGAACTCGTAAAACCTGGTATAGATGTAATATCTATACCGAAATCCGGTGACCCCGCCACGATGGCCTGGCCATGCGTAGTGGGACCCCCATACACCAATGGAACTGCTTAGTCCACCTGATCTGTGAACGGTCCCCAATTCTCATGGGCCTTCGTACAGTAACGACATCCACCACAGGGTAGTTGTTCCGGTCGGATTCCCACACGATAAGCATCACACTGACTGTCAGTTGCCCGCAACCGCGACAGTGCATCTGCGTTGTCATGTTTCCGGCCGCTTCGGTGTTGCAGCAACATATTATATTGGGATAGCTCTTCCATCCATCTCGCCAACTGCCCCTGAGGTTCCCGAAATCGTAATAGCCATGTCAAGCTTGAGTGATCAGTTCTGACAGTGAAAGCCGCCCCAGCAAATAGTGTCGAAATTGCCGAGTAAATCTAACTATTGCTAGGAGTTCCTTCCTCGTTACACAATATCTGCGTTGTTCTTTGGTCATGGAATAGCTGCCATAGGCAACTACCTTTTCTTCCCCATTTTGAATTTGAAGTAATTCAGCCCCAATCGCATAATCTGAGCTATCAGTGTCTAAGATGAATGGATCTGCGGTGTTAGGCAATGCTAACACCGGTGGTTCAGTCAATGCTGATTTAAGACTGTTGAAAGCATCGGCTTGGTTCTCACCCCAAATGAACTGACCTTTTCTAGTAACTGCGTACAAGGGTTCCGCTAAGCGCAAGAATTCCTTGACGAAGTTCCTATGGTAATTATCCTAGCATATGTGGCGGGTGCTCCACATAAACCGAAACCCATTCGCACATGCTCAAACAACCCATACTTGGTGATGAATGCGGTATTTTTCCGGTCTTCCTCCCTGATGGGAACCTGCCAGTACGCAGAATTCGCATCGAGCTTGGAAAACCAGACACTCCCAGGCAGAGTGTCCAGACAATTGTCAACCAAGGGCAAGGGAAAGACGTCCTTGACAGTCTTTTCATTCAGATCCCGATAATCGATACACCATCTCACAGTGCCGTCTCTCCTACGGATAAGCACCGGAGCGGATGCCCAATCAGAAGTGGACTCCTGAATAACCCCCGCCTTCAACATCTTGTTGAGATGGGCTTCCTTCTCCCCAGCAAAGCATACCGGTGTGCGTCTAATACGCTGCCTCACTGGGTTGGCGTTACCCGTATCAACAGTATGTTCCACCTCAGTGAAATTGCCAAGATCAAACTCATCTTCAGCAAACACATCTTGGAACTCAAGGAGCAACTGCTTCAACTGGTGGCTTTGCTCACCATTCAAGTGTTCACAAGATTCCGAGTATACCGATTCGAGGTGTGGTGGGAGGGCATTTTCACCCTCCCCCCAAGGTCAGAAGCCTCGTCCTGGCACCCCTGCGCAGACATCTGCTGAACCCTATACTCCTCCTCCTCTCCCACATTGATGACTTCAGACACTGGATAGGCCCTCCCAATCTCAGTCCCCTTAGTCACCAATTTGTACCTGTCAGTGGGGTTGACTATACACATGACCGGGTCAGTGAACCCTTCCCTCACCACCCTGGGAATCCAGAACAAGTTCGGTGTCCATCTTGCACTTTACCCGAGCGACTGAGTGTGGCGGGATAACTCTGCGCTTAGCTGCAGTAACCCGTGACACTGCCGGGAACCCTCCGGTTGAGTCTACTTCCAGGGTAAGGTGCATGCCATCGAACGTCATCATCCCCCTTCCCATATCTAGCACAGCTTGGCCCCTGTTGCACAGGATGTCAAAACCTAGCAACATCTGCTGATCTATTGGTGCAACGTACAAGTTTTCATTGTACCACCTAGAGCCAACTTTTATCTTCACCGGACCCACCACACAGCCAACCATGGACAACTCCCTCCCTGCTGTCAGGAGCTTAACATCCTTGATTTTCCGGGGTTTATGTTTCAGGGAGTTGTACACTCTATCAGAAATGATAGAGACCTGAGCAGCTGTGTCTACAACAGCTCTCACCGGCAGGTCCCATCTCCCCGTCCGCTTCAGGCCGATTAGACAGACCCGATGCTGGGACCGGAGCTATGCAGTGGTCGCGCTGCACTTCCTGTGATTCCACTAGGGTCGGGGAGCGACCGGCTTCACCGACCCCTTGGAGTTTAACTGAACGGGAGTACTCCTATTCGGGCATTCGCGCCGAATATGTCCCTCCACACCGCAGTTATAGCACTTGAACGGCCCTCTCTTCTGAAAGCGTTTCTGCGTTTCAGCTTGAGGCTGGGCCATCAAGACCTTATCAAATTTCAGCTCTAGTTGCCTTAGAGCCTCCATAACACTATTGCTGTCCAGGCCCGCCTGAACCTCTCCCCCAGTCTCCACGGCATAGACCCGCTCAACTGAGTCTTGCCGCTTCGACTCGCTTTTAACTTTACCAAACATTGCATTGTGCACCTGCTGGTATTTCCGCACAATCTGCAATGTTTGCTGGATAGTGGCTGGCCCCTGCATATACACATGGTGCCCCGTCTCCTTATCCATTAACCCCTGACAGAACCGACTGATCGCCTGTTCCGTCATGAACGGTTCGTTCAGGCCCCTAAAGGCCTTCCCCGAGAGAATTAATACTCGATCAGCGAAGTCTTCCAACGACTCACCGTGCTGCTGGGAAGCCAGCTGAAACAAGGCTTGTGCCGCCAGCTCGCCAAACCATCCTACCAGCTTGCTAACTAAGCTTTTGTAGGAATAAACATCCCCACGGTTTTCAAGCAGGACATAATAGTCCATCGCCTTACCAGTAAGGCACCAGCACAGCCCATCCATGGACTCCTGCTCTGACCATCGACAGGCATTGGCATACCGGGTAAACTTTACAAAGAAAGCCTCCCAGCTGCCTTTGCCATCAAAGGTCAAGTTCTTCAAGGAAGTCATATAACTCCTTGACCTAGCACCCGCAGACAATGCTGGCCTGTGAGACTCTGCATCGCACACACTATCTGCCTGTGACTGCATCTCCCCCCGGCAGAAAGACAGCTTTTGACCGGGAAGGGATGCCTTCACACCCTGGGGCAGGCCAGCAAAGAATTCAGCTGGGGTACGAAGCTGTGGCTTGATGTCATACCCCCAGCCTGAATCCCTCCTGGAATCTTGGGCCTACCAAGCACTGGGGTGCAGAATGTATCCTGCTCCCCACCTGCCCTAGCCCCTTTCACTCCACCCCTGCCTTGAGCACTCGAGCTGGGATACTCAGCTTCCTCATACTCATCCTCACTCTCTGCAATGGGCCAATTACGATTTTTAGTAAAATCGATGGCCTCTATCTCTGCTGCCGAGAAACTTCTTCGGCACAGTGCTGCCAAAACCTCCAGAGTAATGTTGCTGCTGTTTTCTCTAACAGTCAACAAAACTCGGGCCAGTTTCTTACTCCAGCCTGGGATACACACCAGGCCTGCCGCGTCGGCAATACTAATTGCGACACAGTCCCCCATCGCACGGTCAGGCTTATGATAGACTACTGGTATCGCTAGACTCTGACAACATAAATATTCAAAATACAAAATACTACACTATATATACTCAGCAATGTTTAAATTGCAAGTGGATACAGATTCAGTATCCAACTACAGGCCAAATTCAACCAAAAAGGACTGGGAATTTGGACAGAATCAACCACGTGGAAAACTGCGCACCAGGCTTAGCACTGATAGCGCATGCGCAGACAGCAGTATACCACAATCGACGACGAGCTACCAAAAAACCCTAAAAGCATGAATACAATGCTGATAGGGTAACGTAACCGTACTAAGCCGATTACGCTTTTCGGTACCAAGGCCAATACCCGATTCAACCCTTTTCTAAGTCGGCAAAATGCTCAACTCAGAAAAGTGAATTCCTGGGTAGCGATTTATTGGCAGAGGATGTTTGGTGAGAAATCCCACCGCTGCCACCAATGTTGAATCTTCCACTATTAGACAATAATAACGGGTAAGGACTTACCTCCACGCTACGACTGTACTTCAGCTTCTAGGTGCTTCCAACCACATAGATAACTTTCGATCTACAGACGATAATTTGTATCCAGCGAACCTTGCAATCAGCCTCGATACAACTCCTGCTTCCACTCAGCTGCGCAGATCCGGTGCACCATTCTCACTTCCGTTTGGCTAACGATCAGTCATTCCGGAACGGACCGAGTTCTGATCCGCAGGCACAACAATTCCGTTTAAATAACAAAAATAATCACCGCTGCCACCAATGTAGAGGCTATGCTCGGTCCAAATATACAATTCAGTACAATGAATATATTCACCAACGATAGACGCTGCACACAGGTCTGTATAAACTATATACCCCTTGGAGTTTAACTGAACGGGAGTATTCCTATTCGGGCATTCGCGCCGAATATGTCCCTCCACACCGCAGTTATAGCACTTGAACGGCCCTCTCTTCTGAAAGCGTTTCTGCGTTTCAGCTTGAGGCTGGCCGTCAAGACCTTATCAAATTTCAGCTCTAGTTGCCTTAGAGCCTCCATAACACTATTGCTGTCCAGGCCCGCCTGAACCTCTCCCCCAGTCTCCACGGCATAGACCCGCTCAACTGAGTCTTGCCGCTTCGACTCGCTTTTAACTTTACCAAACATTGCATTGTGCACCTGCTGGTATTTCCGCACAATCTGCAATGTTTGCTGGATAGTGGCTGGCCCCTGCATATACACATGGTTCCCCGCCTCCTTATCCATTAACCCCTGACAGAACCGACTGATCGCCTGTTCCGTCATGAACGGTTCGTTCAGGGCCCTAAAGGCTTCCCCGTGAGAGTTAATACTCGATCAGCGAAGTCTTCCAACGACTCACCGTGCTGCTGGGAAGCCAGCTGAAACAAGGCTTGTGCTGCCGCTGGAAGCTCCTACTCGCCAAACCGTGCTACCAGCTTGCTAACTAAGCTTTTGTAGGAATAAACATCCCCACGGTTTTCAAGCAGGACATATTAGTCCATCGCCTTACCAGTAAGGCACCAGCACAGCCCATCCATGGACTCCTGCTCTGACCATCGACAGGCATTGGCATACCAGGTAAACTTTACAAAGAAAGCCTCCCAGCTGCCTTTGCCATCAAAGGTCAAGTTCTTCAAGGAAGTCATAGAACTCCTTGACCTAGCACCCGCAGACAATGCTGGCCTGCGAGACTCTGCATCGCACACACTATCTGCCTGTGACTGCATCTCCCCCCGGCAGAAAGACAGCTTTTGACCGGGAAGGGATGCCTTCACACCCTGGGGCAGGCCAGCAAAGAATTCAGCTGGGGTACAAAGCTGTGGCTTGATGTCATACCCCCCAGCCTGAATCCCTCCTGGAATCTTGGGCCTACCAAGCACTGGGGTGCAGAATGTATCCTGCTCCCCACCTGCCCTAGCCCCTTTCACTCCACCCCTGCCTTGAGCACTCGAGCTGGGATACTCAGCTTCCTCATACTCATCCTCACTCTCTGCAATGGGCCAATTACGATTTTTAGTAAAATCGATGGCCTCTATCTCTGCTGCCGAGAAACTTCTTCGGCACAGTGCTGCCAAAACCTCCAGAGTAATGTTGCTGCTGTTTTCCCTAACAGTCAACAAAACTCGGGCCAGTTTCTTACTCAAGCCTGGGATACACACCAGGCCTGCCGCGTCGGCAAAATTAATTGCGACACAGTCCCCCATCGCACGGTCAGGCTTATGATAGACTACTGGTATCGCTAGACTCTGACAACATAAATATTCAAAATACAAAATACTACACTATATATACTCAGCAATGTTTAAATTGCAAGTGGATACGGATTCAGTATCCAACTACAGGCCAAATTCAACCAAAAAGGACTGGGAATTTGGACAGAATCAACCACATGGAAAACTGCGCACCAGGCTTAGCACTGATGGCGCATGCGCAGACAGCAGTATACCACAATCGACGACGAGCTACCAAAAACCCCTAAAAGCATGAATACAATGCTGATAGGGTAACGTAACCGTACTAAGCCGATTACGCTTTTCGGTACCAAGGCCAATACCCGATTCAACCCTTTTCTAAGTCGGCAAAATGCTCAACTCAGAAAAGTGAATTCCTGGGTAGCGATTTATTGGCAGAGGATGTTTGGTGAGAAATCCCACCGCTGCCACCAATGTTGAATCTTCCACTATTAGACAATAATAACGGGTAAGGACTTACCTCCACACTACGACTGTACTTCAGCTTCTAGGTGCTTCCAACCACAGAGATAACTTTCGATCTACAGACGATAATTTGTATCCAGCGAACCTTGCAATCAGCCTCGATACAACTCCTGCTTCCGCTCAGCTGCGCAGATCCGGTGCACCAACCTCACTTCCGTTTGGCTAACGATCAGTCATTCCGGAACGGACCGAGTTCTGATCCGCAGGCACAACAATTCCGTTTAAATAACAAAAATAATCACCGCTGCCACCAATGTAGAGGCTATGCTCGGTCCAAATATACAATTCAGTACAATGAATATACTCACCAACGATAGACGCTGCACACAGGTCTGTATAAACTATATACCCCTTGGAGTTTAACTGAACGGGAGTATTCCTATTCGGGCATTCGCGCCGAATATGTCCCTCCACACCGCAGTTATAGCACTTGAACGGCCCTCTCTTCTGAAAGCGTTTCTGCGTTTCAGCTTGAGGCTGGCCGTCAAGACCTTATCAAATTTCAGCTCTAGTTGCCTTAGAGCCTCCATAACACTATTGCTGTCCAGGCCCGCCTGAACCTCTCCCCCAGTCTCCACGGCATAGACCCGCTCAACTGAGTCTTGCCGCTTCGACTCGCTTTTAACTTTACCCAACATTGCATTGTGCACCTGCTGGTATTTCCGCACAATCTGCAATGTTTGCTGGATAGTGGCTGGCCCCTGCATATACACATGGTTCCCCGCCTCCTTATCCATTAACCCCTGACAGAACTGACTGATCGCCTGTTCCGTCATGAACGGTTCGTTCAGGGCCCTAAAGGCTTCCCCGTGAGAGTTAATACTCGATCAGCGAAGTCTTCCAACGACTCACCCTGCTGCTGGGAAGCCAGCTGAAACAAGGCTTGTGCTGCCGCTGGAAGCTCCTACTCGCCAAACCGTGCTACCAGCTTGCTAACTAAGCTTTTGTAGGAATAAACATCCCCACGGTTTTCAAGCAGGACATATTAGTCCATCGCCTTACCAGTAAGGCACCAGCACAGCCCATCCATGGACTCCTGCTCTGACCATCGACAGGCATTGGCATACCAGGTAAACTTTACAAAGAAAGCCTCCCAGCTGCCTTTGCCATCAAAGGTCAAGTTCTTCAAGGAAGTCATAGAACTCCTTGACCTAGCACCCGCAGACAATGCTGGCCTGCGAGACTCTGCATCGCACACACTATCTGCCTGTGACTGCATCTCCCCCCGGCAGAAAGACAGCTTTTGACCGGGAAGGGATGCCTTCACACCCTGGGGCAGGCCAGCAAAGAATTCAGCTGGGGTACAAAGCTGTGGCTTGATGTCATACCCCCCAGCCTGAATCCCTCCTGGAATCTTGGGCCTACCAAGCACTGGGGTGCAGAATGTATCCTGCTCCCCACCTGCCCTAGCCCCTTTCACTCCACCCCTGCCTTGAGCACTCGAGCTGGGATACTCAGCTTCCTCATACTCATCCTCACTCTCTGCAATGGGCCAATTACGATTTTTAGTAAAATCGATGGCCTCTATCTCTGCTGCCGAGAAACTTCTTCGGCACAGTGCTGCCAAAACCTCCAGAGTAATGTTGCTGCTGTTTTCCCTAACAGTCAACAAAACTCGGGCCAGTTTCTTACTCAAGCCTGGGATACACACCAGGCCTGCCGCGTCGGCAAAATTAATTGCGACACAGTCCCCCATCGCACGGTCAGGCTTATGATAGACTACTGGTATCGCTAGACTCTGACAACATAAATATTCAAAATACAAAATACTACACTATATATACTCAGCAATGTTTAAATTGCAAGTGGATACGGATTCAGTATCCAACTACAGGCCAAATTCAACCAAAAAGGACTGGGAATTTGGACAGAATCAACCACATGGAAAACTGCGCACCAGGCTTAGCACTGATGGCGCATGCGCAGACAGCAGTATACCACAATCGACGACGAGCTACCAAAAACCCCTAAAAGCATGAATACAATGCTGATAGGGTAACGTAACCGTACTAAGCCGATTACGCTTTTCGGTACCAAGGCCAATACCCGATTCAACCCTTTTCTAAGTCGGCAAAATGCTCAACTCAGAAAAGTGAATTCCTGGGTAGCGATTTATTGGCAGAGGATGTTTGGTGAGAAATCCCACCGCTGCCACCAATGTTGAATCTTCCACTATTAGACAATAATAACGGGTAAGGACTTACCTCCACACTACGACTGTACTTCAGCTTCTAGGTGCTTCCAACCACAGAGATAACTTTCGATCTACAGACGATAATTTGTATCCAGCGAACCTTGCAATCAGCCTCGATACAACTCCTGCTTCCGCTCAGCTGCGCAGATCCGGTGCACCAACCTCACTTCCGTTTGGCTAACGATCAGTCATTCCGGAACGGACCGAGTTCTGATCCGCAGGCACAACAATTCCGTTTAAATAACAAAAATAATCACCGCTGCCACCAATGTAGAGGCTATGCTCGGTCCAAATATACAATTCAGTACAATGAATATACTCACCAACGATAGACGCTGCACACAGGTCTGTATAAACTATATACCCCTTGGAGTTTAACTGAACGGGAGTATTCCTATTCGGGCATTCGCGCCGAATATGTCCCTCCACACCGCAGTTATAGCACTTGAACGGCCCTCTCTTCTGAAAGCGTTTCTGCGTTTCAGCTTGAGGCTGGCCGTCAAGACCTTATCAAATTTCAGCTCTAGTTGCCTTAGAGCCTCCATAACACTATTGCTGTCCAGGCCCGCCTGAACCTCTCCCCCAGTCTCCACGGCATAGACCCGCTCAACTGAGTCTTGCCGCTTCGACTCGCTTTTAACTTTACCCAACATTGCATTGTGCACCTGCTGGTATTTCCGCACAATCTGCAATGTTTGCTGGATAGTGGCTGGCCCCTGCATATACACATGGTTCCCCGCCTCCTTATCCATTAACCCCTGACAGAACTGACTGATCGCCTGTTCCGTCATGAACGGTTCGTTCAGGGCCCTAAAGGCTTCCCCGTGAGAGTTAATACTCGATCAGCGAAGTCTTCCAACGACTCACCCTGCTGCTGGGAAGCCAGCTGAAACAAGGCTTGTGCTGCCGCTGGAAGCTCCTACTCGCCAAACCGTGCTACCAGCTTGCTAACTAAGCTTTTGTAGGAATAAACATCCCCACGGTTTTCAAGCAGGACATATTAGTCCATCGCCTTACCAGTAAGGCACCAGCACAGCCCATCCATGGACTCCTGCTCTGACCATCGACAGGCATTGGCATACCAGGTAAACTTTACAAAGAAAGCCTCCCAGCTGCCTTTGCCATCAAAGGTCAAGTTCTTCAAGGAAGTCATAGAACTCCTTGACCTAGCACCCGCAGACAATGCTGGCCTGCGAGACTCTGCATCGCACACACTATCTGCCTGTGACTGCATCTCCCCCCGGCAGAAAGACAGCTTTTGACCGGGAAGGGATGCCTTCACACCCTGGGGCAGGCCAGCAAAGAATTCAGCTGGGGTACAAAGCTGTGGCTTGATGTCATACCCCCCAGCCTGAATCCCTCCTGGAATCTTGGGCCTACCAAGCACTGGGGTGCAGAATGTATCCTGCTCCCCACCTGCCCTAGCCCCTTTCACTCCACCCCTGCCTTGAGCACTCGAGCTGGGATACTCAGCTTCCTCATACTCATCCTCACTCTCTGCAATGGGCCAATTACGATTTTTAGTAAAATCGATGGCCTCTATCTCTGCTGCCGAGAAACTTCTTCGGCACAGTGCTGCCAAAACCTCCAGAGTAATGTTGCTGCTGTTTTCCCTAACAGTCAACAAAACTCGGGCCAGTTTCTTACTCAAGCCTGGGATACACACCAGGCCTGCCGCGTCGGCAAAATTAATTGCGACACAGTCCCCCATCGCACGGTCAGGCTTATGATAGACTACTGGTATCGCTAGACTCTGACAACATAAATATTCAAAATACAAAATACTACACTATATATACTCAGCAATGTTTAAATTGCAAGTGGATACGGATTCAGTATCCAACTACAGGCCAAATTCAACCAAAAAGGACTGGGAATTTGGACAGAATCAACCACATGGAAAACTGCGCACCAGGCTTAGCACTGATGGCGCATGCGCAGACAGCAGTATACCACAATCGACGACGAGCTACCAAAAACCCCTAAAAGCATGAATACAATGCTGATAGGGTAACGTAACCGTACTAAGCCGATTACGCTTTTCGGTACCAAGGCCAATACCCGATTCAACCCTTTTCTAAGTCGGCAAAATGCTCAACTCAGAAAAGTGAATTCCTGGGTAGCGATTTATTGGCAGAGGATGTTTGGTGAGAAATCCCACCGCTGCCACCAATGTTGAATCTTCCACTATTAGACAATAATAACGGGTAAGGACTTACCTCCACACTACGACTGTACTTCAGCTTCTAGGTGCTTCCAACCACAGAGATAACTTTCGATCTACAGACGATAATTTGTATCCAGCGAACCTTGCAATCAGCCTCGATACAACTCCTGCTTCCGCTCAGCTGCGCAGATCCGGTGCACCAACCTCACTTCCGTTTGGCTAACGATCAGTCATTCCGGAACGGACCGAGTTCTGATCCGCAGGCACAACAATTCCGTTTAAATAACAAAAATAATCACCGCTGCCACCAATGTAGAGGCTATGCTCGGTCCAAATATACAATTCAGTACAATGAATATACTCACCAACGATAGACGCTGCACACAGGTCTGTATAAACTATATACCCCTTGGAGTTTAACTGAACGGGAGTATTCCTATTCGGGCATTCGCGCCGAATATGTCCCTCCACACCGCAGTTATAGCACTTGAACGGCCCTCTCTTCTGAAAGCGTTTCTGCGTTTCAGCTTGAGGCTGGCCGTCAAGACCTTATCAAATTTCAGCTCTAGTTGCCTTAGAGCCTCCATAACACTATTGCTGTCCAGGCCCGCCTGAACCTCTCCCCCAGTCTCCACGGCATAGACCCGCTCAACTGAGTCTTGCCGCTTCGACTCGCTTTTAACTTTACCCAACATTGCATTGTGCACCTGCTGGTATTTCCGCACAATCTGCAATGTTTGCTGGATAGTGGCTGGCCCCTGCATATACACATGGTTCCCCGCCTCCTTATCCATTAACCCCTGACAGAACCGACTGATCGCCTGTTCCGTCATGAACGGTTCGTTCAGGGCCCTAAAGGCTTCCCCGTGAGAGTTAATACTCGATCAGCGAAGTCTTCCAACGACTCACCCTGCTGCTGGGAAGCCAGCTGAAACAAGGCTTGTGCTGCCGCTGGAAGCTCCTACTCGCCAAACCGTGCTACCAGCTTGCTAACTAAGCTTTTGTAGGAATAAACATCCCCACGGTTTTCAAGCAGGACATATTAGTCCATCGCCTTACCAGTAAGGCACCAGCACAGCCCATCCATGGACTCCTGCTCTGACCATCGACAGGCATTGGCATACCAGGTAAACTTTACAAAGAAAGCCTCCCAGCTGCCTTTGCCATCAAAGGTCAAGTTCTTCAAGGAAGTCATAGAACTCCTTGACCTAGCACCCGCAGACAATGCTGGCCTGCGAGACTCTGCATCGCACACACTATCTGCCTGTGACTGCATCTCCCCCCGGCAGAAAGACAGCTTTTGACCGGGAAGGGATGCCTTCACACCCTGGGGCAGGCCAGCAAAGAATTCAGCTGGGGTACAAAGCTGTGGCTTGATGTCATACCCCCCAGCCTGAATCCCTCCTGGAATCTTGGGCCTACCAAGCACTGGGGTGCAGAATGTATCCTGCTCCCCACCTGCCCTAGCCCCTTTCACTCCACCCCTGCCTTGAGCACTCGAGCTGGGATACTCAGCTTCCTCATACTCATCCTCACTCTCTGCAATGGGCCAATTACGATTTTTAGTAAAATCGATGGCCTCTATCTCTGCTGCCGAGAAACTTCTTCGGCACAGTGCTGCCAAAACCTCCAGAGTAATGTTGCTGCTGTTTTCCCTAACAGTCAACAAAACTCGGCCAGTTTCTTACTCAAGCCTGGGATACACACCAGGCCTGCCGCGTCGGCAAAATTAATTGCGACACAGTCCCCCATCGCACGGTCAGGCTTATGATAGACTACTGGTATCGCTAGACTCTGACAACATAAATATTCAAAATACAAAATACTACACTATATATACTCAGCAATGTTTAAATTGCAAGTGGATACGGATTCAGTATCCAACTACAGGCCAAATTCAACCAAAAAGGACTGGGAATTTGGACAGAATCAACCACATGGAAAACTGCGCACCAGGCTTAGCACTGATGGCGCATGCGCAGACAGCAGTATACCACAATCGACGACGAGCTACCAAAAACCCCTAAAAGCATGAATACAATGCTGATAGGGTAACGTAACCGTACTAAGCCGATTACGCTTTTCGGTACCAAGGCCAATACCCGATTCAACCCTTTTCTAAGTCGGCAAAATGCTCAACTCAGAAAAGTGAATTCCTGGGTAGCGATTTATTGGCAGAGGATGTTTGGTGAGAAATCCCACCGCTGCCACCAATGTTGAATCTTCCACTATTAGACAATAATAACGGGTAAGGACTTACCTCCACACTACGACTGTACTTCAGCTTCTAGGTGCTTCCAACCACAGAGATAACTTTCGATCTACAGACGATAATTTGTATCCAGCGAACCTTGCAATCAGCCTCGATACAACTCCTGCTTCCGCTCAGCTGCGCAGATCCGGTGCACCAACCTCACTTCCGTTTGGCTAACGATCAGTCATTCCGGAACGGACCGAGTTCTGATCCGCAGGCACAACAATTCCGTTTAAATAACAAAAATAATCACCGCTGCCACCAATGTAGAGGCTATGCTCGGTCCAAATATACAATTCAGTACAATGAATATACTCACCAACGATAGACGCTGCACACAGGTCTGTATAAACTATATACCCCTTGGAGTTTAACTGAACGGGAGTATTCCTATTCGGGCATTCGCGCCGAATATGTCCCTCCACACCGCAGTTATAGCACTTGAACGGCCCTCTCTTCTGAAAGCGTTTCTGCGTTTCAGCTTGAGGCTGGCCGTCAAGACCTTATCAAATTTCAGCTCTAGTTGCCTTAGAGCCTCCATAACACTATTGCTGTCCAGGCCCGCCTGAACCTCTCCCCCAGTCTCCACGGCATAGACCCGCTCAACTGAGTCTTGCCGCTTCGACTCGCTTTTAACTTTACCCAACATTGCATTGTGCACCTGCTGGTATTTCCGCACAATCTGCAATGTTTGCTGGATAGTGGCTGGCCCCTGCATATACACATGGTTCCCCGCCTCCTTATCCATTAACCCCTGACAGAACTGACTGATCGCCTGTTCCGTCATGAACGGTTCGTTCAGGGCCCTAAAGGCTTCCCCGTGAGAGTTAATACTCGATCAGCGAAGTCTTCCAACGACTCACCCTGCTGCTGGGAAGCCAGCTGAAACAAGGCTTGTGCTGCCGCTGGAAGCTCCTACTCGCCAAACCGTGCTACCAGCTTGCTAACTAAGCTTTTGTAGGAATAAACATCCCCACGGTTTTCAAGCAGGACATATTAGTCCATCGCCTTACCAGTAAGGCACCAGCACAGCCCATCCATGGACTCCTGCTCTGACCATCGACAGGCATTGGCATACCAGGTAAACTTTACAAAGAAAGCCTCCCAGCTGCCTTTGCCATCAAAGGTCAAGTTCTTCAAGGAAGTCATAGAACTCCTTGACCTAGCACCCGCAGACAATGCTGGCCTGCGAGACTCTGCATCGCACACACTATCTGCCTGTGACTGCATCTCCCCCCGGCAGAAAGACAGCTTTTGACCGGGAAGGGATGCCTTCACACCCTGGGGCAGGCCAGCAAAGAATTCAGCTGGGGTACAAAGCTGTGGCTTGATGTCATACCCCCCAGCCTGAATCCCTCCTGGAATCTTGGGCCTACCAAGCACTGGGGTGCAGAATGTATCCTGCTCCCCACCTGCCCTAGCCCCTTTCACTCCACCCCTGCCTTGAGCACTCGAGCTGGGATACTCAGCTTCCTCATACTCATCCTCACTCTCTGCAATGGGCCAATTACGATTTTTAGTAAAATCGATGGCCTCTATCTCTGCTGCCGAGAAACTTCTTCGGCACAGTGCTGCCAAAACCTCCAGAGTAATGTTGCTGCTGTTTTCCCTAACAGTCAACAAAACTCGGGCCAGTTTCTTACTCAAGCCTGGGATACACACCAGGCCTGCCGCGTCGGCAAAATTAATTGCGACACAGTCCCCCATCGCACGGTCAGGCTTATGATAGACTACTGGTATCGCTAGACTCTGACAACATAAATATTCAAAATACAAAATACTACACTATATATACTCAGCAATGTTTAAATTGCAAGTGGATACGGATTCAGTATCCAACTACAGGCCAAATTCAACCAAAAAGGACTGGGAATTTGGACAGAATCAACCACATGGAAAACTGCGCACCAGGCTTAGCACTGATGGCGCATGCGCAGACAGCAGTATACCACAATCGACGACGAGCTACCAAAAACCCCTAAAAGCATGAATACAATGCTGATAGGGTAACGTAACCGTACTAAGCCGATTACGCTTTTCGGTACCAAGGCCAATACCCGATTCAACCCTTTTCTAAGTCGGCAAAATGCTCAACTCAGAAAAGTGAATTCCTGGGTAGCGATTTATTGGCAGAGGATGTTTGGTGAGAAATCCCACCGCTGCCACCAATGTTGAATCTTCCACTATTAGACAATAATAACGGGTAAGGACTTACCTCCACACTACGACTGTACTTCAGCTTCTAGGTGCTTCCAACCACAGAGATAACTTTCGATCTACAGACGATAATTTGTATCCAGCGAACCTTGCAATCAGCCTCGATACAACTCCTGCTTCCGCTCAGCTGCGCAGATCCGGTGCACCAACCTCACTTCCGTTTGGCTAACGATCAGTCATTCCGGAACGGACCGAGTTCTGATCCGCAGGCACAACAATTCCGTTTAAATAACAAAAATAATCACCGCTGCCACCAATGTAGAGGCTATGCTCGGTCCAAATATACAATTCAGTACAATGAATATACTCACCAACGATAGACGCTGCACACAGGTCTGTATAAACTATATACCCCTTGGAGTTTAACTGAACGGGAGTATTCCTATTCGGGCATTCGCGCCGAATATGTCCCTCCACACCGCAGTTATAGCACTTGAACGGCCCTCTCTTCTGAAAGCGTTTCTGCGTTTCAGCTTGAGGCTGGCCGTCAAGACCTTATCAAATTTCAGCTCTAGTTGCCTTAGAGCCTCCATAACACTATTGCTGTCCAGGCCCGCCTGAACCTCTCCCCCAGTCTCCACGGCATAGACCCGCTCAACTGAGTCTTGCCGCTTCGACTCGCTTTTAACTTTACCCAACATTGCATTGTGCACCTGCTGGTATTTCCGCACAATCTGCAATGTTTGCTGGATAGTGGCTGGCCCCTGCATATACACATGGTTCCCCGCCTCCTTATCCATTAACCCCTGACAGAACTGACTGATCGCCTGTTCCGTCATGAACGGTTCGTTCAGGGCCCTAAAGGCTTCCCCGTGAGAGTTAATACTCGATCAGCGAAGTCTTCCAACGACTCACCCTGCTGCTGGGAAGCCAGCTGAAACAAGGCTTGTGCTGCCGCTGGAAGCTCCTACTCGCCAAACCGTGCTACCAGCTTGCTAACTAAGCTTTTGTAGGAATAAACATCCCCACGGTTTTCAAGCAGGACATATTAGTCCATCGCCTTACCAGTAAGGCACCAGCACAGCCCATCCATGGACTCCTGCTCTGACCATCGACAGGCATTGGCATACCAGGTAAACTTTACAAAGAAAGCCTCCCAGCTGCCTTTGCCATCAAAGGTCAAGTTCTTCAAGGAAGTCATAGAACTCCTTGACCTAGCACCCGCAGACAATGCTGGCCTGCGAGACTCTGCATCGCACACACTATCTGCCTGTGACTGCATCTCCCCCCGGCAGAAAGACAGCTTTTGACCGGGAAGGGATGCCTTCACACTCTGGGGCAGGCCAGCAAAGAATTCAGCTGGGGTACGAAGCTGTGGCCTGATGTCATACCCCCCAGCCTGAATCCCTCCTGGAATCTTGGGCCTACCAAGCACTGGGGTGCAGAATGTATCCTGCTCCCCACCTGCCCTAGCCCCTTTCACTCCACCCCTGCCTTGAGCACTCGAGCTGGGATACTCAGCTTCCTCATACTCATCCTCACTCTCTGCAATGGGCCAATTACGATTTTTAGTAAAATCGATGGCCTCTATCTCTGCTGCCGAGAAACTTCTTCGGCACAGTGCTGCCAAAACCTCCAGAGTAATGTTGCTGCTGTTTTCCCTAACAGTCAACAAAACTCGGGCCAGTTTCTTACTCAAGCCTGGGATACACACCAGGCCTGCCGCGTCGGCAAAATTAATTGCGACACAGTCCCCCATCGCACGGTCAGGCTTATGATAGACTACTGGTATCGCTAGACTCTGACAACATAAATATTCAAAATACAAAATACTACACTATATATACTCAGCAATGTTTAAATTGCAAGTGGATACGGATTCAGTATCCAACTACAGGCCAAATTCAACCAAAAAGGACTGGGAATTTGGACAGAATCAACCACATGGAAAACTGCGCACCAGGCTTAGCACTGATGGCGCATGCGCAGACAGCAGTATACCACAATCGACGACGAGCTACCAAAAACCCCTAAAAGCATGAATACAATGCTGATAGGGTAACGTAACCGTACTAAGCCGATTACGCTTTTCGGTACCAAGGCCAATACCCGATTCAACCCTTTTCTAAGTCGGCAAAATGCTCAACTCAGAAAAGTGAATTCCTGGGTAGCGATTTATTGGCAGAGGATGTTTGGTGAGAAATCCCACCGCTGCCACCAATGTTGAATCTTCCACTATTAGACAATAATAACGGGTAAGGACTTACCTCCACACTACGACTGTACTTCAGCTTCTAGGTGCTTCCAACCACAGAGATAACTTTCGATCTACAGACGATAATTTGTATCCAGCGAACCTTGCAATCAGCCTCGATACAACTCCTGCTTCCGCTCAGCTGCGCAGATCCGGTGCACCAACCTCACTTCCGTTTGGCTAACGATCAGTCATTCCGGAACGGACCGAGTTCTGATCCGCAGGCACAACAATTCCGTTTAAATAACAAAAATAATCACCGCTGCCACCAATGTAGAGGCTATGCTCGGTCCAAATATACAATTCAGTACAATGAATATACTCACCAACGATAGACGCTGCACACAGGTCTGTATAAACTATATACCCCTTGGAGTTTAACTGAACGGGAGTATTCCTATTCGGGCATTCGCGCCGAATATGTCCCTCCACACCGCAGTTATAGCACTTGAACGGCCCTCTCTTCTGAAAGCGTTTCTGCGTTTCAGCTTGAGGCTGGCCGTCAAGACCTTATCAAATTTCAGCTCTAGTTGCCTTAGAGCCTCCATAACACTATTGCTGTCCAGGCCCGCCTGAACCTCTCCCCCAGTCTCCACGGCATAGACCCGCTCAACTGAGTCTTGCCGCTTCGACTCGCTTTTAACTTTACCCAACATTGCATTGTGCACCTGCTGGTATTTCCGCACAATCTGCAATGTTTGCTGGATAGTGGCTGGCCCCTGCATATACACATGGTTCCCCGCCTCCTTATCCATTAACCCCTGACAGAACCGACTGATCGCCTGTTCCGTCATGAACGGTTCGTTCAGGGCCCTAAAGGCTTCCCCGTGAGAGTTAATACTCGATCAGCGAAGTCTTCCAACGACTCACCCTGCTGCTGGGAAGCCAGCTGAAACAAGGCTTGTGCTGCCGCTGGAAGCTCCTACTCGCCAAACCGTGCTACCAGCTTGCTAACTAAGCTTTTGTAGGAATAAACATCCCCACGGTTTTCAAGCAGGACATATAAGTCCATCGCCTTACCAGTAAGGCACCAGCACAGCCCATCCATGGACTCCTGCTCTGACCATCGACAGGCATTGGCATACCAGGTAAACTTTACAAAGAAAGCCTCCCAGCTGCCTTTGCCATCAAAGGTCAAGTTCTTCAAGGAAGTCATAGAACTCCTTGACCTAGCACCCGCAGACAATGCTGGCCTGCGAGACTCTGCATCGCACACACTATCTGCCTGTGACTGCATCTCCCCCCGGCAGAAAGACAGCTTTTGACTGGGAAGGGATGCCTTCACACCCTGGGGCAGGCCAGCAAAGAATTCAGCTGGGGTACAAAGCTGTGGCTTGATGTCATACCCCCCAGCCTGAATCCCTCCTGGAATCTTGGGCCTACCAAGCACTGGGGTGCAGAATGTATCCTGCTCCCCACCTGCCCTAGCCCCTTTCACTCCACCCCTGCCTTGAGCACTCGAGCTGGGATACTCAGCTTCCTCATACTCATCCTCACTCTCTGCAATGGGCCAATTACGATTTTTAGTAAAATCGATGGCCTCTATCTCTGCTGCCGAGAAACTTCTTCGGCACAGTGCTGCCAAAACCTCCAGAGTAATGTTGCTGCTGTTTTCCCTAACAGTCAACAAAACTCGGGCCAGTTTCTTACTCAAGCCTGGGATACACACCAGGCCTGCCGCGTCGGCAAAAATAATTGCGACACAGTCCCCCATCGCACGGTCAGGCTTATGATAGACTACCGGTATCGCTAGACTCTGACAACATAAATATTCAAAATACAAAATACTACACTATATATACTCAGCAATGTTTAAATTGCAAGTGGATACGGATTCAGTATCCAACTACAGGCCAAATTCAACCAAAAAGGACTGGGAATTTGGACAGAATCAACCACGTGGAAAACTGCGCACCAGGCTTAGCACTGATGGCGCATGCGCAGACAGCAGTATACCACAATCGGCGACGAGCTACCAAAAACCCCTAAAAGCATGAATACAATGCTGATAGGGTAACGTAACTGTACTAAGCCGATTACGCTTTTCGGTACCAAGGCCAATACCCGATTCAACCCTTTTCTAAGTCGGCAAAATGCTCAACTCAGAAAAGTGAATTCCTGGGTAGCGATTTATTGGCAGAGGATGTTTGGTGAGAAATCCCACCGCTGCAACCAATGTTGAATCTTCCACTATTAGACAATAATAACGGGTAAGGACTTACCTCCACGCTACGACTGTACTTCAGCTTCTAGGTGCTTCCAACCGCAGAGATAACTTTCGATCTACAGACGATAATTTGTATCCAGCGAACCTTGCAATCAGCCTCGATACAACTCCTGCTTCCGCTCAGCTGCGCAGATCCGGTGCACCAACCTCACTTCCGTTTGGCTAACGATCAGTCATTCCGGAACGGACCGAGTTCTGATCCGCAGGCACAACAATTCCGTTTAAATAACAAAAATAATCACCGCTGCCACCAATGTAGAGGCTATGCTCGGTCCAAATATACAATTCAGTACAATGAATATACTCACCAATGATAGACGCTGCACACAGGTCTGTATAAACTATATACCCCTTGGAGTTTAACTGAACGGGAGTATTCCTATTCGGGCATTCGCGCCGAATATGTCCCTCCACACCGCAGTTATAGCACTTGAACGGCCCTCTCTTCTGAAAGCGTTTCTGCGTTTCAGCTTGAGGCTGGGCCGTCAAGACCTTATCAAATTTCAGCTCTAGTTGCCTTAGAGCCTCCATAACACTATTGCTGTCCAGGCCCGCCTGAACCTCTCCCCAAGTCTCCACGGCATAGACCCGCTCAACTGAGTCTTGCCGCTTCGACGCGCTTTTAACTTTACCAAACATTGCATTGTGCACCTGCTGGTATTTCCGCACAATCTGCAATGTTTGCTGGATAGTGGCTGGCCCCTGCATATACACATGGTGCCCGCCTCCTTATCCATTAACCCCTGACAGAACCGACTGATTGCCTGTTCCGTCATGAACGGTTCGTTCAGGCCCCTAAAGGCCTTCCCCGCGAGAGTTAATACTCGATCAGCGAAGTCTTCCAACGACTCACCCTGCTGCTGGGAAGCCAGCTGAAACAAGGCTTGTGCTGCCGCTGGAAGCTCCTGCTCGCCAAACCGTGCTACCAGCTTGCTAACTAAGCTTTTGCAGGAATAAACATCCCCCCGGTTTTCAAGCAGGACATAATAGTCCATCGCCTTACCAGTAAGGCACCAGCACAGCCCATCCATGGACTCCTGCTCTGACCATTGACAGGCATTGGCATACCGGGTAAACTTTACAAAGAAAGCCTCCCAGCTGCCTTTGCCATCAAAGGTCAAGTTCTTCAAGGAAGTCATAGAACTCCTTGACCTAGCACCCGCAGACAATGCTGGCCTGCGAGACTCTGCATCGCACACACTATCTGCCTGTGACTGCATCTCCCCCCGGCAGAAAGACAGCTTTTGACCGGGAAGGGATGCCTTCACACCCTGGGGCAGGCCAGCAAAGAATTCAGCTGGGGTACGAAGCTGTGGCCTGATGTCATACCCCCCAGCCTGAATCCCTCCTGGAATCTTGGGCCTACCAAGCACTGGGGTGCAGAATGTATCCTGCTCCCCACCTGCCCTAGCCCCTTTCACTCCACCCCTGCCTTGAGCACTCGAGCTGGGATACTCAGCTTCCTCATACTCATCCTCACTCTCTGCAATGGGCCAATTATGATTTTTAGTAAAATCGATGGCCTCTAGCTCTGCTGCTGAGAAACTTCTTCGGCACAGTGCTGCCAAAACCTCCAGAGTAATGTTGCTGCTGTTTTCCCTAACAGTCAACAAAACTCGGCCAGTTTCTTACTCAAGCCTGGGATACACACCAGGCCTGCCGCGTCGGCAAAAATAATTGCGACACAGTCCCCCATCGCACGGTCAGGCTTATGATAGACTACCGGTATCGCTAGACTCTGACAACATAAATATTCAAAATACAAAATACTACACTATATATACTCAGCAATGTTTAAATTGCAAGTGGATACGGATTCAGTATCCAACTACAGGCCAAATTCAACCAAAAAGGACTGGGAATTTGGACAGAATCAACCACGTGGAAAACTGCGCACCAGGCTTAGCACTGATGGCGCATGCGCAGACAGCAGTATACCACAATAGGCGACGAGCTGCCAAAAACCCCTAAAAGCATGAATACAATGCTGATAGGGTAACGTAACCGTACTAAGCCGATTACGCTTTTCGGTACCAAGGCCAATACCCGATTCAACCCTTTTCTAAGTCGGCAAAATGCTCAACTCAGAAAAGTGAATTCCTGGGTAGCGATTTATTGGCAGAGGATGTTTGGTGAGAAATCCCACCGCTGCCACCAATGTTGAATCTTCCACTATTAGACAATAATAACGGGTAAGGACTTACCTCCACGCTACGACTGTACTTCAGCTTCTAGGTGCTTCCAACCGCAGAGATAACTTTCGATCTACAGACGATAATTTGTATCCAGCGAACCTTGCAATCAGCCTCGATACAACTCCTGCTTCCGCTCAGCTGCGCAGATCCGGTGCACCAACCTCACTTCCGTTTGGCTAACGATCAGTCATTCCGGAACGGACCGAGTTCTGATCCGCAGGCACAACAATTCCGTTTAAATAACAAAAATAATCACCGCTGCCACCAATGTAGAGGCTATGCTCGGTCCAAATATACAATTCAGTACAATGAATATACTCACCAACGATAGACGCTGCACACAGGTCTGTATAAACTATATACCCCTTGGAGTTTAACTGAACGGGAGTATTCCTATTCGGGCATTCGCGCCGAATATGTCCCTCCACACCGCAGTTATAGCACTTGAACGGCCCTCTCTTCTGAAAGCGTTTCTGCGTTTCAGCTTGAGGCTGGGCCGTCAAGACCTTATCAAATTTCAGCTCTAGTTGCCTTAGAGCCTCCATAACACTATTGCTGTCCAGGCCCTCCTGAACCTCTCCCCCAGTCTCCACGACATAGACCCGCTCAACTGAGTCTTGCCGCTTCGACGCGCTTTTAACTTTACCAAACATTGCATTGTGCACCTGCTGGTATTTCCGCACAATCTGCAATGTTTGCTGGATAGTGGCTGGCCCCTGCATATACACATGGTGCCCGCCTCCTTATCCATTAACCCCTGACAGAACTGACTGATCGCCTGTTCCGTAATGAACGGTTTGTTCAGGCCCCTAAAGGCCTTCCCCGCGAGAGTTAATACTCGATCAGCGAAGTCTTCCAACGACTCACCCTGCTGCTGGGAAGCCAGCTGAAACAAGGCTTGTGCTGCCGCTGGAAGCTCCTGCTCGCCAAACCGTGCTACCAGCTTGCTAACTAAGCTTTTGTAGGAATAAACATCCCCCCGGTTTTCAAGCAGGACATAATAGTCCATCGCCTTACCAGTAAGGCACCAGCACAGCCCATCCATGGACTCCTGCTCTGACCATTGACAGGCATTGGCATACCGGGTAAACTTTACAAAGAAAGCCTCCCAGCTGCCTTTGCCATCAAAGGTCAAGTTCTTCAAGGAAGTCATAGAACTCCTTGACCTAGCACCCGCAGACAATGCTGGCCTGCGAGACTCTGCATCGCACACACTATCTGCCTGTGACTGCATCTCCCCCCGGCAGAAAGACAGCTTTTGACCGGGAAGGGATGCCTTCACACTCTGGGGCAGGCCAGCAAAGAATTCAGCTGGGGTACGAAGCTGTGGCCTGATGTCATACCCCCCAGCCTGAATCCCTCCTGGAATCTTGGGCCTACCAAGCACTGGGGTGCAGAATGTATCCTGCTCCCCACCTGCCCTAGCCCCTTTCACTCCACCCCTGCCTTGAGCACTCGAGCTGGGATACTCAGCTTCCTCATACTCATCCTCACTCTCTGCAATGGGCCAATTATGATTTTTAGTAAAATCGATGGCCTCTAGCTCTGCTGCCGAGAAACTTCTTCGGCACAGTGCTGCCAAAACCTCCAGAGTAATGTTGCTGCTGTTTTCCCTAACAGTCAACAAAACTCGGCCAGTTTCTTACTCAAGCCTGGGATACACACCAGGCCTGCCGCGTCGGCAAAAATAATTGCGACACAGTCCCCCATCGCACGGTCAGGCTTATGATAGACTACCGGTATCGCTAGACTCTGACAACATAAATATTCAAAATACAAAATACTACACTATATATACTCAGCAATGTTTAAATTGCAAGTGGATACGGATTCAGTATCCAACTACAGGCCAAATTCAACCAAAAAGGACTGGGAATTTGGACAGAATCAACCACGTGGAAAACTGCGCACCAGGCTTAGCACTGATGGCGCATGCGCAGACAGCAGTATACCACAATCGGCGACGAGCTGCCAAAAACCCCTAAAAGCATGAATACAATGCTGATAGGGTAACGTAACCGTACTAAGCCGATTACGCTTTTCGGTACCAAGGCCAATACCCGATTCAACCCTTTTCTAAGTCGGCAAAATGCTCAACTCAGAAAAGTGAATTCCTGGGTAGCGATTTATTGGCAGAGGATGTTTGGTGAGAAATCCCACCGCTGCCACCAATGTTGAATCTTCCACTATTAGACAATAATAACGGGTAAGGACTTACCTCCACGCTACGACTGTACTTCAGCTTCTAGGTGCTTCCAACCGCAGAGATAACTTTCGATCTACAGACGATAATTTGTATCCAGCGAACCTTGCAATCAGCCTCGATACAACTCCTGCTTCCGCTCAGCTGCGCAGATCCGGTGCACCAACCTCACTTCCGTTTGGCTAACGATCAGTCATTCCGGAACGGACCGAGTTCTGATCCGCAGGCACAACAATTCCGTTTAAATAACAAAAATAATCACCGCTGCCACCAATGTAGAGGCTATGCTCGGTCCAAATATACAATTCAGTACAATGAATATACTCACCAACGATAGACGCTGCACACAGGTCTGTATAAACTATATACCCCTTGGAGTTTAACTGAACGGGAGTATTCCTATTCGGGCATTCGCGCCGAATATGTCCCTCCACACCGCAGTTATAGCACTTGAACGGCCCTCTCTTCTGAAAGCGTTTCTGCGTTTCAGCTTGAGGCTGGGCTGTCAAGACCTTATCAAATTTCAGCTCTAGTTGCCTTAGAGCCTCCATAACACTATTGCTGTCCAGGCCCGCCTGAACCTCTCCCCCAGTCTCCACGACATAGACCCGCTCAACTGAGTCTTGCCGCTTCGACGCGCTTTTAACTTTACCAAACATTGCATTGTGCACCTGCTGGTATTTTCGCACAATCTGCAATGTTTGCTGGATAGTGGCTGGCCCCTGCATATACACATGGTGCCCGCCTCCTTATCCATTAACCCCTGACAGAACCGACTGATCGCCTGTTCCGTAATGAACGGTTTGTTCAGGCCCCTAAAGGCCTTCCCCGCGAGAGTTAATACTCGATCAGCGAAGTCTTCCAACGACTCACCCTGCTGCTGGGAAGCCAGCTGAAACAAGGCTTGTGCTGCCGCTGGAAGCTCCTGCTCGCCAAACCGTGCTACCAGCTTGCTAACTAAGCTTTTGTAGGAATAAACATCCCCCCGGT
This sequence comes from Mactromeris polynyma, assembly GCA_032209605.1. NCBI lineage: Eukaryota > Metazoa > Mollusca > Bivalvia > Venerida > Mactridae > Mactromeris > Mactromeris polynyma. Next base: position 28,619,348 of record JASFXZ010000002.1, on the reverse strand, counting down.
TTTCAAGCAGGACATAATAGTCCATCGCCTTACCAGTAAGGCACCAGCACAGCCCATCCATGGACTCCTGCTCTGACCATTGACAGGCATTGTTCCGTCATGAACGGTTTGTTCAGGCCCCTAAAGGCCTTCCCTGCGAGAGTTAATACTCGATCAGCGAAGTCTTCCAACGACTCACCCTGCTGCTGGGAAGCCAGCTGAAACAAGGCTTGTGCTGCCGCTGGAAGCTCCTGCTCGCCAAACCGTGCTACCAGCTTGCTAACTAAGCTTTTGTAGGAATAAACATCCCCCCGGTTTTCAAGCAGGACATAATAGTCCATCGCCTTACCAGTAAGGCACCAGCACAGCCCATCCATGGACTCCTGCTCTGACCATTGACAGGCATTGGCATACCGGGTAAACTTTACAAAGAAAGCCTCCCAGCTGCCTTTGCCATCAAAGGTCAAGTTCTTCAAGGAAGTCATAGAACTCCTTGACCTAGCACCCGCAGACAATGCTGGCCTGCGAGACTCTGCATCGCACACACTATCTGCCTGTGACTGCATCTCCCCCCGGCAGAAAGACAGCTTTTGACCGGGAAGGGATGCCTTCACACTCTGGGGCAGGCCAGCAAAGAATTCAGCTGGGGTACGAAGCTGTGGCCTGATGTCATACCCCCCAGCCTGAATCCCTCCTGGAATCTTGGGCCTACCAAGCACTGGGGTGCAGAATGTATCCTGCTCCCCACCTGCCCTAGCCCCTTTCACTCCACCCCTGCCTTGAGCACTCGAGCTGGGATACTCAGCTTCCTCATACTCATCCTCACTCTCTGCAATGGGCCAATTATGATTTTTAGTAAAATCGATGGCCTCTAGCTCTGCTGCCGAGAAACTTCTTCGGCACAGTGCTGCCAAAACCTCCAGAGTAATGTTGCTGCTGTTTTCCCTAACAGTCAACAAAACTCGGCCAGTTTCTTACTCAAGCCTGGGATACACACCAGGCCTGCCGCGTCGGCAAAAATAATTGCGACACAGTCCCCCATCGCACGGTCAGGCTTATGATAGACTACCGGTATCGCTAGACTCTGACAACATAAATATTCAAAATACAAAATACTACACTATATATACTCAGCAATGTTTAAATTGCAAGTGGATACAGATTCAGTATCCAACTACAGGCCAAATTCAACCAAAAAGGACTGGGAATTTGGACAGAATCAACCACGTGGAAAACTGCGCACCAGGCTTAGCACTGATGGCGCATGCGCAGACAGCAGTATACCACAATCGGCGACGAGCTGCCAAAAACCCCTAAAAGCATGAATACAATGCTGATAGGGTAACGTAACCGTACTAAGCCGATTACGCTTTTCGGTACCAAGGCCAATACCCGATTCAACCCTTTTCTTAGTCGGCAAAATGCTCAACTCAGAAATGTGAATTCCTGGGTAGCGATTTATTGGCAGAGGATGTTTGGTGAGAAATCCCACCGCTGCCACCAATGTTGAATCTTCCACTATTAGACAATAATAACGGGTAAGGACTTACCTCCACGCTACGACTGTACTTCAGCTTCTAGGTGCTTCCAACCGCAGAGATAACTTTCGATCTACAGACGATAATTTGTATCCAGCGAACCTTGCAATCAGCCTCGATACAACTCCTGCTTCCGCTCAGCTGCGCAGATCCGGTGCACCAACCTCACTTCCGTTTGGCTAACGATCAGTCATTCCGGAACGGACCGAGTTCTGATCCGCAGGCACAACAATTCCGTTTAAATAACAAAAATAATCACCGCTGCCACCAATGTAGAGGCTATGCTCGGTCCAAATATACAATTCAGTACAATGAATATACTCACCAACGATAGACGCTGCACACAGGTCTGTATAAACTATATACCCCTTGGAGTTTAACTGAACGGGAGTATTCCTATTCGGGCATTCGCGCCGAATATGTCCCTCCACACCGCAGTTATAGCACTTGAACGGCCCTCTCTTCTGAAAGCGTTTCTGCGTTTCTGCTTGAGGCTGGGCCGTCAAGACCTTATCAAATTTCAGCTCTAGTTGCCTTAGAGCCTCCATAACACTATTGCTGTCCAGGCCCGCCTGAACCTCTCCCCCAGTCTCCACGACATAGACCCGCTCAACTGAGTCTTGCCGCTTCGACGCGCTTTTAACTTTACCAAACATTGCATTGTGCACCTGCTGGTATTTCCGCACAATCTGCAATGTTTGCTGGATAGTGGCTGGCCCCTGCATATACACATGGTGCCCGCCTCCTTATCCATTAACCCCTGACAGAACCGACTGATCGCCTGTTCCGTAATGAACGGTTTGTTCAGGCCCCTAAAGGCCTTCCCCGCGAGAGTTAATACTCGATCAGCGAAGTCTTCCAACGACTCACCCTGCTGCTGGGAAGCCAGCTGAAACAAGGCTTGTGCTGCCGCTGGAAGCTCCTGCTCGCCAAACCGTGCTACCAGCTTGCTAACTAAGCTTTTGTAGGAATAAACATCCCCCCGGTTTTCAAGCAGGACATAATAGTCCATCGCCTTACCAGTAAGGCACCAGCACAGCCCATCCATGGACTCCTGCTCTGACCATTGACAGGCATTGTTCCGTCATGAACGGTTTGTTCAGGCCCCTAAAGGCCTTCCCTGCGAGAGTTAATACTCGATCAGCGAAGTCTTCCAACGACTCACCCTGCTGCTGGGAAGCCAGCTGAAACAAGGCTTGTGCTGCCGCTGGAAGCTCCAGGGGCCCGTTTTATCAAGATGTCGTAGCTACGATTTGTCTTATCTTAAGTCTGGAACTTACGACACAAAGATAAGATGTGACAAACCCGTTTTATCAACGCTGTCGTAAGTCGAGTGTCGCAGCTAAGACAATAATTTGTCGTAAGTCGTTAAAATGGGTGACACCGTCTAGAAAACTCTACTTCCGCCGCGTCATAATTACCGCGCATCTGTCAAAATCGTCTGCAGTCACAACAAACAAAGATGGCGTCGAACAAGGTGGCTCGGCGACCTAATTGGAGCAACAACGACATAGCGTTGATAGTAGACGCAATTGTGACTAATATTAGAATGGTGGACGGGAAGTTCGGGGAAGGGATAACCCACAAGGTTAAGGACGAGTTTTGGGCGGATTTAGCCGAAAAGTAAGTGCAAATGTAAAGCCATGTATTTATATCGAAAGTGAAAGTAGATACGTTTTTTTTCGTGTACATGCGGCCAGTATTATGTTGGCTATAACTTAAGTAATGAATAAATGCTTTTAACACTACAGTGTTTTACGCAGTTCCGACGTTTTTTCTTCATGCTTTTTGAATAAATGTCTTATCTTGTCCATTGTTTTGATGGTTAATATGACGTCATTGAGTGCGTCATCAGTAGTATTACTATTAGGCCCATGATATTTATTTTAGGTAAACGTCCCATTATTAAAATTAAACTTGACTCTTCGTCGGAACTGGTGAAACATACACATCGATGTAAACATTAACCTAGGATGTAAACGATTTATAATTTCCTGTAACATGGCGAAAGTGAAGACGGACTAACATCCGACGCTCAACATTCATAAACAAGCTTGTTGAATGTTGTCATACAGTTGTTTTTAATTTTCTCAGTCAAGCTTATGTACGAGTTTAAGTTTCAATCAACTAGAAGCTTCCAATTTAAAATCAAAAGGTTCTTGGATGTTGATTTCTCTGACTCAGTGTTGATAAACTATGCAACTTGATACGAAAAGAAATATCATAGCCTAACCATGACTTTTACCTATAATTTGTAATGCATTTTTTATCATCACCACAAAAGTTTTACCAATGAATATTAAATGAAAATACAACATCTGGGTTCATGGGTTTAAATACCCATTATTGGACATTTTTCCCCCCAATTCTTCTAGATTAATGTATTATTTGCTATATATTTTCAGAGTTAAAAGTGTCAGTGGGATTGATAGATCAGCTGATGAGGTGCAGAAAAAATGGAGGGATCTAAAGGTGATTATATAAAAATACATGTATTGTCTAAAATTATCTACTGCAGATGAAAAACAACAACTTTGCATTCATTATCAGAAAGTATTACAAATAAGCATGGGAAGTAATACTAACCCAAATTCTATCATAGCACGTGCAATTGGCCTTCTTAGTGTATATTGACTGAATCATTTTAGATTGCAATAAAACAGCGGTTTGACAATGTCACGTTAACTTGACGTCTGACGTCATCTACGAAGCCAAATAATGTCACACACTGGAAGACTTAGTAAAAGTAACAGAACATATTAATTAAAAATTGGAATGTCTTTTATAGAGTCAAACAAAAAAGAAAATTCAGACAAGAAGAAAAGAAATGAGCCGGACAGGAGGGGGTGGAGAGTTGCCACCTATGAAAGACTGGGAAGAGAAGGTTTGTTTTATATAATATTCCAATTCAGTGGTTGCCAATATCAACTGTCACCCTGACATCCATGTGTTATTTATTTTATTATACTGAAACCATTTATATGGTAGCAAATACCATTTAATAGCAAAAATTGTATCATTATTCAACTGTCACAATTATTATAAAACTCCCCGTATTAGTTATCACCCTTTGCTAGTTACACAGTGTTATACGAGTAACTTATCTTCAGAGAGTAATATTCCAAAAATATCAACTGGTTAATATTCCCTTTGCATGGTAAAATTCCACAATAACTACTTGTAGGTCTATCAGAAATTACATTGACATATATTTTGAGGTATAATAATGTTTAATAACACTTTTTTATTTGCAGTTGTATCTCGTTATAATGTACATGTACATGATTTTGTGCTTTATATTTGATCATATATGATCAATGTTGTAGATCGAACATGTCTTAGAGGTTAGAACAAGTTTGAACAAGTTTGTGCCCATCTCAAGAATTCCGTTTAATATTTAGGGGAATTCTATAAGCCTCAGGCATTAGTTACTATCCTATTCCCACTGCAACAAACAAAGTATTGCAATAATAGACATTACATTGTCTATAATTTAAATAAGTATGTTTAAATTAAAGTCTCTAATTTCAGATTGAGTCAATTTTGCCTACAGAAATAATTATTGGAATAGATGGTGGGGTGGAAACAGGGGAAAATATTAATAGTAAGTGTCAGTTATTTGTTGTTTTAAGTCAGCAACGCATGTTTTGACTTATGATTGAAATAAACAATATAAGTACTAGTTAAGTTTGACTGAAGGTATCATGTTAACTTGTTAAAAGCTATTGTAATACCTGCGGCATGAAGTAATACTTGAATTCAATTATTTGGCCAGTATTTCTCATACTGTAATGTCATTTAATTTGGTTGGGAAGAAATTTCGTGGTTTTGATAAAAAATACTATTTCGTTGGGACATAAATTCGTGGATTTTGCATTTCCTTTTATACATCTGTCATGGTTCAATATTTCGTCTGGGATTTAATTTCGTGGTTAAGCTAAACCACGAAATCCACGAAATTAAATCCCCCATGAAAATTAATGATTTTACAGTATACTATTCAAGGTACACTTTGCTTTCCACTGTTTTCTTTGATTATGGCCCTATTTAACTTTGCATGGGAGTTTGCATAGTATGTGGAGGCTATCAGAACCTTAATAAGGTAATATGCAAGCATTTGTAAGTTTAAGCTATGATGAGACTTTAATATGACCATACGGTAACCATTACTAATCTTTATTTGAAACTATTTGCAATTTCAGATGATGTGGAAACTCGGATAAGTGATGAAGAAGTGATTATTCACCCTAGTAATGTAGAAGTTGAGGTGACTATAATTGTTGTTATAATTCAAAATGAACCCTTCTGCTTTAAATGACGAGTCTATGGTGTATGTACTATACCTGTACCTGACATAATAAACAAATGTGATATTTACCGGTATATATTTTGTATGTGTATTACAAAGTTTAGTGATAATCTCTTTATTATAAGCATGAAATTTGCAATTGTGGTACTATTTAAGAATGGAATAGCATTAAAAATAATTATGCAGGCAATACTAGCATGGGTAAAAGTTTAATATTGTGTACATCATGAAATCTGGAATTTTGTCAATTTATATAGGGAAAATAAAGAAAGCTTTTAGGTCACTCAAAAGTCATTAAGTTCATGATTGGGCCTTAAAATTTTCACTCATGGACTAGTAGGTTTATGTACTGTCCATGGAAATCATGACCTATTCAAGTGTCTTGACGTCTAACAGACAAAAAGAACTCAGTCTCACTCGTTATTACTTCAAGCAAAAAAAACCATTTCCCTGTCAAAGATCATATGTGACCTGCTTATAAATATAATGGCGTTTTTTTAAAGGTTGTGAGAAACACAGAGAATGAACAAGAAACAGTGAATGAAACAAAAATTAAAAGAAGGAGGTAATATAAAACAAATATTCATATAATACAATTTTTTATTTACATGGTATGTGTATTTAACAGAGTTAATGTATTAAAAAGGATTTACTACGTCTTTCAATATTTTCAATAACAAGGCATCATTTTAACCAGATGCCACAGTTGAGTGTTGTGTTCGTTAGTAACGCTCGTGTTTACATTAATATCACTGATGGGATGAATAAATCAAGATCTTAAAAAAAACAATCTCAGGCACTAAAAATGGTATTCACATCTTGAGCTTCAAACTTTTTGAATATGTTCTCAAACTCAAATGTTCTCAAATTTAAAAAAAAAAAGAATAATCGTCATATTGTAGACAATATGTTGTAAAAACCATTGAAATAATCATTACTGTATATTTTTCTACAGAACCTCACAAGAGCTTTTGAATAACCAGGTGATGTATTTCGAGCAGCAAGCGGAGCTTGCCAGCATTCAGATTGATTACTTTAAACAAAGAACTAGAACAGAAAGAATAAGGGAGGAATACTTCCAGAAGGCAGTGGATGCTTTGGAAAAGGTTAATTGACAATTATTTTACTTTTTAAACACCAATATCTAACACTTATACTCAATTAGGATGAACACATTTTTATGACTACCTTTTCAACACATCACAATCTGATTCAGTTTATGGTGTATTTATAAAATACAAAAATCAATTGAAAAATTTGAATTATCAGTAAGAAATAGTTGACTGACCAAGTTGTCATTTAACATATGAATAAAATTTCTTTCAGCACCTTGTTTTCCTATTGATATGATGACCTCATAATTATTACAAGCATGTAATATTTAAGAAAAACAGTATATTGACATGTGTTGGAATCAATGAAATGACTGTTAATACTATTATTGGTAATCAGTAAATATATATTTTATAAACAATTCAATATTATTGTAAAAATTAACTTAAAGTATGAATATAATTTCAGGGCCAGAGTTTGGATGGTATTGAAGATTGATTGATATTGAATGTATTGTTAGTTTTTATTGACTTAATGAAATTGATATCTGTTAACACTGTGTTGTGTATTTTTTAAGTGAAATGGCATTGCTTGCGTGTGGATTAGTGTAATGAGGTATTTTTTAAACAACATAAAGTGTACTATATAGAGGATCTGTCACGAGTTGTCGATAGGTATAAACTTTTTATTAAACGAGTTTGGGAAAGTTTTATTAATTGAGCCTCCTGAATGAGTTTGATAAAAGTTCATACCAATCGATAACGAGTGTTAGATTCTTTTTATCACATGACACAAATATAGACGAAAAACCCATTTTTCTACTGAAAAACGTCTCCGCGAACAAAACGGCGCGATATAATGACGTCATTTATTAGATATATTGAATTATTTAATAGATATATTGACGCTAATGTAGTACAACAAATATACGTACTCGGTATACTAACCCGGAAACAAGCAAAGTCATGTGATAAAACTCAAATAGGTCACTTTATATCTCATCAATGACATCAAGTCACTTCACTTGTAGGCATCCAATCACTACAACATAATAGAATGGAACATTTTTGCAAATGATTGTGATATGGATCCTCGAATAGTTTTTCATAAGACATAAGCACCATACATACAAAATTGACTGATTACAATTAACCCAATATTTTAATAAAGTTGATTCAAAGTGTAGTTATTATACATCAACATGGAAAGAAATTTATAAACAAAAATATACACTGAACAAAACTTATAAAACGACACCTGGTAATTTCAGCAATTGAAAGGCTGTATAAGGTTAAAACAAAACATATAAAAAAAATGATGTTAGTAAACACTAGGGGAAAATAAGAAAATGTTATTTCTTTATACATATTTAGTCAATTTATTTGTTTTCTGCAATATAAAAAGTAATTGCAAAGTACTCGCAATTTTTCAGATGTCAGGTTATAAGTTTTGTTAAATGTTCTCTAGAAGAGTGTCTTTAGCCTGAAGCATCAAGCTGAACAAATTGCAAGTTCTTCAAAATGGTTTTAAGAATCATAAGTTTTTTAACTTAGACAAGATATAGCAGGGACAAACAATGAGTCTGAATTTGAAACTATTCACTACCCTACCAAATTATCACGTGATTCCTCAACCTGAGGCACAGTCGTCGACAAACCTAATATTTTAACATAAAATCCAGAGATAATCTTAGAACTTGTGTACATAACATTAAGATTGTAAAAGAATTTGCCCATATTCAAATTTTAAGTTAAATATGAAAACAATCAGGAAAAACATGAAAACTCAGTGAAAATGACAGAAAAGGGTATATTTGAAGCAATTTATCTAAATAATTTTAAAACATTCTGATGATTTCATTTCTGTGTCGCACTGCATCTGGCTGTAATGGGTGATTGATTACATCATCATCATTGTCATTGTCTAACAACATTTCAGCCGGCAGTGGCACATTCCTGTCGATGCACAGGTTGTGCAGTCTTGCACATGCCACTATAGTGCGACATGCCTTTCCCGGCTTCATGTGCAAACTTCCGCCAGTTCGGTGTAAGCATCTGAAATTGGATGTACTTCTTACAGTTTGTCTTAAATCATTGATTAAAATTTGTTAATTAGAAATTAAATAATGGATCGGATGATCATTCCATGAAATAAATCTGATATTCAACAACGAAAACAGCAAATATCCTCTTCACAGTAAAACAAACATTTTTGCTTCAAGTAAATAGTGTTCATTTCAAATAAAGATTATGTTTCCATTCTTGAAAACGTAATCAAGAATAAATGATATTGCAATAGCATGAATGAAAGTTAAAATAATTATGCAAATGACATTTGAATCTGTACAGGCTGATAGTTGCTTTCATTTGTTGTGACCATCATCTAGGATGTTGACAATTCCAAACTATTATATTCTTTCTCAATAGTGATTCATATCAAGAGCTGTTGTCAGACAGTAGCTATAGCATGCGAGAACCACTTTATCATACATACAGTCTAATAACATACCTGAAGCGTGACTTTAAAAGTCCAAAAGCCCTCTCTACCACCATTCTACCACGAGATAAACTGTTGTTAAATCGTTCCTCTTGTTCAGTGGTAGGACGTAGCAATGGTGTCAAAAGGTAGGTGCGTAACGGATAGCCAGAATCCCCTAAAACGTGCCCTATGTTCCGGGTCATCAACTTATCCTGCAAAAAATTATTTTACATAATAAAGCAATTATCTATAACTTGTTTCAGTTGGTGCGCTCAGTTAATAAATCCTTTATGTATGGACTTAACTCCAAATAAAATCATATAGCATAAGCATTTAGCTATTATTAAATAGTTGAGATTGTAAATTGACGCTGTAAGTTAAAATTAATTACATGGATATTAGGTTCAATATATGGATATTAGGTTAGATACAATCTACAAAGTTGACCTACAAATTTGCAGTGTATACTAGCAGATTAATGATGGCAGTGACATCATGTCATAAAGGTATTCTATTTATGACGCCGCAGAGGTACCAATTGAAGTAAACAGCATACTATCCAAAAGTAACACTCAATTAGGAAGAATTTCAAGCTCATATTTTATTTCAAAAGTATTCCATTTAAGTAAATAAATAAATATGCTTAATTACCTTAAAATTACTATTCTCAAACACGGACGCATCATGGGTAGATCCAGGCCATTTGGCAACAAAGTCGGTAAATCTATGAAAACAAAGAGCAAAATATTAATCACATTATCAATAACAGAATTGATTTTATAATACAATCGATTACACTTCACTGTATGTCATGTATATTTGTCACGTTTAAGTGTAACATGATTTTTTGTTTTAAGTTGTAGATGTCCTTCTTTAACGGCAATTTTCAGCTGAGTACTGAGTACCAGTGAGTACTGGAAAAACAGTACTTGTACTCATAATACTAGAGTACGAGTAACCCAACCCTGAAACATACAGATATATAGGACAGGGTAATGGACAAATTATTGTGCAGGTCCCAAATGGACATTTGTTAAGGTTATGGGATAAAAAGAAATACACCTTCATGATAATTAAAAAGCCTATTGTAAAATAATTTTGTCCACTCATCAATATAATTCTAACATAAAAACACAAATATTGATTACCTCATGGTGTCATCAACCACGGCCTGCGCATTTATGGCATGGTAGTTCTTTCTACAAATGTAAACTTCCTCATGCTCTGTTGGTGCTACAATTGGTATTAATGTACCATCTATAGCACCAACAGTATTAGGAATTCGACATTTCCTAAACATCCTTTGCTTCAAATCCACCAATTCTTGGCCCTCTGGAAATCTGAATTAAATGACAAAGTTGTTAGTTAGTTAACACAATTCCATTCATTTTAAAGATAAAATTTGGTAAAATTGAGCTATTTATTTTTACTGCATTTTTAGAATAACTTATTTTCATATTGCCATCCTGTGAAAGCCTCATCCTACAATAGTATTGTAAAGGAAATTCATAACCTTTATACTGCTGGTGCTGATATTATAAACTACACTGTAGAGTAGTTAAAAATGAGTTCCTAGTACATAAAATAGCCTAGGCAAGACTATGAGAACATATACAGAGCATTGCTTTCTTTAATACTTAACATACTGGCTTATTCAATATACTGTAATAGCCTAAATGAATCAAAGAATTTTCAGTACATTTTAGGTTGACTTTTATTAACAATTTTGTTGAAATACTGAGCACACACCAATATATGATAGTCAGTAAGTGAAAATGTTAGCAAGCTTTGTACATGCTTATTTTGTTTCATCTTTTTTAATCTTGTGTGTTATATACTAGTCAAATATTAGTTAGCAATTCAAACCTGATATTAGGTAATCTTGAATTGATAGCATCAACAAAATTGCCCAGTATGTTGCACACACTTGATCTGAAATAAGAATAAATATATTATAAAAAATTGTTATCCCTGTAATAAATTTTACATATGGAATTTATTAAACAATTGATATAAACTTTTATCCAATAAATGGTTTTCAATGTGAGAACAAATCGTAGAATATCGTTCTCCAACACATATGATAAAAAATCATGACGTCACTAGCCAAAATTTGGTTTATCACATAAATATTATGATTTACAAGGTGATAACTAATTGAAGAACATTGTTCTCCAAAAAAATGATATCAGACTCGGGATGCAGAGCTAAAAATATCACTGAATATGTATCCTATATTTGTTAACAACATACTTGTATTATAAAGGAACATAAGGTTATCACTTACCTACTTACTCCATGTAAGTCTGCCACTTCCGACAAAAAGTCACCTTTTGCCAAATACCTCAGTCCTATTAACACCTACAACATATAAACCAAATTGAAACATTAATTTAATCACTGAAATTGCTCTATTCAAGCTATGAAATTGACATATAGATTATACTGATGATTAGATAGGGAAACACAAGTGTAGCCTGGTGTGGGATTTGAACCCACGACCACATAAGCAATATTATGGCGCTCTACCAACTGAGCTAACCAGGCATAAAAGATTTCTACTAACTCTTCAATGATAATCTAACAGCTATATACATAATATCAATATAATATGAGACGATTGAACATGTACTTTCCTAAGTATAATACCGAACACTTACTTGAGTACATAAGTTAATTAACATAACCAATACATAGGCATCATTGCCGATTGTCGGACATGTGCAGACTAGCACGGATTTACATTAATGGTAGTCAGACAAAACCAAATTAGTTGGTCGGACAAGTAAAACAGGCAGCTGCCTGTTCGAAGGACAAGTGAACATTTTACAACAAGCTTTTAAACATTCAATCAAAATCCGCTAATTGTACCAAACGTAACATATGTCAACAATTACGCATCATTGATTTCCCAAATTTCTTCCTATTCGCTGTGCGTCGTAAAATGGTATAAATATTTATGACATTCATGATAAAACAAACACAGCACAGACTACAAACAGTACAGAAAAGTTGACATTATGACATTCGGCATATTTTCGACAAATGACAGATTACACAAGCCTTATTGACGTAAATGTTTACGTCTTGACTTCGACATACACGTTACACAAGCATGATACGGATTCGTAAAACCACACATGCTACAGTATAGCATGATACAGAAAAGGTGATCCACTGTGTTGTATTATCGATGTGGGATTTGGTCTGTATTTGTCAGTGTTTGTGACATTTCCTTCATTGATAGGTATAGGATAAATTTGTATAACACACTGATACAAGTAATAAGTAGCTACCGCAATGCGACAACTTCTCCAAAACTCGTTATGCATCACTGACAATGTGTTTCAACATAAATTCAAGGAAATATGAGCGAGAGTCCAGAGAGACGGTGCTTGTGAAGCATGAACTGAAGTGAGACAATGACAGGCCTACAGTACATGCAGTCATTGAATAAAGCCATTTAATAATACTATACAATTGAACAAACAACGGATAAAAGAAGGAAAAACTTATCGCTTTGCTTTCTATGTTTTAAGACAACTTCTGACTGATGCACCACCAGTTAAAACTGAGTTTATGTGAATTTCGACGAGTTGTTCGCAAACTTCCAGTAGGGTGGGATTAATTAGGTCGACGGTGTTAGAGTAAGAATAATTGAGCCGAAAATAAAACAAATTAAGGCTATATACGAGTATTTCCCCTTGGTAAGGATGTATGATAACACAAACTTATTTGATATCTAATAAACCAATCTTCATTCATAAACAACTTAAAGCATACCTGAGTCAACACCGGGATGGGTTTTGACCTGTTTGTCACTTTTAACAAGTCATCTTTCAGCAGCTCGCACAAATAAATTATGTCCAGGCGAGAGAAACGATATCGCGTCAGTATCTCAAACTCGCGCATATCGCCAAACCCTTTTCTCTCCCGAAACAACCTTTCCTCTCTTCTGTTTGCAACAACAAACGCTGCAGCGGCCATCTTTGTTTTTTGTTGGAGTTACGACAAAATCAGCGACTTACGACAGCCTCGGACCTGTCGCAGGAATTACGACAAAAATCGACGAAGTTACGACATCGTAGCTAAGACAAATGTTGATAAAACGCCTCTGTCGTAAGTCCGGCGACTTACGACAGACTTACGACAAAACTTGTCGTAAGACACGTTGATAAAACGGGCCCCTGCTCGCCAAACCGTGCTACCAGCTTGCTAACTAAGCTTTTGTAGGAATAAACATCCCCCCGGTTTTCAAGCAGGACATAATAGTCCATCGCCTTACCAGTAAGGCACCAGCACAGCCCATCCATGGACTCCTGCTCTGACCATTGACAGGCATTGGCATACCGGGTAAACTTTACAAAGAAAGCCTCCCAGCTGCCTTTGCCATCAAAGGTCAAGTTCTTCAAGGAAGTCATAGAACTCCTTGACCTAGCACCCGCAGACAATGCTGGCCTGCGAGACTCTGCATCGCACACACTATCTGCCTGTGACTGCATCTCCCCCCGGCAGAAAGACAGCTTTTGACCGGGAAGGGATGCCTTCACACTCTGGGGCAGGCCAGCAAAGAATTCAGCTGGGGTACGAAGCTGTGGCCTGATGTCATACCCCCCAGCCTGAATCCCTCCTGGAATCTTGGGCCTACCAAGCACTGGGGTGCAGAATGTATCCTGCTCCCCACCTGCCCTAGCCCCTTTCACTCCACCCCTGCCTTGAGCACTCGAGCTGGGATACTCAGCTTCCTCATACTCATCCTCACTCTCTGCAATGGGCCAATTATGATTTTTAGTAAAATCGATGGCCTCTAGCTCTGCTGCCGAGAAACTTCTTCGGCACAGTGCTGCCAAAACCTCCAGAGTAATGTTGCTGCTGTTTTCCCTAACAGTCAACAAAACTCGGCCAGTTTCTTACTCAAGCCTGGGATACACACCAGGCCTGCCGCGTCGGCAAAAATAATTGCGACACAGTCCCCCATCGCACGGTCAGGCTTATGATAGACTACCGGTATCGCTAGACTCTGACAACATAAATATTCAAAATACAAAATACTACACTATATATACTCAGCAATGTTTAAATTGCAAGTGGATACAGATTCAGTATCCAACTACAGGCCAAATTCAACCAAAAAGGACTGGGAATTTGGACAGAATCAACCACATGGAAAACTGCGCACCAGGCTTAGCACTGATGGCGCATGCGCAGACAGCAGTATACCACAATCGGCGACGAGCTGCCAAAAACCCCTAAAAGCATGAATACAATGCTGATAGGGTAACGTAACCGTACTAAGCCGATTACGCTTTTCGGTACCAAGGCCAATACCCGATTCAACCCTTTTCTAAGTCGGCAAAATGCTCAACTCAGAAATGTGAATTCCTGGGTAGCGATTTATTGGCAGAGGATGTTTGGTGAGAAATCCCACCGCTGCCACCAATGTTGAATCTTCCACTATTAGACAATAATAACGGGTAAGGACTTACCTCCACGCTACGACTGTACTTCAGCTTCTAGGTGCTTCCAACCGCAGAGATAACTTTCGATCTACAGACGATAATTTGTATCCAGCGAACCTTGCAATCAGCCTCGATACAACTCCTGCTTCCGCTCAGCTGCGCAGATCCGGTGCACCAACCTCACTTCCGTTTGGCTAACGATCAGTCATTCCGGAACGGACCGAGTTCTGATCCGCAGGCACAACAATTCCGTTTAAATAACAAAAATAATCACCGCTGCCACCAATGTAGAGGCTATGCTCGGTCCAAATATACAATTCAGTACAATGAATATACTCACCAACGATAGACGCTGCACACAGGTCTGTATAAACTATATACCCCTTGGAGTTTAACTGAACGGGAGTATTCCTATTCGGGCATTCGCGCCGAATATGTCCCTCCACACCGCAGTTATAGCACTTGAACGGCCCTCTCTTCTGAAAGCGTTTCTGCGTTTCAGCTTGAGGCTGGGCCGTCAAGACCTTATCAAATTTCAGCTCTAGTTGCCTTAGAGCCTCCATAACACTATTGCTGTCCAGGCCCGCCTGAACCTCTCCCCCAGTCTCCACGACATAGACCCGCTCAACTGAGTCTTGCCGCTTCGACGCGCTTTTAACTTTACCAAACATTGCATTGTGCACCTGCTGGTATTTCCGCACAATCTGCAATGTTTGCTGGATAGTGGCTGGCCCCTGCATATACACATGGTGCCCGCCTCCTTATCCATTAACCCCTGACAGAACTGACTGATCGCCTGTTCCGTAATGAACGGTTTGTTCAGGCCCCTAAAGGCCTTCCCCGCGAGAGTTAATACTCGATCAGCGAAGTCTTCCAACGACTCACCCTGCTGCTGGGAAGCCAGCTGAAACAAGGCTTGTGCTGCCGCTGGAAGCTCCTGCTCGCCAAACCGTGCTACCAGCTTGCTAACTAAGCTTTTGTAGGAATAAACATCCCCCCGGTTTTCAAGCAGGACATAATAGTCCATCGCCTTACCAGTAAGGCACCAGCACAGCCCATCCATGGACTCCTGCTCTGACCATTGACAGGCATTGTTCCGTCATGAACGGTTTGTTCAGGCCCCTAAAGGCCTTCCCTGCGAGAGTTAATACTCGATCAGCGAAGTCTTCCAACGACTCACCCTGCTGCTGGGAAGCCAGCTGAAACAAGGCTTGTGCTGCCGCTGGAAGCTCCTGCTCGCCAAACCGTGCTACCAGCTTGCTAACTAAGCTTTTGTAGGAATAAACATCCCCCCGGTTTTCAAGCAGGACATAATAGTCCATCGCCTTACCAGTAAGGCACCAGCACAGCCCATCCATGGACTCCTGCTCTGACCATTGACAGGCATTGGCATACCGGGTAAACTTTACAAAGAAAGCCTCCCAGCTGCCTTTGCCATCAAAGGTCAAGTTCTTCAAGGAAGTCATAGAACTCCTTGACCTAGCACCCGCAGACAATGCTGGCCTGCGAGACTCTGCATCGCACACACTATCTGCCTGTGACTGCATCTCCCCCCGGCAGAAAGACAGCTTTTGACCGGGAAGGGATGCCTTCACACTCTGGGGCAGGCCAGCAAAGAATTCAGCTGGGGTACGAAGCTGTGGCCTGATGTCATACCCCCCAGCCTGAATCCCTCCTGGAATCTTGGGCCTACCAAGCACTGGGGTGCAGAATGTATCCTGCTCCCCACCTGCCCTAGCCCCTTTCACTCCACCCCTGCCTTGAGCACTCGAGCTGGGATACTCAGCTTCCTCATACTCATCCTCACTCTCTGCAATGGGCCAATTATGATTTTTAGTAAAATCGATGGCCTCTAGCTCTGCTGCCGAGAAACTTCTTCGGCACAGTGCTGCCAAAACCTCCAGAGTAATGTTGCTGCTGTTTTCCCTAACAGTCAACAAAACTCGGCCAGTTTCTTACTCAAGCCTGGGATACACACCAGGCCTGCCGCGTCGGCAAAAATAATTGCGACACAGTCCCCCATCGCACGGTCAGGCTTATGATAGACTACCGGTATCGCTAGACTCTGACAACATAAATATTCAAAATACAAAATACTACACTATATATACTCAGCAATGTTTAAATTGCAAGTGGATACGGATTCAGTATCCAACTACAGGCCAAATTCAACCAAAAAGGACTGGGAATTTGGACAGAATCAACCACGTGGAAAACTGCGCACCAGGCTTAGCACTGATGGCGCATGCGCAGACAGCAGTATACCACAATCGGCGACGAGCTGCCAAAAACCCCTAAAAGCATGAATACAATGCTGATAGGGTAACGTAACCGTACTAAGCCGATTACGCTTTTCGGTACCAAGGCCAATACCCGATTCAACCCTTTTCTAAGTCGGCAAAATGCTCAACTCAGAAAAGTGAATTCCTGGGTAGCGATTTATTGGCAGAGGATGTTTGGTGAGAAATCCCACCGCTGCCACCAATGTTGAATCTTCCACTATTAGACAATAATAACGGGTAAGGACTTACCTCCACGCTACGACTGTACTTCAGCTTCTAGGTGCTTCCAACCGCAGAGATAACTTTCGATCTACAGACGATAATTTGTATCCAGCGAACCTTGCAATCAGCCTCGATACAACTCCTGCTTCCGCTCAGCTGGGCAGATCCGGTGCACCAACCTCACTTCCGTTTGGCTAACGATCAGTCATTCCGGAACGGACCGAGTTCTGATCCGCAGGCACAACAATTCCGTTTAAATAACAAAAATAATCACCGCTGCCACCAATGTAGAGGCTATGCTCGGTCCAAATATACAATTCAGTACAATGAATATACTCACCAACGATAGACGCTGCACACAGGTCTGTATAAACTATATACCCCTTGGAGTTTAACTGAACGGGAGTATTCCTATTCGGGCATTCGCGCCGAATATGTCCCTCCACACCGCAGTTATAGCACTTGAACGGCCCTCTCTTCTGAAAGCGTTTCTGCGTTTCAGCTTGAGGCTGGGCCGTCAAGACCTTATCAAATTTCAGCTGGCCTGATGTCATACCCCCCAGCCTGAATCCCTCCTGGAATCTTGGGCCTACCAAGCACTGGGGTGCAGAATGTATCCTGCTCCCCACCTGCCCTAGCCCCTTTCACTCCACCCCTGCCTTGAGCACTCGAGCTGGGATACTCAGCTTCCTCATACTCATCCTCACTCTCTGCAATGGGCCAATTATGATTTTTAGTAAAATCGATGGCCTCTAGCTCTGCTGCCGAGAAACTTCTTCGGCACAGTGCTGCCAAAACCTCCAGAGTAATGTTGCTGCTGTTTTCCCTAACAGTCAACAAAACTTGGCCAGTTTCTTACTCAAGCCTGGGATACACACCAGGCCTGCCGCGTCGGCAAAAATAATTGCGACACAGTCCCCCATCGCACGGTCAGGCTTATGATAGACTACCGGTATCGCTAGACTCTGACAACATAAATATTCAAAATACAAAATACTACACTATATATACTCAGCAATGTTTAAATTGCAAGTGGATACGGATTCAGTATCCAACTACAGGCCAAATTCAACCAAAAAGGACTGGGAATTTGGACAGAATCAACCACGTGGAAAACTGCGCACCAGGCTTAGCACTGATGGCGCATGCGCAGACAGCAGTATACCACAATCGGCGACGAGCTGCCAAAAACCCCTAAAAGCATGAATACAATGCTGATAGGGTAACGTAACCGTACAAGCCGATTACGCTTTTCGGTACCAAGGTCAATACCCGATTCAACCCTTTTCTAAGTCGGCAAAATGCTCAACTCAGAAAAGTGAATTCCTGGGTAGCGATTTATTGGCAGAGGATGTTTGGTGAGAAATCCCACCGCTGCCACCAATGTTGAATCTTCCACTATTAGACAATAATAACGGGTAAGGACTTACCTCCACGCTACGACTGTACTTCAGCTTCTAGGTGCTTCCAACCGCAGAGATAACTTTCGATCTACAGACGATAATTTGTATCCAGCGAACCTTGCAATCAGCCTCGATACAACTCCTGCTTCCGCTCAGCTGCGCAGATCCGGTGCACCAACCTCACTTCCGTTTGGCTAACGATCAGTCATTCCGGAACGGACCGAGTTCTGATCCGCAGGCACAACAATTCCGTTTAAATAACAAAAATAATCACCGCTGCCACCAATGTAGAGGCTATGCTCGGTCCAAATATACAATTCAGTACAATGAATATACTCACCAACGATAGACGCTGCACACAGGTCTGTATAAACTATATACCCCTTGGAGTTTAACTGAACGGGAGTATTCCTATTCGGGCATTCGCGCCGAATATGTCCCTCCACACCGCAGTTATAGCACTTGAACGGCCCTCTCTTCTGAAAGCGTTTCTGCGTTTCAGCTTGAGGCTGGGCCGTCAAGACCTTATCAAATTTCAGCTCTAGTTGCCTTAGAGCCTCCATAACACTATTGCTGTCCAGGCCCGCCTGAACCTCTCCCCCAGTCTCCACGACATAGACCCGCTCAACTGAGTCTTGCCGCTTCGACGCGCTTTTAACTTTACCAAACATTGCATTGTGCACCTGCTGGTATTTCCGCACAATCTGCAATGTTTGCTGGATAGTGGCTGGCCCCTGCATATACACATGGTGCCCGCCTCCTTATCCATTAACCCCTGACAGAACCGACTGATCGCCTGTTCCGTAATGAACGGTTTGTTCAGGCCCCTAAAGGCCTTCCCCGCGAGAGTTAATACTCGATCAGCGAAGTCTTCCAACGACTCACCCTGCTGCTGGGAAGCCAGCTGAAACAAGGCTTGTGCTGCCGCTGGAAGCTCCTGCTCGCCAAACCGTGCTACCAGCTTGCTAACTAAGCTTTTGTAGGAATAAACATCCCCCCGGTTTTCAAGCAGGACATAATAGTCCATCGCCTTACCAGTAAGGCACCAGCACAGCCCATCCATGGACTCCTGCTCTGACCATTGACAGGCATTGTTCCGTCATGAACGGTTTGTTCAGGCCCCTAAAGGCCTTCCCTGCGAGAGTTAATACTCGATCAGCGAAGTCTTCCAACGACTCACCCTGCTGCTGGGAAGCCAGCTGAAACAAGGCTTGTGCTGCCGCTGGAAGCTCCTGCTCGCCAAACCGTGCTACCAGCTTGCTAACTAAGCTTTTGTAGGAATAAACATCCCCCCGGTTTTCAAGCAGGACATAATAGTCCATCGCCTTACCAGTAAGGCACCAGCACAGCCCATCCATGGACTCCTGCTCTGACCATTGACAGGCATTGGCATACCGGGTAAACTTTACAAAGAAAGCCTCCCAGCTGCCTTTGCCATCAAAGGTCAAGTTCTTCAAGGAAGTCATAGAACTCCTTGACCTAGCACCCGCAGACAATGCTGGCCTGCGAGACTCTGCATCGCACACACTATCTGCCTGTGACTGCATCTCCCCCCGGCAGAAAGACAGCTTTTGACCGGGAAGGGATGCCTTCACACTCTGGGGCAGGCCAGCAAAGAATTCAGCTGGGGTACGAAGCTGTGGCCTGATGTCATACCCCCCAGCCTGAATCCCTCCTGGAATCTTGGGCCTACCAAGCACTGGGGTGCAGAATGTATCCTGCTCCCCACCTGCCCTAGCCCCTTTCACTCCACCCCTGCCTTGAGCACTCGAGCTGGGATACTCAGCTTCCTCATACTCATCCTCACTCTCTGCAATGGGCCAATTATGATTTTTAGTAAAATCGATGGCCTCTAGCTCTGCTGCCGAGAAACTTCTTCGGCACAGTGCTGCCAAAACCTCCAGAGTAATGTTGCTGCTGTTTTCCCTAACAGTCAACAAAACTCGGCCAGTTTCTTACTCAAGCCTGGGATACACACCAGGCCTGCCGCGTCGGCAAAAATAATTGCGACACAGTCCCCCATCGCACGGTCAGGCTTATGATAGACTACCGGTATCGCTAGACTCTGACAACATAAATATTCAAAATACAAAATACTACACTATATATACTCAGCAATGTTTAAATTGCAAGTGGATACGGATTCAGTATCCAACTACAGGCCAAATTCAACCAAAAAGGACTGGGAATTTGGACAGAATCAACCACGTGGAAAACTGCGCACCAGGCTTAGCACTGATGGCGCATGCGCAGACAGCAGTATACCACAATCGGCGACGAGCTGCCAAAAACCCCTAAAAGCATGAATACAATGCTGATAGGGTAACGTAACCGTACTAAGCCGATTACGCTTTTCGGTACCAAGGCCAATACCCGATTCAACCCTTTTCTAAGTCGGCAAAATGCTCAACTCAGAAAAGTGAATTCCTGGGTAGCGATTTATTGGCAGAGGATGTTTGGTGAGAAATCCCACCGCTGCCACCAATGTTGAATCTTCCACTATTAGACAATAATAACGGGTAAGGACTTACCTCCACGCTACGACTGTACTTCAGCTTCTAGGTGCTTCCAACCGCAGAGATAACTTTCGATCTACAGACGATAATTTGTATCCAGCGAACCTTGCAATCAGCCTCGATACAACTCCTGCTTCCGCTCAGCTGCGCAGATCCGGTGCACCAACCTCACTTCCGTTTGGCTAACGATCAGTCATTCCGGAACGGACCGAGTTCTGATCCGCAGGCACAACAATTCCGTTTAAATAACAAAAATAATCACCGCTGCCACCAATGTAGAGGCTATGCTCGGTCCAAATATACAATTCAGTACAATGAATATACTCACCAACGATAGACGCTGCACACAGGTCTGTATAAACTATATACCCCTTGGAGTTTAACTGAACGGGAGTATTCCTATTCGGGCATTCGCGCCGAATATGTCCCTCCACACCGCAGTTATAGCACTTGAACGGCCCTCTCTTCTGAAAGCGTTTCTGCGTTTCAGCTTGAGGCTGGGCCGTCAAGACCTTATCAAATTTCAGCTCTAGTTGCCTTAGAGCCTCCATAACACTATTGCTGTCCAGGCCCGCCTGAACCTCTCCCCCAGTCTCCACGACATAGACCCGCTCAACTGAGTCTTGCCGCTTCGACGCGCTTTTAACTTTACCAAACATTGCATTGTGCACCTGCTGGTATTTCCGCACAATCTGCAATGTTTGCTGGATAGTGGCTGGCCCCTGCATATACACATGGTGCCCGCCTCCTTATCCATTAACCCCTGACAGAACCGACTGATCGCCTGTTCCGTAATGAACGGTTTGTTCAGGCCCCTAAAGGCCTTCCCCGCGAGAGTTAATACTCGATCAGCGAAGTCTTCCAACGACTCACCCTGCTGCTGGGAAGCCAGCTGAAACAAGGCTTGTGCTGCCGCTGGAAGCTCCTGCTCGCCAAACCGTGCTACCAGCTTGCTAACTAAGCTTTTGTAGGAATAAACATCCCCCCGGTTTTCAAGCAGGACATAATAGTCCATCGCCTTACCAGTAAGGCACCAGCACAGCCCATCCATGGACTCCTGCTCTGACCATTGACAGGCATTGGCATACCGGGTAAACTTTACAAAGAAAGCCTCCCAGCTGCCTTTGCCATCAAAGGTCAAGTTCTTCAAGGAAGTCATAGAACTCCTTGACCTAGCACCCGCAGACAATGCTGGCCTGCGAGACTCTGCATCGCACACACTATCTGCCTGTGACTGCATCTCCCCCCGGCAGAAAGACAGCTTTTGACCGGGAAGGGATGCCTTCACACCCTGGGGCAGGCCAGCAAAGAATTCAGCTGGGGTACGAAGCTGTGGCCTGATGTCATACCCCCCAGCCTGAATCCCTCCTGGAATCTTGGGCCTACCAAGCACTGGGGTGCAGAATGTATCCTGCTCCCCACCTGCCCTAGCCCCTTTCACTCCACCCCTGCCTTGAGCACTCGAGCTGGGATACTCAGCTTCCTGATACTCAGCCTCACTCTCTGCAATGGGCCAATTACGATTTTGAGTAAAATCGATGGCCTCTAGCTCTGCTGCCGAGAAACTTCTTCGGCACAGTGCTGCCAAAACCTCCAGAGTAATGTTGCTGCTGTTTTCCCTAACAGTCAACAAAACTCGGGCCAGTTTCTTACTCAAGCCTGGGATACACACCAGGCCTGCCGCGACGGCAAAAATAATTGCGACACAGTCCCCCATCGCACAGTCAGGCATATGATAGACTACCAGTATCGCTAGACTCTGACATCATAAATATTCAAAATACAAAATACTACACTATATATACTCAGCAATGTTTAAATTGCGGGTGGATATGGATTCAGTATCCAACTACAGGCCAAATTCAACCAAAAAGGACTGGGAATTTGGACAGAATCAACCACGTGGAGAACTGCGCACCAGGCTTAGCACTGATGGCGCATGCGCAGACAGCAGTATACCACAATCGACGGCGAGCTACCAAAAACCCCTAAAAGCATGAATACAATGCTGATAGGGTAACGTAACCGTACAAGCCGATTACGCTTTTCGGTACCAAGGCCAATACCCGATTCAACCCTTTTCTAAGTCGGCAAAATGCTCAACTCAGAAAAGTGAATTCCTGGGTAGCGATTTATTGGCAGAGGATGTTTGGTGAGAAATCCCACCGCTGCCACCAATGTTGAATCTTCCACTATTAGACAATAATAACGGGTAAGGACTTACCTCCACGCTACGACTGTACTTCAGCTTCTAGGTGCTTCCAACCGCAGAGATAACTTTCGATCTACAGACGATAATTTGTATCCAGCGAACCTTGCAATCAGCCTCGATACAACTCCTGCTTCCGCTCAGCTGCGCAGATCCGGTGCACCAACCTCACTTCCGTTTGGCTAACGATCAGTCATTCCGGAACGGACCGAGTTCTGATCCGCAGGCACAACAATTCCGTTTAAATAACAAAAATAATCACCGCTGCCACCAATGTAGAGGCTATGCTCGGTCCAAATATACAATTCAGTACAATGAATATACTCACCAACGATAGACGCTGCACACAGGTCTGTATAAACTATATACCCCTTGGAGTTTAACTGAACGGGAGTATTCCTATTCGGGCATTCGCGCCGAATATGTCCCTCCACACCGCAGTTATAGCACTTGAACGGCCTTCTCTTCTGAAAGCGTTTCTGCGTTTCAGCTTGAGGCTGGGCCGTCAAGACCTTATCAAATTTCAGCTCTAGTTGCCTTAGAGCCTCAATAACACTATTGCTGTCCATGCCCGCCTGAACCTCTCCCCCAGTCTCCACGGCATAGACCCGCTCAACTGAGTCTTGCCGCTTCGACGCGCTTTTAACTTTACCAAACATTGCATTGTGCACCTGCTGGTATTTCCGCACAATCTGCAATGTTTGCTGGATAGTGGCTGGCCCCTGCATATACACATGGTGCCAGCCTCCTTATCCATTAACCCCTGACAGAACCGACTGATCGCCTGTTCCGTCATGAACGGTTCATCACCAAAAGATGATGGGGTTAATTAAAGAACTAACAAAACATCAAGCAAATTATAAACAGATTCTTAACAATTTCCCATCACCAAGTTAAACAGTTAGGTTCATCACCAAAAGATGACGGGTTAATTAAAGAACTAACAAAACTTTAAGCAAATTATAAACAGATTCTTAACAATTTCCCATCACCAAGTTAAACAGTTAGGTCCATCACCAAAAGATGATGGGGTTATACTTACAAAACATCAAGCAAATTATAAACAGATTCTTAACAATTTCCCATCACCAAGTTAAACAGTTAGGTTCATCACCAAAAGATGACGGGTTAATTAAAGAACTAACAAAACTTTAAGCAAATTATAAACAGATTCTTAACAATTTCCCATCACCAAGTTAAACAGTTAGGTCCATCACCAAAAGATGATGGGGTTATACTTACAAAACATCAAGCAAATTATAAACAGATTCTTAACAATTTCCCATCACCAAGTTAAACAGTTAGGTCCATCACCAAAAGATGACGGGGTTAATTAAAGAACTAACAAAACATCAAGCAAATTATAAACAGATTCTTAACAATTTCCCATCACCAAAAAAAGAACAAATGAATTAGCATAGCATGCATATTACATATTAACGGTATTTAAATAAGAAAAGTGTACTCAACTTTTCTCGAAAGTCCTCTTCATCTTGACATCTTCGCCAACGTCTTCGCCAACTGCAGCCTGCAGGAAGAAAAAAGAACAAACGAATTAGCATAACATGCATCAAAATGGCCGACAATTCAGAACAAGGGAGGTAAATATTGTAGCTGTAGGAACTATGCATTACTGCAATATTAATTAACAGATGCATGGAGTAATGATATGGTGATAACTTTGAGTTTCTACATAGATATAAACATGCTGCCATTTAGAATTTCAAACACCATGCACAGCACATGGTGTGCGTTCATTATAAACTCCACAATACTTTGCCTTATGTCCACCATCATCAGACATTTTATGATAAAGCAACTATACAATACATTGACTATGTCCAATATCATCAGACATTCTATGATAAAACAACTCCACACTAAATTGCCTATGTGTGTTTTGTGAAGCAAACAATCTCTATGACAAAACAACTACAAATACAGCCACTTCAGAGAGAAAAATACAAATAGACTAACTGCAAATTCCTCATCTGTAACACAACACACAATCCATAATTGAATAAGTAGAATATCCTTAAGTCCAATCACAAATTATCCAAGTGTGCAAGTCCTGCTTGTCAACAAAATGCTACAGGCACATTTCCACTACAACTGACACTCTCAAGCATAGCTTTTTCCCTCGGACAGTGGCATCTTGGAACAGTCTACCGGCAACCATAGCCGAGGCCCCAGATCTGGTACATTTCAGACAGGGGCTTGCAACACTCAAATTCTAAATTGATTAGCCCTAATTGTTAGTACAAGTACCGATGGTTGCTGGAGCTGCGCCGGTCGGGTGAATACCCGGGGACCGCTACGGTAGCCGGATTAGTCTGACATGAGGGAAGGAAAACAGTTGGGCAACCTTTTCTACTTTCTGCCTTTGATCTGACTCTCTCTACCTATCCTATTATTTCTGCTATTTCTTAATCACTCTAAGCCGAAACATAAAAGTCAATCTTGACGGTGTTTTGTATGAAGAAGAAAGAAAGAAGAAACAACAACTAATGGTTTCCCACCAAAATTTAAACAAATCTGATAGGACAAACCAGTTCTGTCAACCAATGAATGAGTCAGTAACAAATATGAGTGAACAAAGCAACTCAGCAGGCCAATACAAAAACATGCTGAAATTGATCACTCAATACACACCTGAAACAGTTTTATATCAAAGCACTGTGAGCGCTGAAGCCCTCGGGCTGTCAATAGCTGGACTGTGGATTTGTTTACTTGGTATAGATCTAGTGACTTGTTTGTATACAAATTATCACATTATCCTCTGTACTTCCATATTATATCAGGAGTAATTTTTTACCATTAGTTATCATAAGTTGGTATATCTTGTGAATCAGTGACTTTTTGTTATAACAACATTATAAAAACACTCACAAACTATTACAGTATTAAGCAATCAATCTTCAACAGTAAACATTGACTAGAAAGTTTGTTATTTGAAGAATGAAAACTTATTTATATGGGATGCTTGATTACAAAATAATCTCAGACCCCTGGGTCTACACCATAAACTGTTGAAATATTATTAATGGTTGACTCATCATATGTCCCATCATGACATTCTTCATCATAATACTAGTCAATCTTATTAGCTAAAACTGTGTGCATCTTGTTTTTTCAATATCAACTGTTGTGAGTAAAGAAATGAAAAAAAAATGAAAAAGTAAAATAAATTGCGGTGGGGGGGGGGGGGGTGGTTGGACCCCGCCCCTGCCTCTTGAAGATTTTTATTGTGTTGTGAGTTGTATTTGCAAAAACAACAATGATGGAAATACCCCACACAAAAAACAGGTTCTTTAAAGCAACAGGATTGTAATCATCAACAACAAAACCCCAGGAGCACAACTTCACATACAGATAAACATTCCTGCAAACTTAATTTGACAAATCTAACTAAACAATTTTTCGAGATACACATGACACAAAGAATGTTGATGCCCGTCTGCCTCTCCACCTAACCACCTGCCGAATTCACCAAATATTTAAGCATGCAAATCATATTCATCTATCACATGAAAAGTATCTAAAATGGTTTCATGATAAAACAACTCCACGATACATTGCCTATGTCCTCCATCATTAGGCATTCTATGATAAAACAACTCCACAATACATTGCCTAAACAACTTGCTTAACATACAATATTTGATTATTCTAAAATGTAAGTCAAAATCAATATTACAGCTATGCCGAAAAATCATATACTGGTCATAAGTGCTAACCAACAAAGTTTCGAAAAAAGCCATTGGATACATCTTCTATTGATTCTGATCACAGTCAGCTATACCATTTATGATACAGATGAATTTAGCTATTGAAATGTCAATGTAAACCTGTCAAAATCCTATTCAGATCACTTAGTCATAATGTAGAGAAGATTCTTTTAAATACAAAATGGCGGGTTAGCTCTTTATACCAGTTTATATTGTTGCCTGATATAAGTGCCGTTATATTGACCACGAACAGGTGTATGAACTTTCAGGACTGATCCATGTCAATTTAGGTAAGGAAATTATCCCATGTGTAAAAATAGGACTGCAATTTGGTTTATTTTTCTATCACAACACAAACGAGTCATTTTCTTTGTCAATCTTACAGACAAACGCGAATATTACACCTATTTTGAAAAGCACTGCAGGGCCGTAAATTGCCTCCCCTGGAAGGGGAGGCACCCCGCCGAGCGGAGCGTTGCAAAAAATTTTTTGGACCCTTTTTTTTTCAGCCCGCAATAGGAGGCAACTGCCTACATGCCTCCATGTAATTTACGGCCCTGCACTGTAATGGTCCAGGTAATATATTCAAGCGTTCGTAGTTAATAAAACAGTGCATTAATTTCATCAAAATCTGACCATAAATAGAAATATTAAGGCCAAAGTCTCAGTAATTCTGGAACATCCCTCATATATCTATCAATAAAACATAACACCAAAACCATGATAGAACCTGGGTTGAAATTGAATGACTTCAGTAACACAAACATATTGAAATTTATTTATACTACAAAATGACAGCATTGCATAATATAATAAATACTCAATTATTATACTGTGAAAGCAAT
This sequence comes from Mactromeris polynyma, assembly GCA_032209605.1. Taxonomy (NCBI): domain Eukaryota; kingdom Metazoa; phylum Mollusca; class Bivalvia; order Venerida; family Mactridae; genus Mactromeris; species Mactromeris polynyma. The sequence continues at coordinate 28,591,327 of JASFXZ010000002.1, read as the reverse complement.
GGTAATTAATTGCAGTGGAATAAAAACAATTTTGATTTATTGTAACAAATCAAATTTCTGCATTCAAAAAAAATTAGCCCACAACAGGAACTAATTAGCTTTTAGCAAGAAAGTAACAGTGAACACAACAATAAATTGCCTACCTACATATCTACACAACTTCACCAAATCTAGTTAAGGCTTAAATTAAAATTATGTCACACTACGATGTGTGCAGTTTGTTCTTCTTAGTTACAAAACAATGACTATTTTTGTTTCATTATGTTTGCCTTATGATAACTTCCTCTTGCTAGAAACCCAAAGTTAGAAAAAAGTATGACACAAAAATGGTCATAGTTGCCCTCATAATATTTTCATCAACAATTATTGAAGCCTTGTGCTCATACTCACTAAAACAAACGGGCTATACAGGGGCGGATCCAGGATTTGGTCTATGGGGGGGGGGGGGCGTAACTTTTTTGGGTTTTGCTGAAGCCATATAAAACGGCAATAACTGTTTATAAACATCATAATGATAAAGTATAATGCTAAAATACATCAGAATCGCTTATTTGAAAATCTTATAATTAAGGATAAGGATATCTGTATATTCATACTCAGACACCAGACGCGTAGGAAGGTATTGAGCATTGGGGCCGTGGATGGGGTGGGTGCGGGAGGGTTATCCCCTTCCAATGAGAAAATTTAAAGAAAATCACCTTTGATAGGCGCAAAATCCATCACTAGGGGTCATAAAATGTCTGCGGCCCCATTGCCGTTGCCAGCAAGAATATTGGGACCGCGGCTCCAGCTCCTTCGCGCATGGACACACATGTAAGGTTGGGGAATTTTAGGGGGGCGAGCACCGGTGCGCCCCCCCCCCCCCCCCCTGAATCCACTAGTGCTTTACAGTGGAACCCCTCTAAACCGAACCTCGTCCGGACTGGATAAAAAGTTCGGTTTAGAGGGGTTTCCGGTTTAGAGGGGTTTTAGGAAATGCATTAAACAACAACATAATTATTGACTTAGGATGTCAGAAACAGTTGATTTGCCAATTCCAAACTTTGCACTCAGTACCATGAGTGTCGGTTTCGGAACAGATTCTGACTCTTTGATCAGTCTAATTTTGTCATCAAGTGACAATTCTATTCTTCGGCGTTTAGAAGGAGGCGCAGACATGTTGATTGTGTGAATGATAAAATCAATCTGACAGAAACTGTTTGATAAAACAACAAAATTGTTCCACATTATTGTTAGTTTAAACAACAATACCTGCACTCGTCTTTACCGTGCTATACGCTCATTAACTAGAATGATAATTTGATTATTTTAACAAAAGATCAATTGAACAGTCACCTACTGTAGCATTCATCATTAAATAAATTATTGAAAACATCGATTGATGTGTATGGTCGGCAATTAAAAGTTGTTAATGATGTTTGCAAACTGTCACTTTCTTTTGTCGTTACTCGGTAAATAATTGCGATTATCACACTGTACCTATTTACCCGCGCACCGTCATAAAGTTAACAAACATGTAGCTACTGCCGATTGAAGCCATAACAGATAAGGTGTGAAAACGCCATGTTAACACATTTATTGTCTAAACACTTTAGGTGTCATAAACTGCTGTTCGGTTTAGAGGGGTAAATTACTGTTGAAATTGTTTAGAAATAATTGAAATCTTGTTCGGTTTCCGGAATAGAGGGGTTACGGTTTACAGAGGTTTTTTCACAATGAAAATAGAACAGAAACAATCGGGACCACGCAAATTGTTCGGTTTAGAGGGAATTCCGGTTTACTGAGGTTCCGGTTTTGAGGGGTTCCACTGTATAAAGTATTAAAAATAAGTACACATAAAAGTGTCAATTTTGCTTTCATTTTACCGACATTAATTTTTTCTGAATTGATCCAAGCTTATGTTAACCATGTTTTTGACAACCACATGTCATTTAATCGTATCTTTTTTAATATTTACAATCATTTTACTGTACACGCCCACCTAATGTACCACATGCCGAAATTACCACGCACGAACAATACATTTCGACTAAAACATATTAAAATTTCCACAATAAAATAAAATATTTTTCCTACCTACCTACCCAACTCTAAAATCTAGGGTCGGTAAAGGGCAAACAAAGACTTTTTTAATTATGGCCTAAGAGAGGGCAAACACAGACGTAAAAATGTGGCCTTAATTATTCCTTCAGAATGAAGCTTGATACAGTGTAATATTGCATAGTCTAAATGTTTTTTTACCTAACATTAATAGTGTCACATGTTCTACAAGTTAACAGTACACTTGTCATTCTGGATGACTGGTTCCTGGGGTTCTAACCAGTACACATGTCACTCTGGATGACTGGTTCCTGGGATTCTAACCAGTACACTTGTCACTCTGAATGACTGGTTTCTGGGATTCTAACCAGTACACTTGTCACTCTGGATGACTGGTTCCTGGGATTCTAGCCAGTACACTTGTCACTCTGGATGACTGGTTCCTGGGATTCTAGCCAGTACACTTGTCACTCTGGATGACTGGTTCCTGGGATTCTAACCAGTACACTTGTCATTCTGGATGACTGGTTCCTGGGATTCTAGCCAGTGCACTTGTCACTCTGGATGACTGGTTCCTGGGATTCTAACCAGTACACTTGTCACTCTGGATGACTGGTTCCTGGGATTCTAACCAGTACACTTGTCACTCTGGATGACTGGTTCCTGGGATTCTAACCAGTACACTTGTCACTCTGGAAGACTGGTTCCTGGGATTCTTACCAGTACACACGCCAAATTCTGGTATTGTAAAATATGTGATCAAAATTGCTGTGTTACATAATGGGGTCTGTATTTTACATTAGAGTAAGGTACCCTAGGTCTTCCCTGTTTATGTACAGTTTAGGTAAATATAAGATGCAGATTATTTAACACTAGGCAGTTTTTTAAGAATGTGATATAATCATACTCAAATATACTGCGAGGGGTCCATAATAACACAACAACATTAATGTGCAATCAATGTTTGTTTCCCCTCCCGCGACCCTAGCCCACCAAGGTAGGGTCAGTAGGTAGGGCAGATATTTTTTTTTCATTATTTTCTTTCACAAGCTTATAATGTGTTCTGTCTGAGATTCAGTCTTAAAATGTTTTTGAATATGGGCAGCTCGGCATTTTTTTATGTTTTTTGAGCATTAAATACAATGAAATCACACACCATTTTTTGAAATCTTATGATAATAAGACTACAGGTATAACAACTACATGTATACTTTTTGTAAACATGACTGCCTTACAAAGTCATTGCTCAGGATACAACAAAAAATTGTTTGCTTGTTATAACCCTACCTTAAACTATGAAAATGGATGCTACTCAAAAAATGTTTTCTAAGCGGGCATTTTTTCGCAAAGTAATAATGGTTTAAACACTAGTATGGCAATAATGAATAATGAAACAGATTAACCACCAACCTACCCACCTAAACTTTGCTGGGTAAGGATGGCCTCGTTGAAATTTCATCAAATCTGTTTACTTTAATTGCTGTTTTGCCAAACTATTCATTTAACAACCCATATTCCAATAACAAAAGTTCTGTATATATTATAATGTTAAAATGTGTTTGAACAGATTAATACCACTCCCTACCAATGATTGACCGACTGATTGACTGATTGATTGATTGATTGACCAATCGACTGATTGATTACCGATCAACAAAATAATTGATTTCATTTGATTGATTTACTAACTGATCTGTAACGTACAGCCGAATATTGCAGTTCTCTGCAGCAATTCAATAGTGGGCTGCACTAACTTAAGTAAGCGATGGGTAATTAGCCGCAAACCTTTTTGAGGGCGGAGTTCAAATCACATTAACTCATAATGAGAATGATAGAAAATAATGAGAGAGAGTGGTAGCAATTTGGTTTAACAAAGTAGCACAACTATGAGAAAAACATGAAGCTAATAATGTTATGTTGCTAAGAGTAAGATGATAGATGAGTCAGAACATTGACATAATAACAACTTAAAAACAGGTCAACTCACAGAAATGGTTACTTAAAACTAATAAAAAAAAGGTGAAAAACGACTATTTACAACTCATTTTACACTGGACGGCAGCAACCATGTGCTGCAAGCAAAGTAGAAAAAGATAAATATTTACAAGACTGCAAAATGGTGATTGATAGGCATCGCTGTCTGGCTAACTCCACAGAAAATGAGGAAACAGGACTCAAATCTAAACAGACTCAAACAAAATGAGCAATGCACTAACGTGCGGCTCAAACCAGTAGAGTTGGTAATACTATGTAAACTCACAAAATGAGCAATGCGTCTCAAACAATCATAATCTATACAAAGACTCACAAAAATGAGCAATGCACTCATGTGCTGCTCAAACCAAAACTTTCTAAAGAGTCACAGTGTCGGTCACAGTTTCCCACAAAATAATATCGACGACTCACTACTTGCAGTCAACAAAATGTGGCACTTGTATTGAGAAGCTGATTTAACAATGGAGTTCTACGGAATAATCTGGAGTGCAACAGCGAAGAACTCCAACATATACTTCTAGGTTAAAAATGAGTTTGGATACTCAGCAAGCCGGAGCATACTGTCATATGATGTGTTGCAAATATTTGAAACTTAAAGTGAGTTACACAGTTGCTCCAAGTGAGCGATAGTTATAAGTGATAGTCCATTAACTCCGCTCCGTTTCTCATTTATTTACTCCAATCGCTCACGGTGAGCGCCACGCTGGTCACAAAAGCGAGAGAAAATGAGCAGAGTTCCACTGATACCTGTATCAGGCGACGCTTACTTTGCATAATGTATAGCGATTGTGACGACGACCCGTGCTTTCGCCTGTTATTTATAAAGTTGAAGTCACATGGTTAGCTAGCAGTACTGGTCTCTGTGTCCTAGTTTGCGCATATAGTTAGACATTGGAACCAGAGAGAAAGCGGGATTCTGATTGGCTTGTTGGTCCCAAAATGGCTGATACAATGCGGAAATAAGTGAACAGTTAATGTATTAAAGGCATTTCTAGATTTAAAGATCAATTTGTTGATAAGTTTCTGATGGTTAACTATAAATAATTTTTTAATAGAACAAATCAAATCAACAGGGCTTCATATCAAGAGACTACAACTGAGATGCGAACTTAGAAACACAAAATGTAAAAAACATTTATTTACATGCGATTAGTTCAACAACATTAAACAGAAATTCGCCACAGATCCATTTGCTAATTTGCTGTAATTTATGACTATCAACAATAAAGAACGTACGTGTTGCGTTATGCACACCAATAAACATTGTTCCATGATAATCTCAGTGCTTTTCAGCAGACCATTTAAGGGACAAATCACAGCCAATTCCCATGCCAAACAGGTTCCTCCCAATCACAACCAAAATTAGGGCTGCACAACGAAACATGTGACTTGGTTCAGTTTTGAATGCTAACTTTTTGGTTATTTGGATTGGTTATATAGAGGACATTGAATATTAGTATTAAATTTATAGAACAAGTTGAATAAAATGATATGATTATGAAGTGAGCCACTGGCAAGCTTCATATTCTTTAAATTCAACTAGTTTAATAAATTTAATACTAAACAACACAAATTTAATATTCTATTTATCACATACCCTACATAATTAGGTAAAACACATTATTAACTTGACCTCATTAATATTGACGGCAGCGTCGAAAGTAATTAGGCTTTTTTTAATTAAAGAGCTATTCACAAATTCATTATTTCTAAAATTATCTATAATGAATATTTTATTATTTTCCAGTTCATGTAATATATCTAACAATTTGCTAATTACAGTCAAACCTGTGTTAAAGACCACCTGCAAACAAAGACCACTATTGCAAAACCTGTCTGCAAAGACCACCAATTTTATCTCACATCAGACCATTTTCAATGATATTTAATCTGTTAATACTCAGAGACCACCTGTAAACAAAGACCATATTTTGCTGTTCCCAGGGGTGGTCTTTACAGACAGGTTTGACTGTAATATCAAGTGTAACTGTAAAATTAAAATAAAATAAAAAACCTTCTTCAAAAAAATGTCATCGATAAACATGTTAATGATGTCATCACATAAACAAGTCTCCGACGTCATTTAGTATACACATGATCGAGCTCCTCAAACAAAGATAAATATAATTGTTACAAGTACCTGTGTACGCTGATGACACGTTGATGTCGTCTGAAGGTGTCGATCGGCCCGGTGCTTTTTCGCCGTCTTTATTATGTAGTAAAAGTTCAATTTTTGCACTGGAATCGTGAACTCCGCAATCATAGGCCCAGCTATATGCAATCTCTAGTTTTCAAACACAACACTTTCCCAGTAAATCCACACAAAGAATACACCAACATCAACTAGGAACTTTTCTGCTATCATTCAATGAATACAGTCACTGCGCACATTTTAAATACACAATTGTCAACATTGCCGAACCGGTGAACTTTTAAAATCCTTCCATGCAAAAATGTTAGTCCTGCAAAACAAAGAGAAATCACTTTTTCAGTGATCAGAATTGACACAAAATTTACACAAAAACATTAAATACAGCTGACATTCTAAATCAGGAATAAAAATGTCATCTGACATACTGAACCGAATATTCGTAAGACAGAACCGAAACGTGAGAAAAAAGAACTGAAATTTTAATCAAGCTTTGGTTAATCATTGCAGCTGTTATTAATACCGGTATATGAATGGTTTAAGGGAAAAGTAAACGAACAAGCAATAGTGGCATACCCTTCCGGATCAAGATCGCTATTTATAATTAACTAGTGATTGAGCGAAATTTATCACTTCCTGAAATATTTAAGAGATGAATTTGTAATTCATTAATTGTGTTCAGCAATTTAAAAATGCTTGTCGATACACTATCTCCCATTTTGTCTAAATTACACAAAGAAAAAATGCGATTTGATGAGGGGACCTCTCCCCAAAACTCCCAGAAAAAGCCCAGAATCTACAAACATTTGATATGCCTGTAACAGGTGTCAAAATAACAAGACACTAACCTTCAGTCCAAATCTTTTTTCCTTGTAGTCAACTGTTTGGTACTATTAAAGTCTCAAGTACAACAGCCCCTGGTTTGTACTTCTCTCCTTGTTTTCGTGTTTATATAAACTCATGGCTCTTGTACCCAGTATAAATCCAGGTGCCTGAAATTATAAATTTGCATTTTGTACCACTGTTCTAAGCATATATGCACTTAAAGAATTAAAAGAAATATTCTTCTTAGGTTATAATTATATTCATTAAAGTAATATTATGCTCATTTTTGGTTCATTTTGTTTACCTAAATAAACATGAAACATATATTTCCTATAGTTAAAACATCAATAAACATGCATTAACAAAGAATGTACTCATAATGTATTGATCTGTATTTGTTGAAGAAAGATGTTTGTACATCATAAATTAAAACAAAATGCCAGTTTTTTTAATAATCAGGCTATTTTACAAGTTTTGTCTGTTAGTAATATGGTAAACAAATATTTTTTTCAATTGGTTATACACAGCAATGGTTCTTAAAAAAACCTTCTTATTATAATAAGAGATGTTTTAGCCAAGGTAACAACAATATTGGATGAAGCCAATTCAATTATTTTATGTTCAGATGAGCCAGATACATCTTTAACTATATCATATAATATATGCATGTGAAATTCCAGTGGTTCTCATACTTGATATGAATTGTTTCATTGGTGTATTACTTTTGCACAAAGGTTATACACTAATCTTTCAGATTACTAAGATTCAGATTCTCAAGGGTTCAGCCAATTTGTTGGTCACTTTGTTATAATAAGTCAGTCACAAGTACAAATACATCAAAACAACTAAATAATAAAATTTTATTGTAGGTGTTTGCCTAAAATTCAGTTTTTTATGTGTTAAATTGATGTTAAATGAATGGAATTGTTACACAATATAATTTAGAAGAAGAAATTAAATTGTTGAAAAGTGATATTTGACCATTTGTCATCACATCAAAGAATACATGTACATATTTTATAGCACAATTGTGAACTACGTGCGAGGGACTTTGTTCCAATAAGGGCAATCGACTGATAATGAGGTCAATGACTCAATCCCCCAGAAATAAGCAACAGCCAACCCTACGTCACATACATGTGTAAACACAATTCAACAATTTTAATTTCTCAGTTTTAAATCAGTAACACAGAAAACTTTAAAAAAAACCTCTCTATTCACTTCCCAGCAATTTTATAAAAGTTATAACGATTAGATCATTGAATAGTTCAGCCACAACACATCAAGCGCCTGGAAACACTCACGACGCCATTTTATTTTTACATTAAAATTAAAAGATACAATATCGGATCCAGCCATAAACAACAATGTCAACTGTGATACACAAATAACGGTCAAAATTTACATGAAAGCAATTAAATGTTTCCGTAAACATTACCAATTCAATCGAGAAGCCTGTAGCCACATCCATCCATTGCCTGTTTGAAATATGGGGACTTCACACCATGTCGACCAATCAGATTGTAGTAACTCGTTATTTTCCGCCAAAGATCGTCCTTGTTAAGCGGCCTCGAGTCACGTGTCCTTTGATTACCAGAGGTGATCAGTGTAGTATAGTATCGTACATTCAGATCGCCAAGAAACATTTTATCACAAACTTTTTAAGTATCAAACCATTCATTTAGTTGAAAATATATATTAATTTGTAGATAGCATATTCGTAGGCGTGCAAACACACTATCACTTCAATGCAAACTTCAAATTGCAATCCATATTTTAAAAACTACTATTATTATCAAATTCCGTCCACTATGAATGAAAAAAGACTTCATCGCAAAAACACAATGTTGGTCAGTATTTCTACACCGTCCGGCATGTTGCCATGGATACCACGGGGAGTTCCTACCACACGCACCATACGAATAATGGGGTCATGTAAAGTTAAACAATCTCGAGCTTTTAACAACTAGTGTATCAAACCTCGTCTGTAACACAAGTACACGAGATATCTATCCGACTTAGACCACGTGACTAGCTACACACGAAAACCCCCGTGCAAGTCGCCCTCAAAAATACCATACATAGTATTACCCCATAGATGGTTTTGTATTACGACTTGCAAAGGTTTCACATACGATGTAGACGCTCCGAATACGGAGCACGTTTTGGCTAACTGGGGATAACCGTGGTCTAAATCCAAGATATAAGTCGGATCCAGGATATCGTATGTGCATGGGGAACGTAACAAACACCTTGAACAGCCGTTCCAAATAAATATCTTGTCATGCACATATGTATCACATTACTGAAAACGAAGAGCTTTATACATTCCTTTTACCAAGCTAAGGAACTTCCTTTCTGGTATCAAACTTAGCTTGTGAAAAATGATCAGTTGTTGGCTGAATGAAGCGTTCGCGTGAATTTGAATCTCAGCAACACTTATTAATTGACCCACCGTATTTATCTGAATTACACTGAAAATCGCCACCGTATATCGCTGGACAATTGTTGAAAAACGGCATTAACCCGATCGAACCAAACGAACAAAAGAAACAAAGTGTTCAAAGCGGAACCAACAGCGGAAACCTTGGGAAAATTCATCTGCAAAAGTTCCTTCAGTGCTTTGATTTACTTTGTATGACTCATATGAATGGAATTATTTCCCACAGTATCTCTTGACGTTGATTGGTCAATCCGCTGTCAACACGATGATAATCGGATATGCCCTCACGAGTGGTCTCCCTTCTGTCTAAATACAGTGAAACATCGATAATAGGACCACCATTTCTATGAATGACATTTGTATGTTATAATACATATCTGGAGCTGTCATTGATGTATACGATATCGATGTATCATTGATATTATTCCGTCTATCGATTATCGATACATTTTTTAACGAATCGATACTTATTTTCATCATTTTTGGGGTTTTGCTCAAGCCTTATAAAACGGCAACGACTGTGTTTTATGCTTTTTTTTAAGTAATTGAACATAGAAAAAAACCAGTAAATACAACGCATTAGCAGCGGCGGAGTGAGCGAGTGAGAAAAAAACAGTATAAAACACGACTTTGGGGAATTTTGGATCCGCTTGTGGTCATTAGTAGTATAACACGCTATATGGATAAGTAACCACGACTCTTGATAACACGCATGTTCGACATGATAACACGTTATATAGACAAGTTACCACGACTCTTTGACATAATAACACGCATGTTCGACATGATATCACGTTATCTGGACAAGTTACCACGACTATTTGACATAATAACACGCATGTTCGACATGATAACACGTTATATAGACAAGTTACCACGACACTTTGACATAATAACACGCATGTTCGACATGATAACACGTTATATGGACAAGTTACCACGACTCTTTGACATATTAACATGCATGTTCGACATGATAACACGTTATATGGACAAGTTACCACGACTCTTTGACAAAATAAAACGCATGTTCGACATTATAACACGTTATAATATTATAGACAATTTACCACGACACTTTGACATAACAACACGCATGTTCGACATGATAACACGTTATTTGGACAAGTTACCACGACACTTTGACATAATAACATGATCATTGGACAAGATGACACATTCATTGGACAAGATGGAATACCCAATGGACAAAATAACACGGCTATTTGAGAAAAATTGATACTGTTTTAACAAGATAGGACATTAAACGAACAAAAAAACTTGAAATCTCACAACATAAGACAGTAACGGCGTTCCATACAATTGCGCAATCGATTCCAAACTGCCACTGCTACTGCTGCTAACACACCTGGGCTTCGTAATAACCGCATCAGTGAGCAAACTGTTCGTAATCGTCTGCGGGAGAACGGTCTACACGGACGACGTCCTTACGTCGGATGCGTTTTAACGAACGTCATCGTGTAAATCGTTTTAATTGGACACGTGTACACACTCGTTCGACACGACGACGCTGGAATACCGATTTTTTCGAATGAATCCAGATTTTGTTTACATCGTGGTGATGGCAGGGTGCGCGTCTGCCGTAGGAGAAATTAACGCTATGCTGACTGTTGTGTTCAAAAACGAGATCGTTTCGGGGGTGGGGGTTCTGTCATGGTTTGGGCAGCCATTGACCATGGGTAACGTTTACCACTAGTCGTCATTAATGGCAATTTAAATGCTCAACGTTACTGCGATGACATTCTCGCTTATCACGTCATTCCTCTGTTCCATAACAACGCCAACATCTCGATTTTTCAACATGATGACGCCTCATCTCATACTGCTAGAGACACTGTCAATTTTCTTATAACAAATAACATTGATTCCATTGATGACTGGTCCGCTAAAAGTCCTGATCTCAACCCAATCGAGCACGTCTGGGATATTCTGGACAGACGAGTGAGGTGTCGTCCCAACCCACCTGCCAACGTCAACGAACTTCGTCAAGCGCCCATACAAGAATGGAACAATATTCCACAGGCAGAAATCAACACCTTAGTCAATTCTATGCGCCGGCGATGCACTGCAATGGTCAACTCAAGAGGTGGTCATACCCGTTATAAAGTGTTATTTTTGTTTTTAACCCCTACCTCACTTGGTCAAAATTCCCCCCATTTTCTGTTAACCATTCGCCATCATTTTTGCACCAAACGATGCATCACGGAACACTCTTTTAAACGCATATATAATAATGATTCCCCCGATTTGTTTTCATCCAGCTATGTTCAAGCAACTTTAGCGGAAGTTTCTTTTTTTCTCAGTATATATCCATACGTTCGAATAAATGAACGGAAGTAGACTTTTAATGTTTTGTTTTCTTTATTTATTGATAGTCATATTAACATGTGTTCGTGCAATAACTCGAAATCTTAACCAATAAAAGCACGCCTCTGCATTCTTATTTCAATTTGCGCCGATTCTCTTTTCGGCGTAACCGTATTAAGCTGGTGTTTGTTACATTTCAGGACAATTTACAACTTGCAGATTTCGAACAGAGTCCAGTTAACATACATAGTTCCAAGGTGTATAACCCGATATGTATTCCGCCGATGGATGCGTTTGCGTCAGCCAAAGAGTAAATAATTTGTTTTAGAAAAAATGTCAGAAGCCTTAGTGACTATTTTTGGAATTTGAGTGGGGCTGTGCGACACAATATTTGAGGACAATCATCCAATGAACAAATCTATCAAATTTGATTCAAATTGCTCAAGTGCTTTTGGAAATGTAAACGTTTACGACAATGCTGTCACAGTGGGCAACATATGGTTACTGATGGCAATAGGTAACTTGGTTCAGGTGAGCAAAAACAAGGTATTCAGCTTACACTTTTGTAAGCGTACAATTAAATATTCAAGCAGATTTGTCACTAAATCAATACTCTACTAATAAAAGACATATACAGTGATACAGAAAAAACTTATACTTACATGTGCACTATAATACTTAATACTTAATTCAACAAAAACATTATTCCATTTCTTACATATACACATATATGTATTATTGCATATGCAGTGCTAAACAGAAACATGAAGCCTTAATGAGGTTCATATTAATGTGAAGAACATTACTGAGATATTGCAATATACATAATAATATTTCAATTGGGATAGTGATGTGTCGAAAGTATTCATAATTTCGAATCAGTAAAATAAACATATCAAACCAAATCAAATTGAAACAAACAACTAGATATAACACTGGAAGACTGAGACAAAACATAAACTATTGCAAAAGCACATTAACACAATAATCCTAAGACTAGATATCTTGCAAACTTTCTATATTGTAAGAACTGTTACAAGTATTAAAGAAAAGCCAACTATCAAAACAGAGCACAACATATTAAAGTAAGAGGCCCAAGCAAAAATTAACACAAAATAAGGGAGGGCTTATTTACATACAATAAAAGGCTTATGCACAAATATTATGAATATTGTCCCTCAAGTACATTTCATTGCACTTACAAGCCGATTATATACATTTAAGATTAAAGAGCATTTCCAGAAAATAGTGTACTCCACTGGACGCAATATATTACCCCCTACTACCTACAGCAGTAAAATAAATTTAAAAGCCACCCATGAAGAAAATAATAAAGTGGTGTGTAAGTGGTTGTTGAGGGGATTTTTTTCTCTGAAACAGTCGTAAAGCAACAATAAAATCCACATTTTTTATTTCCATGGTTCCCTCTGCCATTCGCCAATATCATCAAATTTGATAAAAACAACTTATTTGGCAACAGGTTTTCAATTTTGGCAACACAAATATTCTAAAAGAATACATATTTGTAAGCAATTGCTAATTGTTCATGCTTTTTATCAAAATTGGTGCATACTTTGAATATGCTAGAGGGAATCATATTTTCAAATTAAAAAAAATTAGCACCTTCAATACTGTAATATGAATGACCGAATGATGTCAGAAATGGAAGTGACTAGATTTTCGCACAACTTTGATGGCAGTGTCAGTTGTCCCGAATAATTAAGAGTTCACTGCCCTTTTAAGTGCAGGTGACACTTATTTACGGTTTTCACAAGGCAATAATTTGCAGCTCTAAATCTTCGTCTTGTATATCTGGGATCATCTGCTTCACCTTTCCTACAGGTACCGCAACTACTTTGTCATCTGTTGTTAAGAAGGGGAACTCATTTTCTTCCTGACATACACTTTCCACCTCATCAATTACTTCTTCTACTGGAAATTTTGTTTTCTATTAAAATATAATAGGATAGGTATACTATATTGTTAGGGAATAAATAAACATATTTAAGAAATATCTGATTCTGAACAATGTTTCCTATATTTAGGTGTTGAACTTAGTGTTAAAGCTCTTTCTGATGAAGTGTGAGGATGAGTGACCGAATCATGTTTATGATATAAATATTTTATTAATTGATCTTGCTGCTGCTGTTTATTATAACCATTACATATTGATGTCTCTATGTAATATTTAATGGTATTAAAAAGCAGTAGGCAATAGCAATATATTTCAAAAGAATCAGTTGATAGCTGCTAAGATTATCAAACTAGAACACAAAATGTGCATGAATTTATTATATATATATCATTTCTGATAATTTTCTACAGTCAGTTTTGAAAGAAGAAAACATGAAGAGTCATCATTGTAACCATCAGCAATGCATACAATTTCATACATATGTTTGTTATTTGGATTTGTGAATTACAAAATGGCACTTAAGATCATAATATCATGATTACCTGATAAACTGCCCAACTCATCTCACCTTTTTGTTTCATAAATAGTATGACCCCCAATAATTGGAAATGACCCTCGGATATGAAATTGCAATGATCATACGAATGACATAATGTTTACGAGTCCTTGTATATGCTGCGGGTTAATAATCATCGATACTAAGGTTCTGTTCTGGTAGGTGGCAATGGTCAAGGTCACTAATAGAAAAAAGTGTTTGCTTATCTATTTTGGTTTTGAATGTTGTTGAGATGGTGTTTAATCAAGCTAAATGTGCTTGAAATAAAACATATTGTTTTGGGCCAATATTTTTTCTGATGTATAGCAAACTTTAAACAGACTTAGTTTTGGATGGTATTGTGGCAGATAATTAATTTTTTATCCATTGTAAAACCGTTTCTCTATCCAGTATTCAAACTGCTTGACTGGGTATGCCGGCAAGGTTGGGGCATCTGTGTTCTATAGACACTTTTCTAGTTTTATACAATGTGTAACATGTAAAGATATATTTACAAGTGTTTTATTTTCACGATTTTATTATATTTAAAAATAAATGTAGTGACAATACGTCGTAGTACACTTGTATTTCGTTCAGTATTTTTTTATTTTGTTCTGCATTCCTATAAATCTGGTGTTCAGAAATGTAATTCACTGTGAACACCAATTTGCAACAGATATTTCATGCGTCTTTGCGTTCAGTAACTTAATACTAGACTAAGTGTTAAAACTTTAACACCAACTGTTTTACATATAAACACATTAATAACGGCCAGCTGTTCAACTTGTTAACGCCACCTCAGGCTCGGATCAAGAAATTCCCGACTTGGGGGGGGGGGGGCAAACATGATGAAAATGTCTAGCACTTGAAGTGCGCAGCGCCAAGTTAGGGTAGGTACGGGAGGGGATTATCCCCCTCCTTTAAGGGGGGTCCGGGAGTCTCCCCCGTAAAATGTTTACAATATATACATGTTATATGAAATGGTGGCTGATGGTGCATTTCGGGAGTGTCAATTTTTAGGAGTCATTCATGAGAATTGCACTAGTATTATCTTGTAAAAAATACAGAACGACCAAATCATACAAGTACCAACATTTTAACTAATTTCCAGGGGAAAGGCCCTCATGCACATACTCCCAGTCAGCCTTCAGTAAAAACCCTTGTCACAAGTGAATAAGAAGCCTTTTCGTCATAAACTCTGTAGACATTAAAACTTTCATGCTGATTTGGCAGAAGTTGACTCTTTTTAATGTCCAAAATGAACATGATCAGGGAGCACACTTATAAACTGTGTTAACTGTTAACCGCCTTAAGTATATACTTAAACTACAAACAGATTTTTGTATGCTGCTTGAAATACAATAAATGTGTTTATCATCTCCGACATAAAACAATTGGCTGTGTGCGCAGAAAAATGCCCATTTGGCACAGAAATCACAATTCAATTTTTACACGAGCTCATGATAAATACCGTCAAACAAACGCACGAATGGCAAAAATGGAGAATACAAGGTGTACGAGGCAATACTAAAATATTAACTACCACAAAAATAGTGTAAAATTCCAAAAATGAGAATTAAAAACTTACATTTGAAGATAGATGTTTAAATTTTTCGCGTTATTCACATCTGCGTAAGACGTCACACGTAGAATATCGCGTGGCACAGTAAATCTAACGATGTCAGAATTTTTACGCGTAGGCCTTTTACTTCGTATGGGCATTTTGCCTCACCTTTCTCTACTTTTGTTCGGGTACATACAGTTGCATTAACAATCTCAACTACTCAACTTATTCATATTAATATCTATAAGAATGAAATATGATAAATAGTGCTAAGAACAATTATAAAGAAATCATAGATGAGTTGCAAAAAAGGTCTTAAAATTCCCGAGTGAGGTCAGGTCCAAAAAGCTGGAGATATAATCAGATGCGTCATAATACTTATATCATCAGGTGATACCAATGGTTCAATCTGGGACCAATACATTGGTCCCAGGTTCAATGGAAAGATACTCTGTAATTCCCGGAAGTCTTAGAATAGAACCAATCATATTTCTGACGGAAAATTCCGTCTGATATGTAACAGGCTTCCTACGCCGTCCAACAATCTACCTACTCAGACGGTTGCTGCCGTTACGCACAATACGCCCGTACGTACAATTGATCATCGGAATCAAAAAAATATTTGAGGCTAAAATTTAATAAAAACTGAGGGGTAAATGGGGTTCACGAAGCGTTTGCAGGCCGTATATTTTGAATTCGTGATACGATAACACCTCAAACAGTACAACAGATAGAGCCTCGTTTAACTTATATTTGAACGAAGGTTTTTTTATTCCATTCAGTAGCTCTATACAAAGTGAGTTATAAATACAAGCCTCAAAATTGCTATACAAGTAGGTTTCACTCCTATAAAAGCATCAACCACCCCTTTAAACCCCAATTGTGCGTATGCTTCAAAAAGCCCTAGCTACGCCGGTATTAACTATTATAATTATATAAATATAAAACCTACAAAGTAAAAAAATTATCATCGATCGTATACAACAAGGCCATACAGTTCTTTGATAAATGCTTCAGACGGTTATAATCCATAACGAACAAAAACGGAATTTCGTGACGATGGCACGTGCGGTACAATTGAATTAAAGTGTCAAATGAACCATGACCGTAACATCGGGCTATGCATGGTGCAAGCAAATGTCATAAGTTTTCGCGACTTACAATAGATCTGCAGGTATACTGACGGATTCGTACTACTGAATAGACCTAGAAGGATTGATTAAAATAAATGACTAAATTCGTAAGTAACTGAGGTGCCTCATGTTACACTATTATTGAATCGGCATATGAATATTTTTTATTTCATTGATCATACAAAAATGTAGCAGTATTCAAAAGTGCTGTAGTCTGTATTTATTTTCCAACCAGTCATTTTACAAATAGACCATTCATTAAGCAGCATACATGTATTTATATAAAAATGAAACGAAAGTAGAGAATTGAAAAATCATAGGAGATGTTCTAATTTACTGTTTTGATTACCAACAGTGAATGAAAGTTGCAATACATAAATGGAAGACAAAACAAACCAAAACAAACCAAGACAACACAATATCAAAGTTCACTTTTGTTTATTTGTTTTATGCAACTGAATCAAACACATATCAGACAATGTCATATTGACAGTTTTAAAAAGTTATGTAAAAGTTTAAGTAAAAGTTACTGGATAACTTGTTGTAAATGAAGACTAAATTTTGGTACGCATGTTAAAACATGTTGAAAGAAAAATTCTTCGAACGGTAATAAGGATCTATATAGATAATATGGATCTATGCCTAGCGTCCTCAGACGGGTAGGTTCTCGGCAGACTGATGGGATAAAATCTGAAAGTTCATATAACATCTATCATATGACAGCACTGCAGATCGATTATTAGTTTTGGCTTCAACGAAGTAAGGTATAAGTTTGCGTCGCCTTTCTCTTATAATTTCTGTGAATTGGTCACCAATACAATGTTTCGAGCCAATCAGTTTAGCTCTTGCACCTGTCGTAATATCAACTTTGTCTCCATAGTAATTGAATTTCACTTCGATGGGCCACGTTTTTGATCTATCATATTTTCCAACACGATGAGCCCTATCAATTTTAAACTTAGTCTGGGCATCAGCTATTTCAAGAGTATTTTCACATAATTCTAACACGTTGGCAGCACAGTTTTCACCTTTACGCTCCTCTAGTGACTTACATTCATCGAAATTGTTAAACAGTAGTCTCTCATTGAACGCGATTGTAGTTCAACTGTATTATCACTCAGGTTATTCTTAACTTTTTGTCAATTTTCGACATCTTTTGAAGTACTTTCAGATACCTTTTCTTGATGTTTTATTTGTTGTTTAAATGATTGGTTCTCTGCTTTCAGCTCGTCACACATTTGGCTGACGCATGTACGACTGATTTCAATATCAGCATTTGACTTTCAATTGTTCTTGTTCTAGATTCCAAGGAGGATTCTTATTTTCTACAAGTGTCAACTTATTCAGTATGGACTTAACATTAGTCTCAAGATCGTCCAGTTCAGATAGCTTCGCCCGCACCTGTTCTTGTGTCATTTCACTAGCATTTAGTTTGTCTATGATGGATTTGAACATTGTTTGATCCATATAGCCTTGATTACAGTTTGTGTCCGATCTTGAAGTGTTAAGAGTGTTGAGAATTGAGGTGTACTCATACCAATACCTTGATCATCACACCCCGTTTGACTATAGGTATCAAGAAACAGTTGACTAATGTGTTATTTGTACACTTATCCTGAGAGACACTTAGTAAAGAAATATCAACAATGTAATTATACCTTGCATGTTTATACTATCAAGTATACCATCATACAGAACAGAATCTGACAATGTTGCAGTAAGGTTATTGAAGTCAGAAAAATATTGCAGCTGCTATCTATACTATTATGAATTTTAGCAACAAAATCCACTATCTACACAAAATTATTGTCATCATCTAATTTATATCGACATGTCCTCTGGCACAATATAGCACAATCCAATATTTAAGCAGTTAACCGTCAGTTTATTCCATATCAAATCGTCTGTACGCTTTATAGAAACAATATCGTCCATAACATATTTATTTTCTAATGAAAATCATAATACAAATGTACCAGAATTTGTTTTACCATTTACATATCGCTTTCTATGCAGTGAAAAACACTTAAAACCATTTACACTATATTAAATAAGTAATTCGGACCAAGTTTCTGTCAAGAGTACAATATAACTTTTATTAGAATTAAACAATAACTCGTCTTGGTAGTTTTGCGCGAAGAGTGTAGTAACAGCTGATTGACACTGCCAGATCCCGTATGGGATGGTTAAGACCATTAATGACACGGCTAGCAGAGCGCCGTTCACATTAGCAACTGAAGTGAAATAACCTCGTTGTCGTCCCCCGCCAGCGCGAGTTGCTGATCTGGAGCCACGCGCTGTAACAGGACTGGCACACTCATTCATAGACTCAGTTGTTATTCGGCCGCACCAAACCTAAATTGCGATGGCATTGTTGAACTACTTTTGTTTAAGAGTATACTTGACGGATTGATCTTCGTCTCATTACTTTCCGTAGGACGACTAGTATATGCTACGCTCTTGTTGACCATTTGTGCTAACGGTGTTCGCGCCACTTGATGATACGGTTTATATATATTAAATTTTATCTGTAAATACACAACATTTACTGTACATGTTGTATTTCATAAAAGAATATAACTCTGACGACGAATGTTCTTTATCGCACAGTAGTTATTCCCCTTGCAAACGATGGAGTGTGGTAATAAAAGTGGTGTGTCCGAATAACAATCCAGTGTAGTTAAACGTTTGCAGAATTGTACATTACTTTGGCAGGTGAACAGGGAGACTGTAGTTGTCGGCAAGAAATGGCAATCTATGCTAAGGAGCAGACAAGTGTTAATAATAATAATAATTCTTTATTTAAATATGGACGCTCGATAAGACTTTAAGGCTTATCTCACTCGAGGCCATCTATCAAACAACATAAACAGCACAATCATACAAGTAATTCATATATACAAAGTATAGAAAATACAAAACATGCATACAATGCTAATTAAAACACCATAGAACAGATGCATTACAATATGTATTACTTAATAAATACAAGACAGATGCAATACATACAGAGAAAAAAATATATTTATATTGGCATACAGCAGCAGTGAACCGAATATTACGAAGGTAAAGATAATATACAGGTGGATTTTTAACAATGAGCGGAAGTATTTCTCAGAACTGATATTTTTTATATTAGATGGAATGATGTTCCATACTGACTTAGCCTTGTAGTGGAAAGTCAATTTTGTATAGTAAGATTTACAAATAGTATGCAAGATTGCTAGAAACTGATCGAAGAGAATAACTTTCACTTTTCGACAACTGAAATATATCCTTCATATAACCAGGTGTCAGTCCATTTAAAGATTTATACACAAGAAGCTTCATAATTAAATGATTTGTGCAATATCATTCTTGCGGCCCGCTTTTGAACATTGATTATTTTATTGATAAAAATCAATCACCATAATAAAAAAGGGGTAACACATATATATTATAGAACATTTTTCTCATTTCAAGATTTAAAAAAGATTTTATTTTACGGAAAAGAAATAATTTAGAAATAAGTTTTTATGGACGGAATGTATTTGTTGGTCCCATTTTAAGTTTTAAAATTTTGTCAATTACTATACCCAGAACTTTCTGTGAACTTACACAGGAAATAGGTAGTTTATTTATTAGGATATTCAAATTTCTAGAACTGTTTGTGGTGCGCACGGTACCTACTAACATACACGTTTTTTTTTTAGAATTTAGCTTCATTTTATTTTAGTTAAACCTTTTTAATACATTGTTGAGGTCCTTTTGAAGAGACAGTTCAATTTGTTCGACATATTTTCCATATGTATAGAGAGTTGTGTCATCAGCATACATATCTGTTTGAGTGAAGTGTAACTGTAATGGCAGGTCATTAACTTTTCACTTTTCATTTTTCAAAATCCAATTTAAAAATTCATGTACAAATGTTTCGTAAGTACGTACACTAGCAATGAGACTATCAAAGAAAATGGAATAAATCAGAGATTTCTGGTTGCGAATCGACAAGTCGGTTTTGCACAAAATGAACGTGCAGTGTGTTGTAACGTGAAACACGGTTTTAAATGGCCAAGTTCAGTTTCTGTTAGCCCATGCTGATAAAAAAAAAACACAAATATAAATTTCAATTTGCTAAATTAAAATGTCCAGACTTAGCTAAAACTAGCGTGTTCAGGATTTAACGAGACTTACACGCGGCGATAGCGTATTGGCTGTAAAGTAGAGCATTCAACTGTCACAGAAGCACTATATTCCGTCATCAACAATGTTTCCGCAGTTGCCGTATATGACCTTCCATGAACCAGTAGACATCGCTTTACTACGTACCGCTAGGATGGACGGTCATGAGAAGTTGATGCACCTACGTTATCAGTTTAAAACCGCATCGGGTACTGTCAGTGTATGGGGTGAGCAGTGTCACTGTCACGAGACGTCTTAGAAATTCTGAAAATGTTTTCCACGCTAATCATCGCGTGGTTTCATTGCCGCGGACTAGGTGTAGTTTGCCTAAAGAACGCGCAGTGTGTCATTACATTATTTCTTGACGAATCATGCTTTAGTTTAGACATATTTTATTTACATACTATGAATATCATAATAATACAATACAATATACATGAACCATTTTACATGAAACGAGTTTGTTCAGTAGTTAATGTAAAAAGGATGAGACCGAAAGCCAATGACTTTTATAGGTCTTCTCCTTAATCATACCAAATAATATCGCTTATCAGATAAATCCAGGCGATGCAGATCGTTATCGATTGGACTTTTGGTCAGCAGTCAATTTGTCTGTCGGCACTTTCCGTAAGTGACCGTAAATTTTCCGATGATCACCGATTAATGACTTGTATGATTATACATTTCCAACAGGTACGAGCTTGGTTTAGGGGATTATAATGTTTACAAAAATATTTAAACTCTACTGTTAGTGTTGGAAAAATAAGCGTTTTTGAAAAAGAACTAAGAGAAAAGAAAAGAAAGAAGGGGAGAGAGGGAGCAAAGTGTAATGTGTAACAAGGAAGTTGTTACAAATGTTCGACTTATAGCGTAAAACGTCTGGTGTCATCTATGTCTTTGTAAACTGATCTAAAAATAAGTGCATTGGTTTCATTTGTATACGTGGGACAACCGAAAAGTTTTGTATCAAGACGAATATTCATGTTTGTAAGGTTTGATAAAAGAACATGCCTTTGGTGTCTATATAAAGGACAATACAAGAAATAATGATCTGTTGATTCGAAATTACCACAATTACACATAGGGGAATCATTTATATCATGCTTAAATTAAAGCAACCATGACGGATGACGGAAGACTTTGCGTATATATGCGCAAAGGATTATGTTTTGTTTCAGGGGGGGGGGGGGGGCGGAATAGGTTTGGTGTGCGGGGGTTCTGATTCTATTTCCTGTCAATACACACACTCTACAGCACTTGTTGAAGAATATATGCTAATGGATATTTCTAAGAAAGGATAACATCTCATATATTTCATTATGATTTAAACATTTAGAGAGTCAAATATCATGACTAATTTGCATATTTTAATTCTGAGACGCAAACACGCCAGACACGCACACAATGGTTGTAAAGTCAAAGACATGATCTGCAAATACTAACAACTCCAACAGAATTTCCGTTTTAATCTCCAGCGTCCGTATATAACACATGCGAAGAGGAAATATATCGACATTCTGTCTTGGTATAGACACCGAGACGCCGGCCAACAAATATAGTGTTTGATATAGATTATAAGCAAATATTACTTGATAAGAGATTAGTACGCGTTCTTCTTGGTCTCGGCGTATTCTCTGAGTTTTGCAGTAATGCAATTCTTAACACATGCAATTTAATGTGTTTAAAGATTAAATACCTGACTTCAGATTATGCACGACATGTTTTGATAAAATTGATAAATTGATTTTGAAATATTCATTCCAAACATGGATTTCGAAATACAAACATTCTAGACGGCGCCAAGTTTCCGGTTCTGGGCAAAACAGAATCATCCAAGCTTCAAATATATGTATTTCTTTAAATATATAATTCTTTAGTCGGATAATATGATATTGGTTTAGAAATCATGAACCTTGTATTACATCTACATGCTTTAACATTCACACTGTCTTGCTAATGGGACAGTAAAACTATCAAAATGTTAATCTGACATGGAGCCAAAAATATTGGATTTATGGAATATATACCAGCTTTGTCACCAGGGTAATTACGTATTCAGGAAGGATGTATTGGTTAAATTGGTAATACATCATGGTCTTCTGATCATATATAATGTTGGACATTTGTCCCTCCAGAGAATTCTAGTAGTCTTATAAGGTCGTAATTGTTAATTACTTATCGTGCGTTGTAGGTGTTTGCCGAAATATACTATTACTTTCAGTTGATCACACTGTACATTTAAGGTCAGCCAACTTTACTCAGACAAATTGCATAATCCCTTAGCCAAACCTATCAGAGAATGACACAAAGCATCTTGAGTCATATTTCATCATTGGCAATCGAGCTAACTCTGTTTTCGTACAAAGGTTCAGAATCGTTGAGCATAAGGAGCGGGGGGAGAGCAATATCAAGTATACACTATATTGTATCTAATGCTGTGTTATGTAGAATCGTATTAGTTTGTATTCGTATCATGAGGTTAACATGTCGCTGTACCCTTAACAAAAACATAATGATACACGACACAAGGACATCTATTTCATATCGGTTTGAAGTGCAACACAATAAGACTAGCTACGAACACCTATACAACAATTGAGATACACCGGTATGTCGAATCACAGCGACCTCCAAACACTCGAAATTGAGAACAGAGTTTTCCGATATGCAGTGCGATAGAAGTTGTCATTAGTAAATGGTGAGTGTAGTTGTTTATTTTTTCGTTGTATTAAAAGCAGCAGTAATTGTTCTTCAAAATTCGTGATGCAGAACCAAGCCCCGGTTTGTAAATGTATTGTTATATACTGAAACCCATAATTTGTTAGTATCCACCAAACAAAAAATCAAAAAGTTTGGTTATATTTCTGCCAAGGAGTTTTTAAAGACACCAATGCAGCAAACTATGTTCCCAAATTATAACTGTTACTGAGGAAACCTCGATCGGTGACGGTTTGGATCTGTGGTGCGTAGTTAACCTCGCCTATGACTATAGTTTTTGACTACTTTTAGGCCCGTTTCACTGGCCGTGAGTAGGTGTAGTGCATATGACGTTACCAACACCACATCACACAACCCCTCACAAAAACGGAACTTTTCTTATCCTTTAAAAACACAGAGGGTATGTAGGTGGATTAGGCGAGAAGCTTTCAATTCATTGACATTGTGTACTTGTCACACAGAAGAAAACATCCAGTATCTTGAACACACCATGTGGAACAGTGTCTGAGGACAATGTCATTGAAACAGTACACAGTAGGAATTAGTCCAATTATTTTTCTATAATTATATTACATATCACTGTTACCAACACCAATTTTTGTTCATACATGACCGTAGCAATAAGACTTTAACACAGCATCAGTATTTCCCAAAGCAAACTACGAGTGTCAGCGAAATGGTACATTCCAAACAATTGCGTTTGGCCCAATGCTTACTTTTCTACATCAGCGCCACTTTTTTTGCTATATTCCAAGAGACATAATTATATTAAACAGACACACGCCAAATGCAATGAAAAATTGCGTTTTGTATACTTAATAACAAATATAATTGCCATAGACTGGCGAGTCTGTGAAACAATGTGAGCAGGCCAGGTCAATAATTTTATCAAATATTTCAGGAACATTCAGTGAATATATGTAATATACGATTAGATTTACTGCGGCAATGATATTATATTGGATGTATCCGAATATAATGCAATAAAGTTGATATGTGACACTATATAGGCGATATTCCTGCTACATATCCGGGAATATGTTCGTATATAGTTATATATCATATCTATCATATTTTTTTGCTTCGTGAATAACAAAAGTGGAAGAAACTACCATCCACTCAAACCAAAGTGGTTTCCACTGTGCGATAATAACATCGGCATGCAATTATTGTGATTACTAAATAACATAATAATATCGAAAAAGTTTAGTTCGGTAAACGTGAACATGAATACCACACAATATCCAAACATTATGTCCGATGTAACAGAATTTGTTGTTAATGAGACCAATTCATCGCAAATGGTCGTTTCCTGCAAAGACGTGAGTCCATCAAATTTGTCAAATGCTTATATTGTTCCACATTAAAATGCCACTATCGAACTAAATACATGTTTACAATGTCTATACATATCAAAGATGTCTTACACTGATTGGGTTCTCAACAAATAGAACAGTATGTAGTCCTTAATGTAGAGATAAAACTTGAAATGATAATTGCTATATCTAGTAAGCCTTTTTGACGGAGTACACTAAAAGTTGAAATAATCTGCACAGCTACCAACTAATGCAAATTCAAGCATAATGAAGTCCAAAACGTATCGACAGACAAAATGATTGAAAATTCTTTGAGATATATTTGGTGTCCGATAGAAACAGCACTATTATACGGTTAATTTGTATTATAATTCACTGCCTTGCCTATTCCTATTAGCTTCTGGTTTATGATGCATGCGGTTGTCTTCACGGCTCATAGTCTATAGATAAGAGAACATTAACCATAATTGGACCAATAAATTGTGATCGTGATATCTATTATTTTATTGCAGATCCATTGTTGTATTCCCTTCAGGATGTGAATAGGCGAATGTATGGCAGATTCAGAGGGCGAAAATGTATCACTAAATATTTCTTTATTCCGATCGTTTTGAAGTCATTATTGTACCAATGTTTTAATACAATGTATCTTGTTGTTCGGTCAACATACCTGCTAAACATATTATTGCGTTATTGTTGTTACTTTACGATACATACTAAAACTTCCCGTGCCGTTCTCCAACTTTTCAATAGTGCAACAAGTATTTTTTTAATGATTTTACAAGGTGTCGGTTTCGTACTTCGAGCTTTATTATTATGTACTTCTAAGACAATTTAAACAATTTCAGAAGCTCAATTACATAATGTAGTTACATAGAATCCGTACTGCTGTCTATCACGCAAGTATTACAAGCAATTGCGTAAAATAAGTACAATAAATCCTAAAGTAAGATGTCGTAATAGTTTGGCAGAGTAGACAAGATTTCTAGCCTGTAGTCAATAAATGTGTCTTGGAAATCATGAAACAATATATTGGTGAAATGCTGGGCATACCGTGAAGCAGTTTCTTTCACGAATGCCAAATTCCCATTATGTCTAATTTCAGCTACATTTATTTTCGCGATTTCATAACAATTTTCTCCATTGTCGTGTTACACAAGATTATTGCTGATATATTACCAATTACATTGCTGTTACTTGATCCGTTATCTTTTACCGTAAATAAAAAAAATATCTACGTCTGAAATGTGCTACTAGTGATGGACAAATCGGTCAGATTCGCCGATGAATTAATCGCCGTAGTCGGATAACACTACCGACTCTATTAATCGACATAATCGGACAATCGGTTATGTCCTTTGACTATTTAGTAATGCTCCTTTCAGCAGGCAACTGTTGTTTTACAACTTACACATGAATTTGGATAGTAACTTGACAATAAAGGAATATAAACGTCGCACTTTTTTTCTGGATATCATAGGAACGCGTATGAAGCTCATGTCATTTATCTGGATATTTTCTGAGATTCAGCCAAGATTTGTTCATTCCTCTTCGCAATTCATTTCCGAATCTAAATATTCTTGACATAAATATCAATACTCATTTGGATTTGACAATTATGTAGACAAACATTTGACCGCACGAATGCAAATCGTGGTTAAAGGTTTTAAGTATTTGAAACAATTATTTTGTGGTATCTGAATTATGATTGTTACGTATTTAAATGATAACTGGTTTACTTTTAATCGTACACATCATTATATTACCATCGTCTTTTACATATAGAACACGATTTAATGTTGCTTTATCAGTTAATTATCAATAAGCAAAATTGTTAAGATAATGACAAATTATATACATTTTGTATTAGATATACAGCAAAAACGTAAGCGCTGCTATGGGATTTACAACTTCTTCTGTAAGTAACGTCATTTCAAGAAATCGCAACATGTGATGTCACTATTTGCAAGCAGGAAACAATTTTTACTCGATGTAGTCACTTCGTTTTCATATTGCCATATGGGGTAAATATTATACAACCAACGGTGCCCGCATGTATTACGCTGCTTATTGAACACGTGTTTCATTTAATGGCGTCTTTGTTTGGTTAGAAATATTACATTTATTCAACAGTCTTATCCAAATTTTAAATGCAATATGAACATTGTGGATGCATCTGGTAAATTTACTCAGCATTACTTACATTTAATTTGGAACAATATTGAATACTGATTTAATCTTGTCTCAAGTATTAGATATCAATACTTTGTACCAGTACATTGGTGATTTAATACGTTCGTAAAACGTATTTTACAATGTTTCCAGTCAGACAAATTGCCTATCAGAATAACAAAGTAATTGCTTTTACGACGTTACAGATAGATTTGCATTTCCTTGCAGTATACAGGAAAACACATTTTGTATCTAGACATTCGGAAACATGTTCTGTTGTGTTGCTCTTCATAATATTAAGTCTATAAGAACGGAAATAACGTGGACTGTTATCGATCGTCTTAAATTCGAATACAAATGCATACAAACCCAGTAGTCGCCACAACGCGTGATAAATTCGCCTACACATGACTAGTGGTTCGCTTTACTATCACCATTAGTCTCCGTTTTTTTACGATGCATGTGGTTTTCCATTCGTCTGTCAGTCTGTTGATAACTGATTAACCATAATAAGAACAATAACATCGCGACATTTATAGCAGTTAACTTGTATTATGTTCTGGGGGTTACGCAGGAATTGCAAAAGTGTAAAGACAAACATTAAAATATGAACACGTTTGAAGAAATGTTGGGACGTATTCAACAAAAAGTGCAAAAAAGTGCAGAGCAGGGAATGGTTCATTCAAAACGTGAGTTTTCCTTAACAATAGAAAACGGAGGAGGCACACAGAGGGAGAACATAACAAAATCAAACGACTAAGTCTTAGTCTTAGACTTGTGCTTTGACTTATGCTTAGAACTGAACTTGTTTATGTATGCTACCATTTAGAGTATATCTACTTTATTTGTTCTGTATTTAACTTCGATATACTTAATGAGCGGAATATTACATAGAAAATGACAATTTCTTACGCAATATCTTGACAAGTCTGAAAAATCCAAGTCTAAGACTAAGCCAAACTCTAAAATAATTAGTTGTGCATATGGGCTCAGGAGGAACACAATATATAAAAACAGGGCCGAAATGAAGGAAACATAACAACACAGCAATACCATCTAACTTCAACCCGAACATCGACGACACAGGATAGAACGACCAAACAACAGGAGAGGTAATATATTACCATCTAACTTCAACCTGAACATAGAAGACACAGGATAGCTCGGCACAGCGACATGAGAGGTAATATATTACCATCTAACTTCAACCTGAACATAGAAGACACAGGATAGCACGACAGAGCAACAAGAGAGGTAAGGTATTATCCTCTAACCACAACACGAACATAGACGACACAGGATAGCACGACAAAACAACAGGAGAGGTAAGGTATTGCCATCTAACTTCAACCTGAATATAGAAGACACAGGATAGCACGACACAGCAACAGGAGAGGTAAGGTATTACCATCTAACTTCAACCTGAATATAGAAGACACAGGATAGCACGACACAGCAACAGGAGAGGTAAGGTATTGCCATCTAACTTCAACCTGAATATAGAAGACACAGGATAGCACCACACAGCAGTAGGAGAGGTAAGGTATTACCATCTAACTTCAACCTAAATATAGAAGACACAGGATAGCACCACACAGCAGTAGGAGAGGTAAGGTATTGCCATCTAACTTCAACCTAAATATAGAAGACACAGGATAGCACGACCAATCATTAGGAGAGGTAAGGTATTACCATCTAACTTCAACCTGAATATAGAAGACACAGGATAGCACCACACAGCAGTAGGAGAGGTAAGGTATTACCATCTAACTTCAACCTGAATATAGAAGACACAGGATAGCACCACACAGCAGTAGGAGAGGTAAGGTATAACCATCTAACTTCAACCTGAACATAGAAGACACAGGATAGCACGACACAACAATAGGAGAGGTAAGGTATTACCATCTAACTTCAACCTAAATATAGAAGACACAGGATAGCACCACACAGCAGTAGGAGAGGTAAGGTATTACCATCTAACTTCAACCTGAACATAGAAGACACAGGATAGCACGACACAACAATAGGAGAGGTAAGGTATTACCATCTAACTTCAACCTAAATATAGAAGACACAGGATAGCACGACACAGACACAGGAGAGGTAAGGTATTACCATCTAACTTCAACCTGAATATAGAAGACACAGGATAGCACCACACAGCAGTAGGAGAGGTAAGGTATCACCATCTAACTTCAACCTGAATATAGAAGACACAGGATAGCACGACACAAAAACAGGAGAGGTAAGGTATTACCATCTAACTTCAACCTGAATATAGAAGACACAGGATAGCACGACACAGCGACAGGAGAGGTAAGGTATTACCATCTAACTTCAACCTGAATATAGAAGACACAGGATAGCACGACACAGCAACAGGAGAGGTAAGGTATTGCCATCTAACTTCAACCTGAATATAGAAGACACAGGATAGCACGACACAAAAACAGGAGAGGTAAGGTATTACCATCTAACTTCAACCTGAATATAGAAGACACAGGATAGCACGACACAGCGACAGGAGAGGTAAGGTATTACCATCTAACTTCAACCTGAACATAGAAGACACAGGATAGCACGACACAGCAATAGGAGAGGTAAGGTATTACCATCTAACTTCAACCTGAACATAGAAGACACAGGATAGCACGACACAGCAGTAGGAGAGGTAAGGTATTACCATCTAACTTCAACCTGAACATAGAAGACACAGGATAGCACCACACAGCAATAGGAGAGGTAAGGTATTACCATCTAACTTCAACCTGAACATAGAAGACACAGGATAGCACGACACAGCAACAGGAGAGGTAAGGTATCACCATCTAACTTCAACCTAAATATAGAAGACACAGGATAGCACGACCAATCATTAGGAGAGGTAAGGTATTACCATCTAACTTCAACCTGAATATAGAAGACACAGGATAGCACGACACAACGACAGGAGAGGTAAGGTATTACCATCTAACTTCAACCTGAACATAGAAGACACAGGATAGCACGACACAACGACAGGAGAGGTAAGGTATCACCATCTAACTTCAACCTGAACATAGAAGACACAGGATAGCACGACACAGCGACAGGAGAGGTGAGGTATTACCATCTAACTTCAACCTGAATATAGAAGACACAGGATAGCACGACACAGCAATAGGAGAGGTAAGGTATTACCATCTAACTTCAACCTGAATATAGAAGACACAGGATAGCACGACACAGCATTAGGAGAGGTAAGGTATTACCATCTAACTTCAACCTGAACATAGAAGACACAGGATAGCACCACACAGCAGTAGGAGAGGTAAGGTATTGCCATCTAACTTCAACCTAAATATAGAAGACACAGGATAGCACGACACAGCAACAGGAAAGGTAAGGCATTACCACGGTATGCAGCCTGGAAACGATCCGTAAAACTAAGTTGTAAGATATGTCGTATGTTCAAACCTACTTCACGTCTGTGAAATATACGCCTTAGAGATGATTGGAACGATTTTGTAATCTCAATTACATAATGACGCAGCACTATTTCTGAACTATCGTCTAACACGCAAATGTGCACTATCTAGCTGTATAATGACACGATAGCATTGGCTGATTTCCATACCATGTAATCTTATGTATTATTTCAATAACTAACGTCAATGTGTTGATGATATAATGCACTTGATACACACGTTTCAATATTTTATATTGACATTTGCATATAACATAAACATAAAAACTCTTTCAAAAAAGAATATCTGTTTTTTTTGTCGTTTAACAGAAACCACGATAACAAATTTGCGACCTGTCCATCGTCTAAACTTACAATAAATAATATGACTGATTCAAAGTTTACATCACCACGTATTACATAGGTATTACCATTCGATTTGACCGACATTTCTGACATTGTGGTGAAACAATATGACATATATTTATAAAACGCGGAATCTGTGGATGTTGCAGTGTTCATTGCCTGTGTTTGATTCCACCGGTCACATAACAAAGAGAAGAGTGGTGTACACTTAAGCGGAGAATCATCCCCGATACCTGTGACGCAACCACCTACGCTAGGAAATAGATACAAGCATACGAATGAATCTAAAATTAAACGGAACTCAGTGTATAATTCCACTACAGATTAAATGTTACGCATTTTTGGATGAGTTACATACAAATAACTACACCATAGCAGCATTACCCAAAAAAGAAACAAAGAAATACAAAAAATGACGTCACACGCCGATATAATTGCCATTTCCCGGGTTCAGAATCGTTATAATGTATTTGGTTGTGTCAAAGACACACCGGCCCTATTAGGACACACACAAAAATGATTGCGATGAGCAAGAGCCCATAATTCTTACAGGGTTCTTGTTGGAGTCCTGGTGATTCGGGGCAGTTCTCCTCTCTATTCTCGGGAGGGCCATGACAGTTTTGTAATGTTCAAAACATTCGTGGTCAAGTCACCATTTAAGTGTTCGTACTGCATTCTTACTGCGTTCGTACTGGCATTCTTCCCCTACCGTAGCGATTCATGACGGTGGCTGTCAATCATTTTATCACGCTCCAAGCGGAATGTTGTACGCTATACCACGAACCACTACACATCCAGTACGAAGCTGTATTCGTATCACGTTCGTTGTGGTTCGCAGTGGTTCGTACTGATTTGTAGACATTCCTACGGCATTTTTACTGTGATAGTAGTGAGTTCGTGTGGGTTCGTACTGGTTCTTCTTGGAAGAGTACTGAGTTCTTACTGCTGTCTCATTGCATTCTTGTGGCATTCGTACCGATGCGTACAGTATGCGTATGGAATGCGTAGGAAACCTTCTCTAGGGTAAGTACATGGCGAACCACTACGACTTTTTTCATTCTTATATATTGACGTTGAAAAATGTTGTTGAATGTTTTGTAGAGCTAATTCTATACATTATACATTCGTATTAAAATGCTTTACGCAAGGTTGATTCTGATGGAAAGGTCTTGGCGTTACTCGTACTTTCATTTCCTCACTATTATTTAAGGAATTGTTGATTACCCCATTAGCCAGAGATACTGCGTTCAAGCAAGGACACCAGCCAGATTAACTATTCCGGTACTTGATTAACTTGTTTTTTTTAATATTTATCATATGCTTATGTCCAACACGAGCATTCGGCTTGTGCAAAACACTACAAAAAGTCATAACATATATACTAGGGCTGTCCGGAAAATTTTGAGACTGTAGGTATATTTAACTTAAAATTAATTATAAATAAAAAATATACATATCGTGTCATTAAGAAAATGTTTATGAATCATTTGGTTTAAATTTGTATCGATCCTATGTCTATTGAATGAGAAAATTGTTACCATGACAACCCATGTAACTCTTCACGGAGCAGTTTGAAATCAACCCTTTTATTATGTTGACCACATTGGAACAATGTATTGCTGTCCATGCAAATGGCGCCGAATTACGGCGCTAACAAATGGATCATCAAATTGATGTAACTAGTACCGAATGGCCAAATTATGACGTAATCTGACGGTTAACAACTTAAAAAATGTACAGTAAAGGTATAGAACTCCTCAGTTCAGAAATCATGAAAAAATGCCCTGGCCTTATTCAGCAAGACCGTGAGCTCATAATGTCTGTACGATTTCCACAAATGTGGTCTTGTTCGACGCAGAAAACATTCTATAATGTCTCGCATAGATGTGCCCAACAAATCACTCGAGCTATGAGCAGCGAACCATTAAATAAAATAATCGTCTCGACGTCGATGTGACCACGGCGCGTATATTCACCAGAATGCATCGAGACACTGGAAAAGACTGAATAGCAATTAAAGTTTAGTAATTGCTGTGTATTTATTCATTAATTTCTTGTTTTACGCCGCTGCTTTTTACTTGTTCGCGGAAATTTGCATACATCAGGTTTTTGTATGTGCAAATTCCTTTCCGGTCCAAAGCGGTGAACTGTCGAAAAACTGCCCGTGAAAATCGGCATCGAAAAGCAATCATCTTTTAATCGAATAAACCCATTCTTAGTCTGATGTTTCTCCTGATAGTACGATTGGTTAAGGACTTAATGAATTTACTTTAATTTGTTAACATCATAATTGAGATTTTAAATAAAACAACAATCATAACACGTTATTTGCAGATAAATGCTATAATTCAAAGTTAGATCATATTGTAACATCAACTTTAACGTTCGTTAACGATGTTTCTGGCCTATCTGAATGTACAATAGTTGAACGAGCTTCATTCAGTGTTGTTGCTACATTGACTAAGCACCTTTAATACGAACTACTTCAAAGTATAACCGATTAATAATCATATCTTATTATATTACGCGCGAACAAAAGTTTTTATTTAAATATTTTAGATCTACAACTTCTTTTTTTCGACAAATAGATATGAAACCATTATGAGTGTATTCTTCGATTGTGTATGTCATAATAAAAAATGTTCAAGTTTATTTAAGTAAAAATTGAACAAAACTATTATAATATTTCTTTAAAAGTTGTTAATGGCAACGTTATGTCATAACGCATCATACCTGTATTTCAAATATTAATACTTTAAACAAAATGATACATATTTCATTGCATTCAATCAAAACAGCCTGAATGGAAATGCTGATCTATCATACACGTTTTGGTATCCATGCATTCTCTAGAACCCGTTTACTGATCGATCATAGAACGCCATGTGTTCAGCAAAAAACAGAGTTACTACCATACGCATACAATCTGATTAGTGCTTTTATTTACTACCACATGAGTGTTGCCGTTTCATGATGCTTTCCTGGTTCATATCGTCTATCAGTCTGCAGAAAACCATAATTGAAACAATAAAATCATTTTATTGGATTTTCTTTTATTCCACTACAATTATAGGCAGTCCATTCCGCATACGTTATCATCAGTTTAAATATTAAATGTAATCATGCATCATGCATCACATATATATGAATATTCTACCTATAAAATATTTCTAAGGCTGTTTCTAGATCTGACGTTTACAGAACGTTTATTATTCTAATAAATGTGAATTATATCGAAATGCTTGAATTTTAAGATCTAACAACGCTAGTATTTAAGTTCACTTTCATGCGATCTTGTTCCTGATACAACGAGCTGATCACTTGCTCATATATGTGAACAACAAACATAAGGTTAAACATATCTATATCGATTCCTTAACCCAGACACTTGTACTGGTATGCCTTTAGTATTAAATAGCAATATTTAGCATGTCTAGATATAATATAATACAAATTATATAGGACAATTGACGATGTTTTAGTATGGCATTTGCCTAACACAACAACGAATAAATTGCCTTTTACGACCACACAAGTATAGTTGAATCCAATAAAGAGCTCGGGAAATGGGTTTTCGAAATAGCACGATTGGAAATGTGTTTCGTTATTTATTTCCACGTAATCCTCCTATGAATATAAAACATGTACGAGATATGAGGCGACTGTGAAAGGTACATAACCTCGCATCTAAAATAGATATCTTGCTAATTTATACATAGAATGGACGCGATGTTCAAGAAACATCAACCATGTGTTATACCTTTCAATTGCCAATTTCCGATTCATTGTGGCACACTGATTTATCAAAATAAGAAGGTAAAAATAAGTGGCACAAGTTTATCATCCGCAGGAGAATGAGATTATTTTCAACACACTTATAAGTAAAACTCTATGTAAAACAGACTATAGATACATTTATAATGAATTTGAATTTCAACTAACGGTCACTGACGTACATGAATGTTTTTCTTTAAAAGCGTTATTACAGATTAGGACAGACTTGAATAATGAACAATAAATATCTTGAAATAATGGTCGGCGCAATTTGAATATTAAGATTTGTCGTGCAAAAGTTTGAAGTGGACAGGTCCAAATAGTATTTATTATGCACCGTATCTTATCTTTAATTTAGGCACACGATAAATGTGTAAATATCGTATTAATGTACTGGTACATGTTTTAAAAAAATACCTAAGACGTGATTTTATGGAAATCTTTGAAAGGTCAATGGACAATGCCACAATGGCCCTGTAATTGTGTATTGGTACATACATTTATTTACGCGCTTTATTACATTTTATTGAACATGTAACACACGATTTGTACCACGCATGTTTTTATTGTTGTATGATTATATGTTCGTGCAATAATTCGAAATGTAACGAATACTGCAACATATTCGCTTTTTTTAATTTCCGCCGATCAATATATTTCTTGTTTTCAATTCGTCTACCTGTCCTGTGCTAACCATTGACGTCACATCGGAAGTGTGCAAGATATGGCTTTATGAAGACTGTATAGTATGCCAGATATCGATAGACGGTACACCACAGGGTATCGCGTGATCCTGTGAGCCCGTAACAAGCATAGAACCCCGCCTATAGTGATTTCAGAAAAAGTATCTTAATGCGTTACATATACATAAATACAAGGGATTAAACACACTCACTAGTCTGCTATAAACTATCATGAAAACTTGGGCATGCCAAAATGCTGAAACACAATCATGCCCTATGTCAATGAGCATTACCTTCAACAGACATCTCAAAACCTTTGAACTATTTTCGATGTCTGGAGATGGGACATGGGTCTGTACTCCCAAACGATTCGTGTACATACACATTTTCTGTTGTATATATGCAATTATGCATCGGATCGATAAAGCATGCTTCCATACATTATGCACATCCACAAAAGGCTTTCCAGACACATGACATAGACTCAGAAAATATTGTCTAGTGGACCAGTGATGGAGTTAGACTCAGTTAGTGTGATCATCATTCCAAAAGTGAAATTTGAATATGTTTAGGCATACATTGAATTCATTATTGTTTATACTGAATAATTCTGAAAGTCTGAAGATGCTGTGATGTAGAGGTAGAACGCTGAAATCTAATATGAATTTTAGTTTTATGTTTGTTGTTCTTATTTGAAACCCAGAATGCAGCTGTAGAGAGAGAATTATAATAAGCTATGCATTTTTATCTTTCCTGCCAAACCCGGGAATCGAACCAGGATCTGCTGGGTTACAGTCTACCAACTGAGCTAGCCGGACAGGTTCTTAAATATTTGAAAATACAAATAAACACAGAGAATGTTTAACATTTATTAAAACATACCTTCATACCAGGAAAACTTTCACAGCGGGGATTTGACATTGTATGTAAAGTTACATAATTCTATAACATAGATAAAATGACACGTAACATACAGTTACAACTTAGAACTATCTATCAAATTACACAAATATAATGGCATTTAAAATCACTGTCAGTTATCTACATTTCAAAGTATATGTACTATTAAAGATAAACTTGACAGCAATCCTTGTCAACAATTACAGTCTGTATATACATATAAACTGCAAATATACATATTAAGCAGTTCTGTGTACATTAAATAATATTAAGGAATAATAACAGTCATAACTTAAGAACTTTTTGTCACACTGCCGTTGCATAATATGTGTTGTCATTATACTGTGACTGTCTTGTATAATTGTATATATACATGTACAATGTATATACTTATGTCTTAAAGATACATTATGCTCATTTTTTGTTCATTTTTTATATAAACAATCGTGAAAAAAATACTAGTTGAACCTTCAATAAATATGCATTATCACCGAATACTTTTATAATGTATTTGTATGTATTTGTCTAAAAAAGACATTAGTATTTTCATAAAATTAAAAAAACTTCCAGTTAATTAACAAGCGGGTGCTTTTTTACTAGTTTTGTCTGTTAGTAATATGATTAAACAATATTGTTTTAAACGGTTATACATGGCAATGGTTCGTTTTAATGATGTTTTAGACTATGTAACAACGATACTGGATGAAGCCCATTAAAAAAATTTAGGTTCATATGAGCCAGATACATCTTTAACACGTAATTAAGTACGCTTAAATAATTCATCAAGTATCACATTTCTTGTATTGCTTGAATGCATAGTGGTCACAATACAACAATAACACTACAATATAAGTGAGCAAGATTTAACTACAACATTTGTTCTGATAACGAACACCTCCGGAAGCTGAAGCGGTTTTCTTTTACTCGGAACATTTTGCATTTCTGCTACCAATGAAATAGCTGATGATGTCTTAGCAGCGTTCGACTTAGTGATATAACAGATTGCCCCAGGAAGATACGGTGTACGGTCTTCTTGTACTAAACAACATTGTTGTAAGTGTTGGAACAATTGCACCTTTGCTCATTAAACAGCATTTCAATAACATCAGAGTTATTCAACTGCTGGGGTTGTGGTGCATGGAATTTCATACATAAATGGCTTTGGGTTAGTCATAGAAATGTGCATACATGAACGGGTTAGATTGTGCACCAACCATGCATGTGTACAAAACTTTAAAACCATAAGTGTTGAAATTGGTACAGCTTTCCGTAAAACTCCATACTATCCAAACGCTTGGATATCATTGGTCACTAAGTATGCAACTGGGAAACGAAAGCCATTCAATCCTAGAAATAATAGCTGCAAGATATGTGTTCACACAGACTTCCTTGTGCTGCCTTTTCTCAGTTTATTTTACAAGTTGCCTTCTATTCTTAAATATGTCAAACCTGTTTGCTCGAGCACATGTATTTTCGAATTAACTTCTGAATTAACAATAAACAGCTGTGAATTCGAGAACGCTCTTCTGAACAATCATCGAACATCCAAACTCACATCTTACTTATGGTTATGTATACTCGAATTGACTCCTGAACTAACAATTCGGGAACGAACTTCTGAACTAGTTAACAGCTAACAACTAGTATTCATCTTCACATACCTAACATTTTATGCTACGATTAAGTAGTTGGAAACAAGTACTTATTGACATTTTTGGATTGTTCACACTTCATTTTATCAGGAATATTTGGAAATCACTTCCTGATAATGGCAGTCTTTGTCTCTGGTTGGGGTGTTTGTTCTATATCACTTATAGTGCTTTTATTGAATTTGTTCTTTATCACAACTAGCTGTAATTGTCATTTTCTGACGCACACTCACATGTATTTACGTTTGTGTAATAGATAATAGCCACATGGCAGCACACTGGTTTCAAATCTATCATCAAATGAGCGATTTTTGTGTTCTGGTCTTTAAGCATTCTTTTCATTAACGATTACCAAAAATGCATTAGAAGAAAAATCTGGCTTTTGGAAAAACACAAACTAGAGTTAACACGAAAAACGAGTGCTTGAGAGCCGAAGAGTTATCAACAAGGCCACCGAGGCTTCCAAATTAATCCGCTTTTAAGTTTGCAAATTACTCTAATCAGTAGCTATCCACAAACTGTTTATCAATACAAGAGTAGGTTACCAATGTTGACTTATACAGAACATATCATTTTTACCGTGATGCACTTTATACTGGTTCATTCGTCACTAGCTAGCGTTCACACAACCTGTTAAAGAGCTAGACTATAATATAAATAAAATCTGTATTATTGACCAGAAATCTACTCGTGAAACAAAGTGCCCCTTGAACTCTTTTACATAATACTTTGCTCTGCATTTTCAGAGACAACGCTAAAATACACCAGTTCATCGAATTTCATGAAGATGTAGAAGTGGATGGAAGTTATAAAGAAGAACTTGACGATATCATAAATGCCATTCTGTTACAAAAAGACGATAGTTTTCAAAATTAATAGCCGTATGAAAAGCCTGGAGATACGCAAAGAAGTCACTTGTAACCCAAATAAGCATAAATCAGTACAAGGGTGATTTGATGAGAAATTAGTAACATTATTTGTCAATAAAGTTTTACTTTGCAACAACTCCAAAAGCTAGTAGACAACAACCGCATAAGTACTGAATACATGAATACAAAACGAACTTCTTCTTTCTGATGTATGAAGCTGAAGACTCATTTACAGATTATCACAAGATCGTTTGCTTTCACATCGTGAGAATGTCAAAGTTTTGTTATACATAAAACGATGACCTGTTACAATATTAATCAGGTAACATGTTTCAAAGACATGTTACTGATTCCTCAAGAACCAAGAGTGGCTGGCTACTGCATTGAAAACATACACAGAAAGCATGCAAACACTCAAAATGCCAACATGTTTTAAACAACAACAAAAGACTCGAGGAACATACTCGGAAGTCAAATGTAAAGTTTTTTGATTTATTGAAGCCTGCTTCACTGCTTGGTGTCAAACAATAAATTAAATCGTGGATTGACAAATGTTACTTTACCACTTTTTGTTTGTCTTAACGATGTTTGCCAGACAGCCTTTACCGGACAGAATTTTGTATCAGTATGAGAAGCAGATGTACAACATGTGTTAGTCTCAGTTCATTGATAACAAACTGTTATTTGAAAAGTTTTGTCCCTGTAAGTAAAATGAGTCATAATAAAACTTGGATGAACTATCTGGCAGTGTTGACACATATTTTATCATATCTTCAGTTTCTACAGTCAACTGTGAATATATTTGCATATTATGTTTACACAGTCCTGCAAGGACATTAAATATGCAATCAACAGTAAAAAGTAAATGGCAAACAGGAAGCAAATCAAAGTTTCAACTGTCTTCCGTTGCACAGGTCCAGGAAAATGAATCAACTAGTCTTACAGAGTCAGTGACTGAACCTCTACATGGATCATCTCTCCAAGTTGCAGACTCAGACTTGTGCAAACATCCCAAACTGATAATCCAGATCAATGGATCCAGTGTGATACGTGTAATGGTTGGTTTCACAGACAGTGTGTGCATGACTTGCAAATCCAAAACTGTGGAGACAAATGAGTACTACAAAGTGCGCATTGTTGTGATTGCTATCAGCGTTCAAGTGTAGTCGACGCATCATGAAGTTTAAAAGTTCGACACTGAAGTAAACAGTACATTAGTTTTGAACAACATCGGTGTCCAATATGGTTAACAATATTATGTTATACAGAGCAAAAATAAATTGACCGAATCAAACAATCGGGTTTACTTCCATTACAGTTTAGTATTGCGCAATAAACAGACCGCAGAGATTCGCTACGGATACGACTTTAAGCTGGCCTATTGGACATTTGTAGTACGATTATCTAGGAAACTTAAACGTCGAGAATAGCCTGACAGGGAAAATAATTGTTATAAATTAACCGAATAATGTTATATTATTACAGTAACAGGACTGTGCACCTGTGTTTTATTTAGAATCTATATTTAACATCTAACTCTCAGCACGTGTTTGATATCAATACTTGATGTTATAATAAATGATTAACAACTGCGTCTTTGTCTATACAACAATGTCTAATGGGTGATTGATAAATATACTAGTCAAAAGCTAACCCCCATACTTTTCATGACAACGTGATCGGAAACGATGAATGTCATTCTAGCAGGTTTACATCGACCTAATTCCTTTGAATTATAACAGCAATCAAAATCAACAGAATAGGTAACAAGTAGCTTTTGAACAAAACTGTATGAAGTTTTACTGACTGGTTAGCCATTTTGACCAGTATATTAATAAATATAAACATGTATGTACATGTAGTCTACACGTTCTGGCAATAAAGTGAACATGTTTGTAGACTGTACATTCTGGCAATAGAGAGTACATGTATGTAGACTTGACGGTCAAGCTTTAACAAGTACATGTATGCAGTCTGTACGTTCTTGCAATAATGAGTACATGTATGCAGTCTGTACGTTCTTGCAATAATGAGTACATGTATGCAGTCTGTACGTTCTTGCAATAATGAGTACATGTATGCAGTCTGTACGTTCTTGCAATAATGAGTACATGTATGCAGTCTGTACGTTCTTGCAATAATGAGTATATGTATGTAGTCTGTACGTTCTTGCAATAATGAGTACATGTATGCAGTATGTACATTCTTGCAATAATGAGTACATGTATGCAGTCTGTACATTCTTGCAATAATGAGTACATGTATGCAGTCTGTACGTTCTTGCAATAATGAGTACATGTATGCAGTCTGTACGTTCTTGCAATAATGAGTACATGTATGCAGTCTGTACGTTCTTGCAATAATGAGTACATGTATGCAGACTATACATTCTGGCATTAAAGTGTACATGTTTATAATGTAGTCTACTCATTCTGGCAGTAAAGTGTACATGTTTATAATGTAGTCTACTCATTCTGGCAATAAAGTGTAATACATGTAGACTACTCATTCTGGCAATAAAGTGTACATGTATGCAGACTATACATTCAGGCAATAATGAGTACATGTATGGAGATTATACAGTCTGGCCATAACAAATACATGTATGTAGACTACACGGTCAGGCTATTACAAGTACATGTATGTAGACTACACGGTCAGGCTATAACAAGTACATGTATGTAGACTACACACTTTTGCTATAATGAGTACATGTATGTAGACTTCACAGTATGGCTATAACGAGTACATGTATGTAGACTACACTGCAGGCTTTAACGAGTGCATGTATGTAGACTACACATTTTTGCTATAACGAGTACATGCATGTAGACTATACATTCTGGCTTTAACGAGTACATATATGTAAATTATACGTTCTGGCAGTATAACGTACATTTATGTAGACTTCACAGTCAAGCTATAACAAGCACATGTATGTAAACTACACATTTGGCTATAACGAGTAAATTTATGTAGACTTCACGGTCAAACTATAACAAGTACATGTATGTAGACTATACATTTTGGCTATAACGAGTACATGTATGTAGATTACACGGTCAGGCTAAAACAAGTACATGTATGTTGACTACACATTTGGCTATAACGAGTACATGTATGTAGATTACACGGTCAGGCTATAACAAGTACATGTATGTAGGCTATACATTTTGGCTATAACGAGTACATGTATGTAGACTACACGGTCAGGCTATAACAAGTACATGTATGTTGACTACACATTTGGCTATAACGAGTACATGTATGTAGATTACACGGTCAGGCTAAAACAAGTACATGCATGTAGACTACACATTTTGGCTATAACGAGTACATGTATGTATAGTACACGTTCTGGCAATATAGAGTACATGTATGAATACTATACCTTTTGTCAATAAAGAGTACATGTATGTATAGTGCACGTTCTGGCAATAAAGTGTAAATGTATGTAGACTACACGTTCTGGGCAGGGCGCAATACATTTTTGACGCTTTAGAAACATTAATATCGTATCATCTGACTTGATGAAGTTGATGCCGCTGGAAATCTTACATTGTTGGTCTTCATAAAATTTGAATAAAATTTCAGTTCAGTGTGATTCCCTTGGTATTAGAAATAAGGTCTCTAAATTTATCATCAATTCAAACTGAATATTCTAGAGGCAATACAACCAAACATTTGACGGCGCTCTAGATGCATGTATCAATGTTTCGTCTTGTGTGTTTTCTGTGAGAGCATGCATATTGAGTATTAAATGATGAAACTCGAGATAATCTGGAACTGATGTATTGGTACTACTTTATCTTTTGAAAACTATACGCGAGATTATGCTTGTTTCTTCAGTAACAGCACGAACGCATTATGAAAGCTGGTGCAAGTCGTTGGTACTGGTTCGTTTGTTGTTCTTGTGTTGAATAGCAAAGATAGGGGTTCGTGTACGTCAGTAATATACGTTATTCTCATTACTTGTCCATGGTAATTGATGCCGGATAATGCTATGAAGCAAAACATATATCATAGAAATACGCATTAGAATAAAACTGGGAATAATTGAAAATAATCAGACAAGAAACATAAATTAAAAATTCTTAGAATCAATAACAAACAATGAGAGGATTTGTATTTTCTTCGTATTTTATTTTATATGAGATTTTGACCAAATATTCTGGACTGACTAGACATCTACGATACACCAATACTTTAACTTGGTATAAATCATAACAATTTTTGTCGTAATTAAAGCAACATGCACTATTTAAAAGATTGATGCGAGTTTTATGACGTTGGTTTGCGCTTTAAATATTGTGTTTAACTATCGCTTCGAATTTATTGAATTTAATCTTTTATATATGTACGTATGTACGTATGTATGTCTAGATTGATCGAAATGAAAAAAACCTACAAACTGTCTGCTTTAATTTCTAATACACTTTACGGAAATGATCTTGTGAAAATTCCAACACGAATGAATTTGACCAAAAATTGAAATAATTATTCCAGTTTTACGGTTGCTTTAACAATTTATCACGTAAAGATTGATATGTTACGATTTTAAAGTTAAAAATATGTGTCTATTATTTAAAAAATCTAAATTATAATACTTGTGTGTTGATGCTAGCCAGTCCAAGAATTGATTCAGTCGACATTGTAATAAATGTCATGTTCAATGGAACAATCAGAATACGGATAATTGTCATCACACAATGGTGACAGAGGGGAGACACTCTCCCATCGTGGAGTGGATGGAACCGAGGCAATACTCTCCAATTTGGAGGCGAGCATATCTGGAGCACTCTCCATTCTGGAGGTACATCTGGAGCGGCAGCGCTGTTCCCGCGCATACTGTAAGCGGCTGGTTGCTCTAAACGCCTTGTCTTCCCTTTCTCTGATCTTCTCACGTGTCGTCTGCTTGAAATCCTTTTCATTATGAGCGCGTCTGTCTGCGACTTTCCGTCTGTAAATAAAAAAATATGCTCGGTATAAATATTGAATCGAATAAATCAAAGTATAGATGGAACAATAACTTCGATCTATGATTTTTTAAATGCAGCATGAAATGTTTTATGAC
This sequence comes from Mactromeris polynyma, assembly GCA_032209605.1. Taxonomy (NCBI): domain Eukaryota; kingdom Metazoa; phylum Mollusca; class Bivalvia; order Venerida; family Mactridae; genus Mactromeris; species Mactromeris polynyma. Next base: position 28,547,273 of record JASFXZ010000002.1, on the reverse strand, counting down.
TGATATTTCCATGAACCTGCTTAGAGGAGCATTTTGAAGTTGCGTTACTTTAAGTTGTAGAAATATCGCTTCAATTTAGTCGCACAGAGATACGGGGACTTTTAGGATAATCATATATTCGTATAAGTATTAAAAATTGATTTTGAGAAAAAAATACAGATCAAAATATTTGGATACTCACACTAATCTTGAATGTGCACGAGCGGCCTCTCTCTTCTTATTGATGTGAACACTTCTATTGTTTTCCGCTCTCTCTAATTTCTGATCGGTAGCCAATCGAATCTGTGAATCGATGAAATATACGCATTGTTTAATATAAAGATGAAGTACGTAACATATCTTAATGAAATGGATCAAAATATGACAGACATTTCAACCCTTCATGCGTCATGAGACAGAAATCGGAAATTCGATTAACTCTTATATCAAGTATCATTTCCACATGAGAGTGTATTTGTATCAGCTACGGACTGTAAGACAGTTAGAATATAAAACACAAAACAGAATGAAAGTGTGTATATTTGGCTTACAGGTCCTGGACGTTGTCTGATAGGTGGCAGCACTGAATTCATGGGACGGTTGTCCACTTCTACTGTGAAGGCAACACCTCCTGTAGCTTTCCTGTTGTCATACACCACTGAAATATAATACAATTATTTCATGACACGTTAACCGAACAAAGTCCAAAAAAAATATTCTCGATTCTCACATCAGCACAGCATCTCTTCTCCACAATAATTTCTTTACATTGTCGTTTCAACATTCAGTACCTATCCCATAACAACCCTCTGTACATCACTCTCTGTACTACCCCTCTCTACAGCACCTCACTAGGACCCTTAATTACAATCCCTCAATCCCCTCATTACAATCATATACATTGCCCCCTATCTACAGCACCTCATTATGACCCCTCATAACAATCCCCCAATCCCCTCATTACAATAATCTACATTGGCCCCCTTCTACAGCTCCTCACTACGACCCTTCATTACAACCATCCACATTGGCCCCTCTCTACATCACCTAAATACGACCCCTCATTACACTCCCCTCATTACAATCTTCCATATTGCCCCTTCTCTACAACACCTCACTGCGACCACCCATTGCAATCCCTCAATCCCCCCATTACAACAATATACATTGGCCTCTCTCTACAGCACCTCAATACGACCCCATATTACAATCCCCTCTTTACAATAATCTACATTGGCCCCTTTCTGCAGCACCTCACTACGACCACTCATTACAGTCCCTCAATTTCCACATTACAATCATCCAAATTGACCCCTCTCTACAGCACCTCATTACGACCCCTTGTAACAATCCCTCAATCCCCTGATTACATTAATCCGAATTGACCCCTCTCTACAACCCCTCACCACGATCCCTCATTAAAATCACTCAATCATCTCTTTAGAATCATCCACATTGGTTCTCTACAACCCCTAACTACGACATCTCATTACAATATCTCAATCCCCTCTTTACAATCATCCAAGTTAACCCTCTCTATAAACCCTCATTAAGACCACCACACACCACGTCGCGCTCTACACGGATATATATCATAAAATATTAATATTTTCTTGCTCTCTAAAATACCCTCTCTTCTACCCACTCACACCATTATAAACGTCTTATTTGTTGCTATAATATTGTTGTCACTGCAGCAACGACTATACAGATTAGAGTTCATGTTATTTTGACATCTGGTGATGGAGGTACGATACTGATACCAGCAGTATGATTATTCCTGCATCTACCTTGTTTTTCTCAACAACATCTATTAATTGTATTTGAATCAGTGTTGAAATTACATTCAGTAAATTAAGTTGATATATTTGCAGTAAGTCATAGAATGGTATATGTGGATGCTTGGAACACAGTGCTGACTGAAGGGAACTATATGCAGATACTGGCAATTATCGTAAAGCAATGATAAACTCACCTAAAGATTCAACAGACTTCGACTTTCTGGCTTCAATGGCTTTCCGTTTCTTCTCTCTTCGTTTCTCCTTTCTCTTTGCCAGCCATGTAGAAACGAATCCAAAACAACCAACATTCTTCAGTGCACGCACTTCAGTCTTGGGAGCTTCTTTGTGTGCTGGTTCTGTCTTCTTAATTGGTTCAAGCCTTGCTGGCCTTTTCACTTCTCTGTCTTGTTCCGTAGTCTCCAAGCCAGAACCGATTTTCTTCTTCTGTAAATGTAATAATAATACTAATGATGATAGTTATTTGGTGTTATAACAATAATAAATTCAATTGATGATTAAAATAATTGTGATAATTTTTTAAGTTCTTAAACTTCTACATATATCTCAAAATATTTCAAACAATTTTACCGTTTTCTTACTCTTCTTCTTTTTATTCTTCTGTTTCTTTACGCTCACTTCTTGAACCTGATCAACTGCCTGACCAACAACCATTAACTCAGGCTCTAAGACACTGGCTGCGTTGTCTGCTGGTCCTACCGTCTTCAACTGAACTTCTATGAAGTCATCTACATTACTTTTCTTCATGTTATCAGGTTGTGGCGATATTTGTTGCATGGCTAATACATAATCCCGTGCCGTTTCGCATGTTTCTAATGTGGATGTAACATCCAGACATTCTGTTTCCATTTTCACAATTTCTGGCGACAGTTTGACCACATCTGGCGTCATATCCGGCTTGCAAGTATTGTCGTTTGCATTATTTGCAAGTTCCACAAGATGTATGCCATTGTAATGACTTGTCGGTGCCGATTTAACTTGGATAATCCTTGTTTGGTGCTTTCCGCGCGCCATCGTTGCTGTTTGTTTTAACGGCGTATCCAAGTGTGACGTCACAGTCACCGTAACGTCATGACGTCAGACTAACGTTATGATGCTGTTACTGTGCGACTCCGACTCAATATTGACAATTGATCTATTATAAAGTGCGTTCATCCAGTAGGGATACATGTACAAGAAATTTATCTCTGTAGCATTTATTTGTCGGACATGTACATTATTATGTTGCTAGCACAATTCCTTTCGTGTCAATTAGTGGATTTGATGTTTGAATTTTAGTGGACATGGTAAAGTGTTAGTTATTACGTGTTTATCTAATTTGGAATGTATATTTCTCTATGTTTTTTACTGAATCATGTAATGTCATGAATGATATGAACAGTATTCCGTATTACTTAATCCCGGTTTTCCATACTAAGCGCATATAGGTTACGGGAACAAACGCTTGACAGTTGGTGCGACTTACCGGTTGCTTATTGGCCAATCAACTGACTCCTAACAAACGTTGTCGGATAAGGGTCACGTGGTTTCAACAATGGTCTATCGAGAAAAGGTCAAACACGATGTGGAACATTGCTTCTTCTGACTGCACCAAATCGTCTGGAAAAAACTTTTGTGCATATTGTGAGTAATTATGAAACGATTTGTTATCAATTCGATGCACTTATTTTCTTAAACTGGGCTTTATGCATCAGAGCATGGATGTGTAACGAGTCGTATGAGGGTGCGTTTTAGAAAGTTTTGAGATGTCTGTTGAACCTAATACTCATTGACATTAGGCAAGGTTATGCTTGTAACGTAGAATAACTTTTTGAAGCGTTTAGGCCAACCCATATTTTTTGTCGATACGCCGTGTTTTTGTACAGAAACGATATTTTACAGAAAACTATGCATGTTTATTAAGAATCAATGTTATATCCCTTGCTTTTATAAATATTTAGAGCATCAGGTTATTTTACCTTATTTAAGGTGGGGTTCTATGCTTCTTTCGTAAAATGCGTAGAGAAACAGATACATTACGTGGTCTTAAAGTTTCGAATGCTGGCAAATTCGACTGTCTGCAGTGTAGCAATATTACGTCACAGACCACGTGGTTCCCCACACAGGCCATATTGAAACAGAACTTATTTAAATTTTATTTGTGATTTATCTCAGTCCCCAATGTGATGTATATACCGCGCGAGGTTAAGTGTACTGTGAGCAAGGTCAATTTTTACCATCTCTATTGACAATGGGTAATTACATTCGCTTATCTGTCGTATTTTAACGTCTATCTTTGAAAAGTGAGAGTCATCTGTGTTTAGAGGAATGTACGCTGATGCTTTTGATGCAATTTCCGAGAAGAGGGAACGAAATTTGTACCAGAATATTACCCTGTAAACCAACACAAAAGCGACAAACGATGGACGAAATTCATTCACAACACTGTGCTGTGGATACAACTCGTTGGGCCTGGTGTTTATTTCTGTTCGTAAAACTATGCACGATTTGGACACACATTCTATGACTCGTACTTTGTTATAATACATCGTTTTCCACTTACAACTAGAAAAAAAATATAGTTTTTAGAACGAAATGCTGACTAAACAAAATTATTTGTATTGATTTAATACACTGTAGAAAGTACTTTCATCATGAAGCATGTCTTTGATAAAGATGAAAATTTCCAGTAGTGTGCAGACGCCAAATTGTTTCTGTTTTCTGATGTGTGAAGTTTTATTTCTCGACTATAGTCTGTCGATAAGTGAACATCAGTCATACAATGAGCATTGCAATGATGAAATCTATCATATCCTTACAGAGGATGGTCTGAGCCTGCCCTGACATTTGCGATAATGTTACGTCAATACTTTTATAATGCAATACATGGTCGATTTTGTTAAGGTTCTGTTGCCTTATTGTAACAATATGTATACTAATATGTTCTATTCGGATTTCATTTGTTGAACATAAATTGTTCTGAGTGTTAACATAAACTCGCACTGTTGGAGCTATAAAAGTATTATGTGTATTTTTAATTAAGGAATAGGGATGTCAAAGAATATTTTGATATTCGAATATTCGATTAAAAAATCAATATAAAAGCTGAATGCAAGTGTACTAAATTCCAATGATCGGCATCGTTACGAATGACATGTTACACGTGAACAATTATCTTTAAGTGACATGTCAAGTTGTATATTTAGGGGCAAGACAGATATAACACTCTGGTGATTATACTTAGGCCCTGTAATTATTCAAGTAATCGTTGGGATTTTTACAACTCGAATGATCATTTTAAATCATAAAAAGATAAGCTTAAACTTTGAATTCCAAATGTATTATTATTAAAATGCTGACATGGCCTAAAGTTGCTTTTACTCCGATACGTACAGTTCGATGGTACGTCAAATAATTCATAATTTTGATCCAATCGGAATATAATGACATATATACAGGCATTTCGATTTGTTTTCACTTTCGTTAACAATTCACAATAAACAACACTAAAGTTTTCATTACAAAGTTACAAAGCTTTTCTCGAAATCAAGTTTAAACTACCAGTATGTATGAGAGCAAGATAAATAAATAATTGGTGCAGTTCATAATGGATAAAGTTGACATCCCTAGACAAGAAATATCTTTAAAAATGATAAACGGCGTCGATGGAATGATGTCTTGCAGTATGTTAAATAGAAATTTACAATTCTCGCGTGATTTTTAACATGGACTGTCTTCAGTAATTTAACGAACGAAATGTTATTTTAATAGTGCTATATATTGTTGTACACAGCCAAAGTTACACAGTTGCCATAAATTGAAAAATAACATTTTGCGTAAACATCTATTAAGATTAGTTGAAATAAACTATTGAGGTTGAGTCAAACGCTAAATCCGATCTCCGTTTAATTGCGATTCGAGCACGACGTTAACGGTATATTGTTGTTTGTACCGTAGTATAAGGGGGGGAAATACCCTTATTTATAATAATTCGGAGTACTGCCAGAGGTGTACGTTACGAGTAAAGAAGTATCTTTCAACGATAAATAACTGAAAACTATAAAACCGAAAGAAATAATGTCAATATTTTGGTAGAAATCTAACACAAATCATCTACTTAATACGTATCTTCTTTCATTAAGTTTTAATAAAGACTTGGTAAAAAGTGAATTATCTTTTCGAGACACCATGTTTGGTGCCTCTCCGCTTACAATATGAACCAATACAATCGTATAATTTGTTGCATATTTAAACAGCGCGCTTCATTATACAACAATTGATTGGTCTAAAATGTAGTTCAAAATCAATGTTATAAAGCTACGCCGAAAAAAAAGTATATTCTTTCGAAATTTGCCTGGTTCGTACAAACCCTTATACCAGACTTATGTCATATTTATTCCAGTATGAAATGCGACATACTTCCGTCTTCATTACCAATGTGATTGTATTAGTTTATGAGAAGACGTAACTTTCCTGAATGATAGAATTAGAAAGATTGATTGTACATGTACGTCCTGAATACATAAAAACCCTTTTTATACGTAATATATACAAATACAATTTATTTCGACACTATATATCGAAACTCAGAATGATACATAGAATAAGTGCATATAGTTCGACTGCTTCAAGTTCCATTTTGTACCAAGACGCCTCTGTAAACTGGAATAGTTATCGAGTTGTTGTTATATTTTGTCTGTGATTTCATGTCTCATGAACCTGTCATAAACCGAATGTAATACATAATGAACACTTTGTTAAAATATTCATTTTCTTTATTTTACGAACATTATTTTAACCATAGCATGCATGTACTATACGATTAAACATAGAACGCAATATTTCGCAGGGATGCATAAAACAAGCTTTGATTTTCTAGTTCAATTGATAATGTGTCAACAATGATTTTGTATAACGTGGTTTTATTTAAATTAAGTTATAATGTAAATGTACGTCATTTTGTAACTGTGTTTTTTTCTAGAAAAAAATCCTTCTGCAGAATGTAAATTCAACAAAACTTAGCGGCAACAATTCCCATGATCATTATGTAGGCTTCATTTCCTTTAGTATTAATTGTGATTTATAATGGAATGCTGTCTCACTCGATGCATCACGGAGTCTAGTTTTCCTGTCCCTGTAACATTCAGAGTAATGATAAATTTAACGTATAATTAAGCGATGCTTAATCAGTATAAAAATTAGTTATTCAATAAACATACGATTCAACAAAACTTGCTGTTTTGATTGATATAGCAATATCATTGATTCGTGTGTTATACTGCTGTTGTATTGAATTTAAGAACATAAAACATTTATATTGTGACTGATGCATACATTGTTAGTGTCACACTAAAATATTACTTTAGTTTGGTTACCAATGCGTGTCCAGGGGAACATTGACCTGGTCAGAATCGTCCCAACAGTTTCACATTCGTAGACTTTTCAAGGACATTGATTTTTACTAACGACATACATCTTTCTTTAGAGAGCCATAGTTTCGAATTTGTTATTTAGAACCATTAAATATTTTTTTTATTTTCAATCTTCAAACTTTCCATGAACACCAGTATAAAATCGATCAAGTGATATATTTTAAGGAAATAGAAATGAATGTGTAATAGACTTATACGGCGGCCGCTAGCGTAGCAATAATTTCTTGGACAATACTTGAAAATGGGAAGTATAATATTAGTAATGAAGAATACAACGAAAAATGATGCCAGTGTGTTTGACTTACAGATAATCGTGTTTCCCATATACTAGCATCATGGATTCCAACTTACATTTGTTCTTTTTTCTATTTAATAATGACTTTGGCACGGCATATTGCTATTGTTGCCAGCGACTTTCTACACAGCGTTCCGTTCAATGATTAAGGCTCAGTTGGTGAATGTACGTACATGCTCATCACGATCGATCCGTTACAAGTGAGTATATCAAGAGCGTATTTTGTTTCTGTTTTGTGGTTTACATTTTGTAGGTTATGGCAAAAGGGTATCTACAGCCGATAAATACGTCTGTATATAGTGTCGTGCAGATATGTCATGATGTCGACATGGCAATCATGATGGCAAGCTTCGGATGAAACAGTTAATGAATAGCACGTGAATATCATAGTGAATCATGAGCCTACCGATCATTAAATAGCAGTCGCTCGTTAAACATTATACACTCAAATGCAACATAAATTGTTTACATGTTTTTGTTCATAATCAATCTTTTTTCTATTAGAACTTGTATTATCACATGGGCCGAATTGAGCGTGTATGCTTTGAATTAAAGGACATGACACTTCCAATAAGTCTATCATTCACAGCTTGCCTCAGGTACATATCGCAACATGTTTGAACCTTTCTGTGACCTAATAGTTCTGTGTCGGTAATCGAGGTGCCAAATACAGACACTTAGTAATTTGCAACTTAATGTATTTTTTATGTTTTTGCAATTCTCTGGTTTCCTTTGCTAAATATCATCACAAATATACAAGGAGAATGAATGTTAGACGTATAAATAGGTAATCACGACATTGTGCAGCAGTAAGCGTTCTTGTTTCCTGTGATAAAACATGAGAGAGATCACTTTAGGATACAAAGATGTTCTTGCTTGTATTTAATAAACGTTATGAAGTAGTTTGATTTTCAATAATAAAATGCCGAGATTTCACGGGCAGAACCTTACTATGAATGACTGAAACTGAAGTTGTAAACAAAGTATTCTCTTCTGTTCCACATTTAGTTATGTACATTTGAATTATGGGATTATGCTTACGCTTGATTAACCCCCAGTGTTTTTACTGACAGTTCCAAGGCTGTAATTCGCTGTTTTGTTATTATTTAAGTTTGTGTTTTGAATGTGTTTTATATTTCCCTTTCCCTGTGCAATTCTGTCACTTTATATAGAGCTCAGGTTATTTCCTGCCCAGTATAGGCATATTGCTGCCAGCTGTCTTGGCTTGTCCTGTGATCTTTTCCATCCATTAATTCACCCCCCTCCTTCACTGTCCACTTTGATTATCCTAGTTATTCCTTATGGTCTGCCAGGCCATTACTTGGGCATATGTTCCTTAAGATATGTACCCTTTAACCTCCTTAAGTGCCTTGTGTTTTGTGGATTGTTGTTTTCCCGGAGGTCTGCGTGGGGAGGCACTGTCTTATGTATGTGGCGTTTCCTGTAGCTACGTATTCTCTCTCTTTTACAAGAGTTTGAGCAACTGATCATTATGACAAGATTTCCTACTGACTTGCTATCTTCGGAAAGGATGAAAACTTCATAATCGTAAAGTTTCCCTTTTGTCTGTATGATGCATTCCTCTCGGCTATACGTATACAGACTAGAGAACATCAGCCATACATTAAACAAAGAAATTGTATTATCTATTATTTGATTTCAGACACCTTGTCTATGCTCTGACAGTTCCATCTAAATTTCATCAATATTGATAATATAAAATGCGTTCACGATAGTTTTATTTATGTTCTTTCGTCTTTTGAAACCAAATCTGTATAAATTGAATACGTACTGAAGACATTTTATTAAGTAATGAATCTATATTTTTATAAAACATGACATATTGTAGCGCTTTATTATGCCATAAAACGGCAACATGGAATTATGTTATCTTTAATAGAGAGAACGTTCACCTTGTTCAAACGTCTTCTCCAAAATACTGAATCTCAGATTTGATAAAATTTTAAAATTTTAAAATCTACCCACCACCTCCGGTAATCTCAAAATCGATTTAGCCATGAAGCTGACTAGACCTGAACCCGATATTATATTACCTCTGCACAGTTTAGGTTACATCATTGCTGACTGAGCTAATGTGATGAACTCAAAATATTTGATAACATCGTCAAGTTGATTTAATAAATTTTATGAAACATACAAAACTGAAAGCTATTCTCAGACTGCAAAAATCCATTTAAAATTAGTAATTTTGTACATGCTGCTATTGCTGTCATCTGTGTTGCTGTTGCTGCGTGTACTACCGTTATGTTGCATTCTTGTTGTTTGATGCTTATCGTTTGTATTCATATCGCTTTAGTTTCGCCTACCACTGTTCTGAAAAATATTGTACCACACCTTACCGTTTCATTTTCGCTGTTAAGATTCAATAGGTAGGACATGCGATAATATATCTATCGTATTTACGTTTTATATGTATTATGCTTTGTGATATTTATAACAAAACATGAGCACTGTATTAGTATGTGTCAGTAAAATGGTTATATTTAACTCATATATAATATTATACTTGGTCGTATTCAATATAAAGGTAAAACAAAACGGTATACATATATATCTAGATACATAGAATATTATAAGAATAGGAAAGGCATCTTATATACAACTATATAACACGTTTAACACGAAAATAATTAGATATTCAATAAAGTAACACAAGTTATACAAAGAAAAAAATATATATAAAGAGCTCAAGAATGCGTTTAATCTACGTTTATTTTGGTTTAAACTTTGAAATAAAAATGCTTTTGAGAAACTCGATGTGTGTAACATAGCAATATTTGGCAGTTGAAGCAATGGTATTTAAGTACGCAAGCCATATTAAATAGTATATAGAATAAAAGGGATTTTATAAAAATCTGCTTATCAGATGTTGTTGTAGAGGGGGACTTTTGAGCATACTAAGCGCTGTTGTTGATGGACCTTTGGGCATACTAAGCGCTGTTTTAGAGGGACTTTTGAGCATACTAAGCGCTGTTGTAGATGGACCTTTGACCATACTAAGCGCTGTTGTAGAGGGATTTTTGACCATACTAAGCGCTGTTGTGGAGGGACTTTTGAGCATACTAAGCGCTGTTGTAGAGGGTCTTTTGAGCATACTAAGCGCTGTTGTGGAGGGACTTTTGACCATATTAAGCGCTGTTGTGGAGGGACTTTTGAGCATACTAAGCGCTGTTGTAGATGGACCTTAGACCATACTAAGGGCTGTTGTAGAGGGACTTTTGAGCATACTAAGCGCTGTTGTAGATGGACCTTTGACCATACTAAGCGCTGCTGTAGAGGGACTTTTGAGCATACTAAGCGCTGTTGTAGATGGACCTTTGACCATACTAATCGCTGTTGTAGAGAGACTTTTGACCATATTAAGCGCTGTTGTAGATGGATCTTTGACCATACTAAGCGCTGTTGTAGAGGGACTTTTGAACATACTAAGTGCTGTTGTAGATGGACCTTTGACCATACTAAGCGCTGTTGTAGAGGGACTTTGAGCATACTAAGCGCTGTTGTAGATGGACATTTGACCATACTAAGCGCTGTTGTAGAGGGACTTTTGACCATACTAAGCGCTGTTGTAGATGGACCTTTGACAATACTAAGCGCTGTTGTAGATGGACTTTTGAGCATACTAAGCACTGTTGTAATAATTATAAATAATAAATTCTTTAGAAGGTAACATATTAAGGATAACAATAAATTGTACAACTTATTTTCAATATGGCCTTCTATTAACAAGCACAAACAAACAAGAATTCACACACGCACACGCACAAACACGCAAGCATTCGCACACAATACATTGTACAAGAACATCGTGTTCTCACATCAGGATGTAAATGAGACTATTAAAAAATACATAAGTTAAGATGATCCGAAAATAAAAATTGAACTAAAACAACAACAGACACCTCACAAAAGACACATACATACAAGAATGAAACATTATTGATATCATTGATTAAGCATTAAATAGTTCCTATAATTATTTTTGAATGTTTATGTATTAGACAGACAACGTATATTTACAGGAATATAATTCCATACCTCACGAGCATAACAAGAGAATGTGTGTTTACCATAATTTGATTTAAAGGAAAAGGGTGCTATGTCATTGTGGGTGGTGGATCTTAATGGGTATATAGAATTGTGGGTGATCGAAATTATATCATGAAAGTAAGTGGGCATTATATTATGTGAGAATTTATGCACTTTAGTTGCTGATAGAAATTGTCATCTAATGATAGCCACCCTAATTCAATGAATAAGGGTCGTGACGGTGTTATTTGAGGTTTATATAGAATAATGTTTGCTGCCTTTTTCTGTATGATGGATATTCTCTTGTTGTTTGCTACACACCCTCGACACCATATAGGGCAATAATAGTCCATTAAAGATAATATGTAAGAATTGTAGAATAATTTCCTGGTGTTCATGTTTAAGATATATACTGAAACGAAAAAGAAAGTGTGCACTTGGTTAGAGAGAAATTTTTTATACTTATAGAAGCAAAATATTGGCAAATTTGGTATCAAAATGTGCAAAAATGTATTGGCAACACGATGTTTAACTTTTAAGTGAAATTTGATAATTATCAGAACATTGTTTTACGTGTGAATAACGTAGGGGTGAAAAGTAAAAGTTGAAGATTTGTAATGTTTTGTAACTGCTTTTTTGCCTTCGGATATTTGTCAAGTTACGTGACAATTAATCAGTATCTGTTGTGGCCTCCTCGTCTACGGATCAACGCAAGTATTCTAGATCGCATAGACCTGACGTAACGTCTTATGACGTCGGCGGGAATGGCGTTCCATTCATAAACTAAGGCTGCACACAAGTCATTGATATTGTTGATAACATGTTTTTTCCTTGCTCTCCGACCAGCAAATCCCATAAATGTTCAATGGGATTCATGTCCGGAGAGCAAGCCGGCCAAGGTAAGACGTTAACGTTATTTTTAGCGAGATAATTCCGGGTAAGTATAGCAGTATGTGGCCTTGCGTTATCATGCATTAAACAACCAAGGTTCTGTTGTAGGAAAGGAATAACAACTGGGCGTAAAACTTGGTTAACATAACCTTGGGCATTTAAGTTACCATGAATAACAACAAGGTCTGTTTTCCTACCGCCCATAATACCTCCCCAGACCATTACACTACCCCCTCCAAAACGATCTCGCTCTAATAAACAGTTCTGGTCAAAACGTTCCCCTTTACGTCTAAATACCCGAACTCTACCGTCAGCAGTGCTAAGGTTAAATCGCGACTCATCACTAAAGAGCACCCTAGACCACATGGCACGGTTCCAACGGAGATGACGGCGGGACCAGACCAGTCTGAGAGCACGATGTCTGTTATTAAGGATCTGGCATACATAAGGCCTCCTAGCCCTTAACGGGTTTGCATTGGCCCGCAGTTGGTTTAGAACCGTATCCCTACATACGTCAAGCTCTCGCGCAGTGCTTGTAGCGTTTTTGAACCGATGACGTAAGTGCGTCAACGTCATATGTCTATCCTGACGTGCCGTTGTCACCTTCGGTCTACCGGATCGTGGACGATCTCTAACGCTTCCATTCTGATGGTAACGTCGTCGGAGTTTTTTTATGGTATTTCTATGGCAGTTAAACTGCCTAGCGACGTCAGCAACGCTGACGCCGGCTGCAAGTTGCAGAAGTGCCTGAATTCGTTCGTTTTCTTGAAGCCGTGGCATCTTGTTTATGTGTGAAATTCAAAAGTGGACTGTGATTTATTATTGCATAACAAGTAAAGATATCGGTCAGGGTCAACCTGTACCTGTACACACGTTGCACGGGTAGCACGAGCGAAAATTGCATAATAGCCTGCTGTCAATTTGAAAGCCGTCAATGCGCTTAAATATAGGGTAAATGGGTGCAATGTGTAAAGGGTTATTTTCTTCACTCATGATGATAAATCCGTATATCTAAACTTTGTAACAAAAAAGTTATGCCCAATATAAAAGTGCACACTTTCTTTTTCGTGTTAGTATAGTTTATTCTTTTTCATAAAGTTAACTTTGAGTTGAGTTTGTGACATACATGTACATTCCAGCGAAGATTAGTATCAATGATTACTTCAAGCATATTGTGGTTACTTACCTGTTCTAGAGTGATATTATTTACATAAAGTGATAGCGAAGAAGTTAGTACAGATCTTTTAGCATACATTTAGTTTTATTAGGATGAATGGATATGTTGTTCCGGGAACACCTATCAGAAACTATGTCCAAATCGCCCTGCAGGGACTGCTGTATTTCGACAATGCTATATCCAGATAAGTGTAATGTTGAGTCATCTGCGTAGAGATCGATGGTCGAATTTTGAGATAAAATGGAATGTAATTGATAAACATTAGGAAAAGGAAGGGACCAAGAATAGATCACTGTGGAACACCGGATTTGACCACTTGAAAGGTTGACTTGTTGGATCCGACTTTAACACATTGCCTTCTATTTATCAAATATGACAGCATCAAAGCTAACGCGTTTTCCAAGAAGTGGTACATTCGGAGTTTTTCAAGTAAAATGTTATGATCCACTAAATCTAAAGCTTTCCTAAGGTCAAGAAATACAGATCCAATCAAACGTCCAGGGTCATTGTCTTTGAGCTACAAATCGACAAACCTAATTAAAGTAGACTGGCAAGAGTGATGTTGGCGAAAGTCAGACCGATAGTTATGAAGTAATTGGTGTTTTTTAAGAAACGTTTTGAGGTTATTGGCAATGTGTCTTTCAAATATTTTAGATATTGTTGGAAGAATAGATAGGACGGTAATTGTTAAGGTCATCTTTATCAGAGTCATTGTGCAGTGGAATTATATATGCTATACTATTATATATAACGGATGTAACAGGACCACAAAGTTTAAGAACATTGGGGCCGATATTATCCAGATCAGAATCTTTAGAAATGTCTGATGTTCCTATTATTCTCCGAACATCATCTGTAGTAATGAAGTCTATGTTTAAAAAGTCTGAATTGAATTTATTATTTAGGTATGTTTCAAAAGTGTGGTAATTGTCAGGATCAAATTTAGTCTTTTGAATGATGTCTGCAATGTTCGTGAAGTGTGTGTTGAATGCTTCAAGAACAGTATTCAATGTATTCGTTACCATGTTTGATTCTTTGTGATACTGTAAGAAATGTTTGTGGTTTCGAGAGACACATTTAATGTATTCTAAAAACGTTTTGTTGATTTATTTGCCTTTATTGACTTACGTAAAATTGTCGTTTGCTCTTACGAATGATGTGTGTGACATAATTTCGCTGCTTTTTATACTGGTTTTTGTTATTTGCATTTTTAATGTATCTCGAGTTCTTATTGCTGATCTTATTTCCCCTGTAAACCAACCTGGTAAATATTGTGATTTTATTCTTTTAGATTTCAGAGGTGCATTTAAGTTGAGTGTTTCTTTTATAATGCTGAGTAAATGAAGGAATGCAGAGTTAGGATTGTTCAATATTTTTGTTATGTCTAGGTTGGACATTAATAAATCATTTTGAAATTCTGATGCCGACAATTTTTTGAATCGTCGTTATGAGATAGTAGTATGTGTATTCTTGTAGATTTTAGATTGAATACGACGCTTGAAACAAACAGGAAAATGGTCACTAATACTGTAAGAAGAAACAAAAACCTCAATGATCCTTAGACACAATAAAGGAGCACCATCTAGAATTACTCAAATAATTTCTATCTGCAAGAAAGTTTATGCTGAAATCACCCATAATTTGATATTCTTGTGAAGAGCACGTTATAGCGTTTGTGAACTGATTCTCATACGCCGATATCCAATCATGAGTAGAATCCAGGGGATCAGTAAACACAATTTAATAAGAAGGATTGAGTTTTAGGGAAAGTAACTTTAGTCCATACTGATTCTATGTATATATAACTTAATATTTAAGTCATGTCGGTGTTGAAAAGGTATGTTGTCTTTGACGTATATAAGGATACCACCACTTTTACGGTTATTTCTGTACTTACGAATAATAGAATAATTTCGAATATGTAAATCTTCATCCAAAATTCCGTCATGCAAAAATGTTTCACAAAGACCCAGTATGTCAATATTTACAGAAGCGAGAAGGCATTTTAATTCGTCTAGCTTAGGCAATATGTTTTGAACATTTAGATTGACAACATGTAAAACCTCTGTTCTTAAATTAAATATCGAAAACATGTGTAGTAGGTAAACCATGTAATTTATTACTACCTGGTCCAGTACTATTAATTGTAGAACAAGATAATTAGGTATGGAACCGTTCAAATCAATTAATGCCTGAGGCTTATTTAATGATATCATATTATCAGAACAATTACTGATACAATTAAATTGTCTTCTGTACAAATAAGAATCCTTAGTGTTATACTGTAAGTCATTACAAGAACAATCGTGGTTATTGCAATCGGCACATATTTATTCTGAAAGTTCATATTTATTCAAAGTGTTACCACTTGTTTCGATAAGATCATGTTAAGGTATGTTAAGCTCATCCTACTTCTGGGCCATCGGGCGTCGGGTTGCCACGACATCTTTTATTAGCATGACGCCAGCTGTCGATCGTGTAGTCGTTAGACATCGAGTTTCGGTGGCATTCGATAGTGTCATGATTGTGCATATTACAGTTACGACATAATCTAAATTGTCCATTCCATCTTGATTTCGGTTGATAGGAGTTCACGATTGATTCACTACTTCCGCTTCCAGACCGTTGCTTGGTAATCGGAACAACTGGATAGATGACTGCGACTAGAGCGCTGGAACCCTTCTGGTTGAGGTGAATACCATCCTGAGGAAAGAATAGGCGTCGGGTTGCCACGACATCTGTTATCAGCATGACGCCAGCTGTCGATCGTGTAGTCGTTAGACATCGAGTTTCGGTGGCATTCGATAGTGTCATGATTGTGCATATTACAGTTACGACATAATCTAAATTTTCCATTCCATCTTGATATCGGTTGATAGGAGTTCACGATTGATTCACTACTTCCGCTTCCAGTCTGTTGCTTGGTAATCGGAACAACTCGATGGATGACTGCGACTAGAGCGCTGGAACCCTTCTGGTTGAGGTGAATACCATCCCGATGAAAGAATAGTCGAGCGGCATTTTCGTCACTATACACAAATGCTTGGCAACAGTCGATGATGTTGGCGCCCAGTTCTTCACCAACCTGCTTCAATGTATCGTTCAGCGGAATTACATTCGCGTCGACCCTCGGACAACTGATGCATAGGGAAACAGCATAAGGATGGTTCATAATGCCCAGAAGAGTCTTCATGTCGTTATAAATGGTGATTTGGGAAGAACTCGACTCAGCGTCATTTCCACCCAAGAAGATGATGATGTTTTCGTACTGTTAAGTATCCACATTTCATAGTTTCGTGCTGATACCATTTATTGTTTTCCCCATGTCATTATCTCAGTATTCGTTTCCAGTCCTCTTTTTGGATGCCTTTTAAAATGGAGTCGCCAATGATGAGTGTTTTCTTTGATTTATTGTAAGTGGTTTCAGATGGCAGGTTGAGTTTTGAAGGTAGTGAAGGCCGCGCTAATTCATTTTCTTGTTGTGAAAGTTGTAGCTAGAAGAGCATAAACATGGTCCATCATTGTGAGTTGCCATTAAATTAGCCTGTTGTGATTTGATTGAGTCACGGAATGACTGCCATTTTTAAGTAAAACATCGTGCAAACCGCTCAACTGTGTTTTGACACTCTCCGTATCAGCCCTTCCATCTGGGCGGTTATTTCACTGGTGCTATTGTGGTAATGTTTGTTCAAGCTATAGACCGTATCCTTGATCTCATTATCTGGGCCGCAGATGATTCAATGTGTACTGTCAATTCCCGTCGAAAGTCGAGAATTTTTCTCGACACATTGACGTAACATATGACAGTATCAGGCGATGCTGTAAAGGTACATTGGAATATATCAGGCGCTGTTGTAGAAGGACACGTGACTACATCAGGCGATGTTGTAGATATACAAATGTTTAAACATTCGCTGTTTTGACAACAGACTGTTGTGGAGAGACATATGACTATTACGGGTACTATTGTAGAGAGGTGATGTTGTAGATATACAAATGTTTAAACATTCGCTGTTTGGACAACAGACTGTTGTAGAGAGACATATGACTATTACAGGTACTATTGTAGAGAGACATATGACTTTAACAGGTACTATTGTAGAGAGACATATGACTATAACAGGTACTGTTGTAGAGAGACATATGACTATAACAAGTACTGTTGTAGAGAGACATATGACTATAACAGGTACTGTTGTAGACAGACATATATCTATAACAGGTACTATTGTAGAGAGACATATGACTATAACAGGTACTATTGTAGAGAGACATATGACTATAACAAGTACTATTGTAGAGAGACATAATTATGACTATTACAGGTACTATTGTAGAGAGACATATGACTATAACAAGTACTATTGTAGAGAGACATAATTATGACTATTACAGGTATTATTGTAGAGAGACATATGACTATAACAAGTACTATTGTAGAGAGACATAATTATGACTATTACAGGTACTATTGTAGAGAGACATATGACTATAACAAGTACTATTGTAGAGAGACATAATTATGACTATAACAGGTACTATTGTAGAGAGACATATGACTATAACAGGCACTGTTGTAGAGAGACATAATTATGACTATTACAGGTACTATTGTAGAGAGACATATGACTATAACAAGTACTATTGTAGAGAGACATATGACTATAACAAGTACTATTGTAGAGAGACATAATTATGACTATTACAGGTACTATTGTAGAGAGACATATGACTATAACAGGCACTGTTGTAGAGAGACATAATTATGACTATTACAGGTACTATTGTAGAGAGACATATGACTATAACAAGTACTATTGTAGAGAGACATATGACTATAACAGGTACTATTGTAGAGAGACATATGACTATAACAGGTACTGTTGTAGACAGACATATATCTATAACAGGTACTATTGTAGAGAGACATATGACTATAACAAGTACTATTGTAGAGAGACATAATTATGACTATTACAGGTACTATTGTAGAGAGACATATGACTATAACAGGCACTGTTGTAGAGAGACATATGACTATAACAGGTACTATTGTAGAGAGACATATGACTATAACAGGTACTATTGTAGAGAGACATATGACTATAACAGGCACTGTTGTAGAGAGACATATGACTATAACAGGTACTATTGTAGAGAGACATATGTCTATAACAGGCACTGTTGTAGAGAGACATATGACTATAACAGGTACTATTGTAGAGAGACATATGACTATAACAGGTACTATTGAGAGAGACATATGACTATAACAGGTACTGTTGTAGAGAGACATATGACTATAACAGGCACTGTTGTAGAGAGACATATGACTATAACTGGTACTATTGTAGAGAGACATATGAATATAACAGGCACTGTTGTAGAGAGACATATGACTATAACAGGCACTGTTGTAGAGAGACATATGACTATAACTGGTACTATTGTAGAGGGACATATGAATATAACAGGTACTATTGTAGAGAGACATATGACTATAACAGGCACTGTTGCAGAGAGACATATGACTATGACAGGCACAGTTAGAACAGTCAATACTAATATCAATTCACAGTATACAGATCTACCCAGACCCAGCTTGAACAGTCAATACAATTATCTGTTCACAGTATACAGATCTACCCAGACCCAGCTTGAACAGTCAATACAATTATCTGTTCACAGTATACAGATCTACTCAGGTCCAGCTAGAACAGTCAATGCAAATATCAATTCACAGTACTGTAATAAAGAGCTACTCAGGGTAGTCAATTCTTATATCAGTTGGAAAGTGTACAAAAGATCCAATTTAGATACACGTTTTACACATAAATGACTTATTGTCGCTAGATACTCCAACACAGAAATTCTTCTTGTGAAATTATCTGTCACAACTGCTGCACTTGACCTGGGAATAATAAAGATTGTATTACACTTAAGTAACACTGATCAAGTTATTGTTGTGTTCTTGGATTGTTTTATTACACACGTCCTGTTTAAGGCATTGTTTAAAAGGTTTTCATTGTTTTGCGTTCAAAGTGCATAAATCACTTGTTGTACTTGTACTTTCTTGTAAAACATAATTTCGAGATGACTATAAAGGTATTATGAAGTGTATGTGTTGAAAGCATCTACATACCAAAACTTCATCTTCAAAAGCATAGCCACAACACGGATGTGTGTCTTGTATACTGAATATTATATATCACATGACAATATAATGAATCATTTGGTGGAAACATAATCCTTGTACAATAGCACCTTTTATAGTCATATGTCCACTTCAACAGCGCCTGTTATAAGCATATGTCACTGTTTAACAGCTCCTAGTTTAGTAAAATATCCTCTCACATCGCCTAGTAAACAATTCCTCATAACAGCGCCTAGTATAGCCTTATGTCCCTCTACAGCAGCACCTAGTACAGTCAAATATTCCTCTACAGCAGCGCCTAGTATAGACAAACATTCCTCTACAACAGTGCCTAGTATAGCATTATGTCCCTCTTCAACAGTGCCTGATATATTTACTTAGTCCCTCTACAATATGGCATATTATACGCATATGTAGATATAGAGGTTATGTACCTCAACAAATGCGCCTGATAGTCCTACATTGTATATAAAACTACCATGAAAATGCAGTAGTATTTGACAAAAAAATTGCCTTCCTTCTAAATGTTATCTGATATATTTTTACATATTTATCCGACGCTAATATCCAAAAATGGATACACATACTTTCATCTTTCACGAAACTGACAGATTTTTCTCCAGCAACAAACGCAACAGGTGAATGCTGCTCAAATACCTGTAGGAATCATTCGACCTCATCCTGCGAGTGAACAAACCCACTCAAATCACTAATTGCTTCCCACGAGTTATCACAATTTAAACACCCTAAACCCGCCACTTACTTTGACGTATGGAAAGGTGTTCCGCAAGAAATAGGACGGTACTAAAGCGCTATGAATATCCATGAGAGTACCTCTACAACGTCGCATTGTTGACTCACCTTTCAAACGACTCTGAAAATTCCTTTTGAATGTTTTTTTTTTGTATATATTAATATGATTTTATAAAATAAGTAAATGAATAGAAAACTAAAATGTGGTTTGCGATTGCTATCTACGTATTTATTACACAGCATGTATGACTTTGGCCTTGGATAAATACGCACTAAATGCAGATAGAAGTAACTGCATATTGCTGAGTGCTTTTTTTCTTTGTACCGATGTGTTTGGCTCAGCACAGTGTGAATAATGCCCTGAATGTTTTAGTGATATACATTCATTTTATCTTAGGCTTGAATATCTCGTCATTTCCATTTTAAAGTAAATGTTAACAAAGGCCTCTAACGATTTTACGTTTTTAGTCAGTTTCGATATTGATCTCTGAACGACGTAAAGAGAGTAGTACGTCACGAGGGGCTGATAATTGGGTAAACTTTAGAGCAGTACTCCCACGGCACTGACTTAACAGATTCTTTGCAACTAGACGTGTTTCATAAATTTTAATCTTTTGTTGTTTAGAATACAGATTGAGACACAAATATTGGCAAAAAAGACTACTTAAATGCTTAATTAGGTCTATCTTTTGTTTTGAGAGCCTTTAAATACGAGTTTTTTTAATGTGAAGAGTAATAAAATAGGTCTTTTGCAAATCGATTGTGTTATTTAAGGAATTGTATACATGTTACCATGCATTTTCGTGTAATAAAAAATAGTCACGAGTTTGGATGCGTAGTATCTAAATCATGAGTGATTTAATATTCGCACCCGAACGATGTTATAACCGTCGTGTGATACTAAAAAGGCTATCTGAAATATCATTCAACTAGCAAAGTATACCTAGCACCGAGAACATAGGTAAACTAACCGGTCAACAAGATATAACAATTCTGCTTTTTGCTTCGATATTTAATCTTCTGAAATTTGATAAGTCTAAAATCTTTGGTATTCTTAAATATCAGACTATTCTGGATAATGCAGATGTTTCGGAAAATATTGTATTTACGATCCTTAATATAGGTCTTTAAGAAAGCACAATGGACACACTGAATTAGTATGGGCATATAATACCATTCATTGTATTCATCTGACGCAGTCAAAACTTGTCAAACTAGTAATGAAGTTCATATTATTACTCTTCTTTTGTGAAAAAATAAATGTTAAAATGTTTTCCGAAAATAAACAAAATGTATTCAAATGTTCACAACAAAGTTATATTGAAGTAGCACAGTAGACGTTTTTGAAAGTGTTTCTTAAATATACAGTTTTCCATTAATATATAACTTACAATCGTTCAGAACGATTGCCATTCCCTGACATGACAACCGATTTATTCCTTTCACGATTAAAATTACATATTCCATTCCCTCGTACTTCTAAGGAAATAGCTTTTCGAAGCTATAAGACGGAAATATGCTTTGCCATTTCGTTATTCATTTACATGTAATCTGTCTATGAATATATAACATTTACGAGATACAAAACGACTCCTCGCTGTCACATAAACAACGTTGATAATGGAATATTGAAAACATTTGGTCGTTTGTGCTGTTTGCATACCCTTGTAATAAGAAGTCTATTTATACGTTGTAACTGTTCGTAGCTGCTTCACATTAGTTGATCAGACACAGTGTAGTGATGTAATGCATTTTCTGAACACATTGCATTTGCTGCCTGCACGATAACTGATGTATGTTCATGATCAAGTAATTGTTTCAGACGAATATAGAATCCTAAAACGAAAAACATCCTGGCCTGATGCATACCACCATTATATATAAGCCAAGAGAAGACAAAATTACTAGCTTTATATCTACGAGGAAGTAAATTTGCTTTATAATTGCATATTTCTGTTTATGACGCGTTCCTATAGGAGGCTTAAACTCTACAAACCAACTAAAAATAACTTTATTATCGAATGCAACGACAGGTCGGGTATACTATTCTATAATGGCGATATATATATAGCGAAGCCATGTTAGTATGGCTGCGCCGAAAAAAACAGAGACAGTTGCTATAGTTATCCATGTTCTACATGAATTAACCTGTATTCGCCGGTAGGGGAGTTGTGCGTCGGTGCTTTTCTCATGAACAATACCCGTTTTATCAAGGTGACAGAAGGATATATGTTAGAAATGGTGCACCTTCAAACCAGGTTAAACTCCCAGCGACCGATTCACCCTTTAGTAATGTTCATGTCTGGTGTAAATTTGCCAGTGTACGTATTTACGTTATTTTTTCACATTTTAGTTTAGCCGTTTTATTGTTGTGATATACTACTTACTTATTCGGAACGAAGATGCAAAAATTACGGAAATTGTTACTGTCGTACAAGTTATCATGCTATAGAGTTATGTTTGAATTACCTGTATATACATGTAACTGTAAATATGTTGTCTTCATGGGCCGCGAGGCTTATTGGGTTTTGAGAAATAAACTATATATATATATGTTAATCCCCGTTTGCTTCATTAGTTGCATTTGATTATATTAGGCGTGTTTCTTAACATGCTGATAAGGTGTGTGAGCCAGTGCACGCATAAACAAAAATAGTGCCTCAAGACACATAGTACATTTATATGCAATTACAAACGGTGTGACGTCACAGATGCCTTATAGTGACAAAAGCTGGTAAAAGGTGCATGAAAATGTAATTTAAGCAATAGTCTTGTGCTTTCACAGTTTACAATTTGAACAGTAAAATTACATTTCTGGATAATAAAATTACAGCATTTATTTGTCTGTTGTCTACTTCTTTCCCAGGTTCTAGATATAGTAGTAATCATACATTTACATTTAGACTATGGTACTAGTATTGCGTTTAATAATAGACTAATAGTATTTAAACTTGAGCTTATCTTAAGATATGTATGTGTCAGTTTTTGACCATATCAAGGATAGAAATACAACATTCAACATTGGCAATGCATAGTAATTCCATAATTGTATTCGTCCTTTTCTCTTACCTATACAATGAAAGTTATTACGGAATAATGTGTCTTAGGGGCACCTAGAAATATATTTCCCAGTACTGTAACAAAAATGTCAATATGTCGAAATACGAATGGCAAAAGTATGAGTGAATATTGTTTTAAAAGTTCAATGAAACAGCAGATTTAAAAAGTTCCGTGAGTTATAAAAGCGGCATAACATATTGATGAAATTAATTTGTGTAAAACATTTTTACATAATATTATAGGTATAATATTATTGCCTTCGAAATAATTCTTACATAAAAATAAGCAATATATAAGACATTTAACTCATGCCTTTCGTCTAAGACACTTCGCTGCCACTATGGAACATGAACATTAATTATTGTTATTGAGTGTTACGATTTCTGACATGAAAACGCATATGAAAAATGTTTTTTATGTAATGAAGCCTAGTGTCATTCCAAACGTAAATTAGAAAATCCTCTTCGATCTGTCTAAGTCTTTACTTTCTTTTTGATGACTAAAATTTCTACTTTCGGTTTAGAAACTTGTCAATATCAAACGAACGGAAGCTCTTTTTGTAAAATAAAATGCGATTGAAATGGTTTGAAATAATGATATAGTGAAATGAATTCCGCTTTAAATAGGATTAACTAATTCCATGCTTGTAGTTAAAACGCAGTTCTGTTGAATCAAATGTGTCTAATATACGTACATACGCATTATTTATACATGGGAAGAATACACAGATATTCACCACATTAGTAAATAAAAACAACTACAAAATGCGATGAAAGCATGTGTTATAGTATAACGGTACATTCTTCAGTCAATGAACTGAGATATACGTATTACCCCCGGTGTTAATAACGGACAGGCCCAAGGCTCTCAATTCGTTGTGATGTTGTTAAAGATGTATCTGGCTCATCTGAACATAAAATGTGTGAATTGGCTTTATCCAGTATTTTAGTTGCATTGGCTAAAACATCTCTTATAAGAACCATTGCAATTTATAACTGATTGAAAAAACTTTTTCATCATATTACTAACAGTCAAAACCTGCAAAATAGCCCGAGTGTTAAAAAAACTGGTAGTTTTTTAAAATTGTATGATGTACAACCATCTTTCTTCAACAAATATGGATTAATACCTTATGAGGTCATATTTTGTTAATGCATGTTTATTGATGTTTTAACCATAGGAAATATATTTTTCATGTTCGGTTAGGTAAACAAATGAACAAAAAATGAGCATAATATTACTTTAAATTGCGCTTCAAGCGATGTAATTGTGCAGCTCTGAATTATTTCTCCTTTCTCCTTATTTCCTTCATACCTCCTCTCCATTATGTTATGTATTCCGTACACAAGTGATCATGGTGAGTGATCATGGTGAGTGATCAGGCTGTATCTTGTGATTGTGACATTCTCTATCTCACTTTTTGTAAGGAAAATACATTGTCTTAAACCAGCCATAAATTACCATGAAAGCAGAATACAATATTCAGTACCTCTCACATATTCAAGATATTTACATTAAAAAGTCTGATTCAGAAAATGACAATTTATCAGACATGTCTTAATGTATTGCCAACACGACAAAACATTTCTTTATTTCTTAAGAAAAAAGACTAATATACAACTAATGCTGCCAATCAAATAAGATATAAAGACACGTTATTACTTATCTGTCTGTATGTTAGCATGATGGAAACTAAAGTGTGCTTAGTACAGATGATATCAATGTCTTACTAAATGTCACTGTTCCGTGCGAAGTTGATGGTTACACAAAATTCGTTAATGTCGTTTTCTTTTCGGTACTTTATTATTCTTTACTGGGATTCAAGTAAGGCACGAAATTTACGTGAATAAGCGCGGGGTATTGATCATTCGAGGTTTACTACACAAAGCGAGAAGACGTTTATATTAGTTCGGCAAATTACAATGATAATATATTGTATTATTTATTTGAAGATCATTTAGAGGAGATGGTCAGACATATGATGTAAATATATATACATGTTGTAGTTGATTTTAATTATCAAAGTCTACCGCATTAGTACTCAGAAGTCAGGGGGCGGAGAGAGCCTAATTCGCTGGTCAGTGCATGGATTCTCCCTACCCCCCCCCCCCCCCCCTCACAAGAAAGAGAGGGGTTGGGCAGCCGGTGCGCACTACATTATTTACATGTCTTTCTGAGTAATAACGAGACGTATTTTCCCTTAAATGGTATTATAATAATATGATGAATAGCCAAACAACTTTGATATATTGAAATGCATAGTACATGCACCATTTTGTAATAATTGTAAATGTAACCTCGTTTTTCGAAAAGAAGTGAACCGCCACCTGCACACATATGTTGTGTTGAGTTGTTTGTTAGGTCGAACATGGATTTCCGGACGAACGAAGCGAGGGAGAAAATAAATGGACATATTCTGTCAGCGTACGTATGTACTGTATAAAAATCCTTTCATGGTATTTACAACACATATCTGAATTATCTAAACGCGTTTTGTATCATTTCAAATCCGTTTGTCTGTGAACTAGCGTATGGGTTGTAAAATAACAAGTGTATACTGATTGGAGAAGTGCAAGCTGAATTCGGCACTTGAGTCATTAAAGTAGTAGTCAAAGATAATTACAAATATAAATCATTGCACTCATAACGTGAAGAGTGGTTTGTACAACACAGATATTAACGTTATTCTCTACGTGTTTTAAACACAGCCATTTTACGTTTATCCGTTTGGAACTTAAGAGAATTTGCGACAACTTGTTATATAATCGCAATCTTGTCATCGATTGTCTTAGAAACAAATAGAAAGCTTCAGTGAAAATCTCAAGGTATTAAATTGAACAGAGTTTAAAAGTATAAAATGTGAACAGGACTAGAATCCAGGTCAGAATATTGATGTATAAATCTATATACTATTCCCTCCTAGCAAATACGTTGACAACAGTGACACATGTACACATGTATTTCGAAATAATTTCCTAGATAATCGTATGTGAATGTATATACAATGCAAAAAATGAAACAATTCAATAATTCCAGAACATTTTGTTCCATCATTATTGCATTGTACAGTATTTACGAACACACAGTGTTTCGTGTTTAGAATACTTAGATGAATGTTAACATTGATTACAAACAAGTGATACATGCTAGTACGAAGGACAATTTATCATGTCGATATCGATACATTACAATCAACGTGGCAGATGTTGTAAACAAACAATGGAGTGTGATAAAAACATGTTTATTTTAATTGAAGCTTTACGTATTCAAATTAGCATTATATATGTTACGAGCAACAGATGATTGAGGTTTCTCATAGTAATGTAAATTGGCCAGTAATACCGAAGTTTCTCCAAACATTCGATAACAACGACGTATTTCGTCAGTTTCTAAAGTGAAAGTCAACTTTTCAGTTCACCCACCGTATCCTTATATTAGATCTGACGAATTGCACTTGTTAATTCGATTAAATATTTCCATTTAACACATATACCGACAAAGCATAGCATACAATAATGATGTTATGGCGTTATATGGAAAATTAGTATCGTGCGCTCTAAAAACGGCACATCGGAAGAACTACGCTCAATATATCGGTCGTCATCACATAGTTAATGGGATACCCTTGTAAGTTCTTAGTTATCATTACAAATCATGCTATGGACGTTATTTCTGTATTAGATCATCTTAATTGTGGTGTGCCATCACGCGCCACTGAGTCAGTGTTTTGGGAGCATTTGAAATTGTGATAAGATCTGCAGGGTGCTAACTGGACAATCAAGCCATCTTTCACGTTACCGGTTAATAAAAGACGGACTTCGTCATGAAAATTCCCCCGCTATAATTTGCAACAATGTCATAACATATCTTGTGTCGGAGGTATATTAAGCAGTTATTCAGAACATAATTATGAAGGCACATACTGGATGCCCCAATTCATGCCTTACAGACATTAAAATTGAATCTGCTCTATGTAGAATAACATTTCATTCAAAGTATTGCTTTGTCACGTGATAGAAATAAAATCTTAAAATATTCAAGTAAACGTTGCTTTGTATAAAGTGCAGTTAAATTAGTTTGATTATTATATAGTATTGACATGTCGCTGATGTCTGTTGTGCTAGGTAATTGGAATGCGTACAAGTAAATACTTTGGATTTTGTGTAGGAACCTGTATTTATTGTGTACCAACCATCCTCTGATTTCGACAGTTAAAGCTATTAAACAAAACAAGGTTGCACGGTTCTATTTCCCAAATTGTAGATATCCATTAACTAAGAGATAAAGAAGCTTCTTGCATTATCTAAAAGCTGACAACGTTTTTATGGGGCGTAATGTGCCGTTATAGAGCGTACCATGCTACTTACTTACCGTCGGTTTTCTTAAATGATTGAAGAGAAGTATTACTGGCCAAACTAACATTACTATGGGAAACTTCAATCATCTGTCGCTCGTACTGTCAATATTACTTGTCTGAATTCGTAAAAGTCATTAAGAATAAATATATTTCTAACCACACCCTGTCGTTTGTTTTTTTCAAAATCAACAGGAAATACCGGTAATGGAGCGTAGACGGTGGCCACGTTGACATTAAAACAATCGGAATAATCCTCATCGAATCGAGGTGAAGCTTCGTGCGCCTTTCTTGATGGGATACATTACCATCCTTGGTTGTATAGTGACGTGAATAAAATACAACTGTTATCAAGCAGGAAATAAGGAAGTGTGTTTTCTATCTTTGTACTTTATTTACATGTTATTAGATGTAAAATACGGATACTGATTATATATATCATACAGAAACAATTCGATCAAAGCACGAAATGTATTGTCACAAAATAACACTTGGTATAGAAATTGTAACAGAAATATCCGCCATAGGAAATTATAACTCAGAATGTGTTGCCGTTTCGAACCAAGCACAACTAAATAATTTTCTATTTAGCATGGTACTGTCGACGATATACGATGTTTGGTGCTATGTTTTGAAATTCCCAATCGTGTTAACATTTTAAAAGATTGTCTTTCCGCGCTTAATTATTAGTGTGTTGCTACGGTGACATGCTGTATACTGAATGGTGCATCAATTTAAGAAATTGTCCTACAATATATGTCGTGTCCGTTTATTGTGTGCTAAAATTTGAACCAGATTTATTTTTAAAAAATGAGACCATTTTACCTAATATTCAGAATCACTCCCCGTAAATCATTTGAAATCTGAATTACTAAATCAAAGTATTCCATTATTTTAGTAATATTTTAATAAGGTCCACCCGTTTAGCCTTTTTAAAAACAATACACGTATGATAATATATTGGTTTAGCCTGTTAGCCGTCATTAAAGTATATGTTTGATAGTCAATCTGACACTTTTATAGATATAAAAGTCTTCGTCAAAAATGTCCTTGAATGATCTTAAGTTAAATCACGATACTATTTTAACACGAATTTAAAGTCAGTTCAATACATTTCATAAACTTTTAATTAGTTGCTTCATACATAGACATGGTCACTATATCATTAATATTAGATAATATTTAAAATTGTCAACAGAGTATTTAAGTGTCTTAAGAATCTTAGGACTGCACGAGTCTATGAATACAATAATGGTTGGACAAATAACAGTTCATAATACATTTTAATTGTTGCCTTATTCTTTGTAATTGCATTCCGATAAAAATGGATGTAATTTTCCTTCTTTTGAAGCTGAATACGAATAATGGGAACTTTTTTTTTTAGAGAGAATTTATTTTCCTCGTCCATAGGTATGAGAGGGTCGAGGGCATCCCACTACATACCAAATAATGGGAACTTAATTGCAGTTGAAGCAACATATCACGTCTTACTGTCAGCATATGCCATGGTGTAATAAACACCCAAAACGATAAATTAAAGAACTGTCAGTTGTATCAATAAAAGTCCTGTATAACCAAAATGTTTCTTATCTTTTGACTGAAGATTATTTATAGAACCGGGTGTTTCAATACATTTAAGTTTCATTCAAAGACATATGGTTATCTTACTAGCAACGTGATATTCTGTATTTTACCATAGTCGCTAGGAGCAATATACTCAAAGTGTCTTGCTATTCCGTGATTTAACTATTCAATCAATCATAAATTTACCATGTAGATGACAGACGGTGTACGATGTCACCGACAGCAAATAAAGGGAGGAATTATATCAGACGTTTGACAGTTTTCTCGCTTTACAAAGGTTTTGCCACAGGGATTTTTCTCAATATTATGTCAAAGGAGTACTAACACAATCAAAATATTCTTTTCATTCAGAAACTCTTTGTAAACATATCAGGTTGTTATAGAAAGTGATGCCAATTATTTTCAGATATTTGATACATTTGGTTGTAATTCAGTTTTGTAATTATGATATATTTGACAAAGCACAATGCGCATAAAGCTATTACTAAAGCAATATATCTTATATATCTCCCTCAAATATTTCAGTACATCGTAGCAAACATTAGACAAAAAATCGACTTTTGTAAATTTGCGTAGGGAGTCCTCGTATCCTAGTATGAATTTACACATTTAATACTATTGATTTCACAAAGGATCAGCTGATCTGGATCTAGTTGATCCATTAACATATTTGCTATTTTCATGAAGCAAATGATCACTTTTTCCAGTACTTTTCATAAACTTGCACAAAAGTACCTAACATCTTCTAATTTACATCGCAAAAACATACATAACTTCAACATGATACTGAGAAATTAAACAATTATACTTATGACTGAAACTGATATAGATCAAATCAGGATCAATTTTCTAAAATGATCATAACTTACTAATTTCAATCTTTTTCTTAATAACCATGACATGTGAATTTAGTGTCTTAAAAGTTTTGAAGAATGTTCATATAAAAAGGTTTAGCGTTGCATAACAATTTTTACACAGTTTGAAATATCCTATATTTAATCTTGATCCGATACTGAAAACGGATTCTTTGTGAACATGGGGCCTGGTGTTTGAGCGCACTCGTAAAATTGTCATATTTTCGAGTAAAATCAGGAAACGTCTCTTGAAACTTTTAAATGAGAAATGAGAATGCGTTTCTTGAATAAGAGAAATTACGAAATTTGAAGTATACAACTCGACTGAGAGTAGTAATGTTGTAAGCCTCGCACAGGAATGACATTTATAACCAACACGTGTCTATAATTTGCAATAATGTTTCAGTTTCTTTATAAAACAATTCCCAAAGCTGTGTTATATAGCTTTCTCTCTGATAATAGCTAAGAGCAAAGCAGTACTGGGTTTCGTCTTAACATTAATTCAGTTTTCGGAAATCTCTTGTAAAAAATCGACAACGTACTTTTGCCTCTGAACACATTTAGAATAATCGTATTTTTATTTTGGAGTTCCATTAACTCTAAAATGAGAAAACACGAGTAGAGTGAGAACGAAGGGTTTCATGGTAAATATGATTAATGTGAAATATATAAAAGAATCAAGATTTTCAAGATTTATTTCCATTTCAACATATAGGGTTTAGACTCACGTGGTATAACAGAAATACATTATAAATATGAGAAAATATTTGTGATGAAACAAAATGCAAAACTCATTTTGTCTTCAATAAAATAAAATAAGCAGTTGAAGAACGAACTGGTTATTATTTATTTAAAAACAAGTTTAACATAATTATGCCAGGTCCTAACAATGTTTGGTATTTGAACTTGCATTGAACATATACAAGCTCATGACATGACACATGCATGTATATATCTACAGTCACATAAACTATGTACAAACGGAATTTTGTGTCCCATAACAATAAATATTCATGTAAATGTGATATGGAAATCAGAAAAATATTCTCTCCTTTACTATCATATAAAATGACAGTAATGAAGATAAATGGTGGTTTACATTGATCTTGTTGGGACATTTCTGTTATTTTAGTGTTTCTTACTTAACGGAGAAATAAATGATTCCGTCTCATTCGAATAAGTAGCATCATGATTTAAAACTTAGATTACGTGTTCGTAGACAACTGTTACAGGAAGTGCAATGAAGTCCTTAAGCTGATGAAGACGATTGGTTTCATTGGCTCAGCCATTTGCACATTCAAGTGATAGAGGCATTGTCTACTTCTAGTTGTGCATACGCTAAAGAAACTTCTATGTGAAGCAAAATGTAAAAGAGTTTGCTATAGCAATTTCATTGACAGTTGTCTTGATTCTGAAATGCTCGGATTCGATCTGTCCTGAACTACTAAATGTTGTTAAGATACGTTTGTATATTCTATTTATCACAATTGTCTCAAATGAGATTTAAAACCTTGGACATATGTATATCCAGTCTTTGTTTGTTAAATTATGATCCTGCTGTATTGCAACGCACTGCATGTTTTGCAGTTGGTCATCACGTTTCTCTCTTTGTTTATGCGACAATAGGAAGGGAATACTTTTCTATGACGGCGCTCCCACAAAACCCGGAAACGGAAAAAATACCTTGATGTTTGTACTTTGTCCACCCTGTGTGCCCTTCACGGCTTCTCTACAGTTGCTGCTCTGACTTCTGATAAATAATCTAGTTCATATTGGAATAGGTTCATTGTCCTATTGTTTTATAAATATATATGTTCTACATGTTTTATTCTGTGTTCGTGGTCTCCTATATTGGGGAATTGTCCAGCGGGTTGTTCTTGTTTACCCTGTTCGTTTTATTTGGCTGATAGTAGTGATAATGGTCGAAGGCGAAATGCTACACAATAACAAAAGCTAAAGGGATATGAACATAAATGATAGTAGAAGATAGGAGTATCGCCTTGGAATTGTCAGTGACAAAAGGACTTCTGGGGATTTAAACCGTCAGTTATTATATAGGTCTACGTCATTCTGAGGAAATTTTCGTATATAGCCATTTAGTATTTTATTACAATCAAATTGGTAAGCAACACAAATGTCATTTTGACGTTCTGTACTAAACATTCTAAATTGTATGGTATGATTTGTCTGTGATACCCGTGTAAGCAGTACCACATGTAGGAGAACATGTGGACGTTGCATACTCGTACATGCTTGTTGTAGCATTTGTCGTTTTGCTTGTTTAAACATACTTATGGACTGCAAATAATAAAACAATTATTTGAAGTACTTCAAACAATACGGGAGTAATGTTTGTTCTACACTTCCGTCCTATAGTGTACGCATTATTCAACAATAGTACGCTCTTTATATTATTAAATGTCCGTTATTATGGTTTTTATTTTACTTTTGACTGTATTTGTGATGTATTACATGCGCGTAAAAAACTGGTACATGTCTGTCATTCTGTTTACACTAACATATCCAATGAGATTGATATGGAACACATAATTCAGTAATTGATATTCAACAGTTTCTTCTGAATTCGGCATAATGTCATTAACAAGCAGATGACGCGGAAAGTAAGATTGTCAGATAATGTCACTAGCAAATGAGATAAAGCTACTCGTGCCTCCACATTCAGCGTTGCTTGAATACATGCTACCATGAACAGTTGATGAAAACACAATGTTTCATACAACTATAGATTCCCTATGTCCGATATTTACTTCATCGTTTTTAATGCATGAACTGTATAAATCTTTAGAGAGCGATTATTTACATTGCATTTTTGTCGTTCTACTGGCTTAAACATTTCACTTTCGGCTTAAACCGTTAGTAACATGGGCAAACCATGCACGATAGTGATTCTGTAGGCGATAACTTGCACATGCTTACTTGTGTTTAACGTTTTCAGATTGGGGTATGTTAAGATAAATTATTCATGGGTAGATTACGGTGCATATTGTAGATATATTTTGATGTTTGAAGTGCAATGCCAGCTGCGGAACGAGATCAGAAGAGAACAGCGTTAGTCTTCTCGTTCTATACATGTTTAAACATATACTATAGAAGGGAAATAGAAAGGGAACATTTAAAGATATTACTACACTGCCACGATAGGTCGCAATTGACTATTTTAGAGAGAGTAATATTTTTGCCCTGAGTATATTGACTACGTCACCGTGTTTGTGTTTGTCATTATATAATATGTTTGGTTCGTTGGATCACATTGTCAAACCAATCAAGCTATAACTGTTTTTCGTGTGTATGATTTTATGTCGGTGTACTCGTGAAGAAAACAAACTGAACTGTAAGTTATTTAAAGTATTATTAAAAGATGCAATTTTCTGCTGTTGGTGGTTAAAGCAGAACTTAAGGATAATCTCAAATATGATAACTGCCTTTTTGTCTGCAGAACTGAAAATGAGAAACCGTTTGGGTATTCAAACTTACTTGATGTTTACTTCATGATTCAAAGACGAAAGAAGTTTTGTTAAGCCCAATTCACTAGATACGACATGTCAATATCAGAGGAGAACAAACACACTGAACAATAAATTCGTCTTGCAATAAATGAATTTTAAAAGTAATTACCTATGTTTTTTCAATGAATTACAATACAGTTAAAATGTGTTGCTCTCCTGATTTCCGTGTCTCTAAATTGTTTCGTAATTGTCCAAGAAAGTTGGATGAGACGCTAGTGATGTCAAATTATGGATATATGAAATACGTTATATCAGCTATCGGTGTATGTGTCATTTGAGTCCCATAAACTAATATTGTACTGACACGAACGGATAATAACGTTGGTAAATATCCATAGTATGAGATGAAAATGTTTTTTCTGAATTGTATAACAATAGTCTTGGCGATAGTTCAGTCAGTTTCGTTTCGTTTGATACTGTTTTATGTTTGCAATATAATAGAAACTCGCCACTATCTTATTCGTATTAAAATAAATCGAAATGTTAGAGCATCTCTTTGTTAGAAATCGAAATTCAACTCTAAAAATCATTACAAAGGGAATTCCATCTCCATGATTGAACTGCTTTCAAGAACTCGTTTCCAACAAGCACTGCAACTCGCAAAATAGTACGGTTTGAAACAAAGTGATGTAATGTAATCGTATAGATAAGGTGTAAAATAGTTTATACCTCCAATCTAAAATGGTGGCATATAGATTTACATTTGTCATTCTGTCCGTACGAACGTCCTTCTATCCGACACAAAAGCTTGTGTCGTGTATCTCCAGAAGTACATGAGCCATGGTCACAAAACTTTACAGGAATGTAAACAAACATGTCAAGCTGTGCAAGCTGAGGTTGTGTGTGATGCATCGCAAGTGCTAGCTTTTGATTTATTTAAAAATGGCTTATTGAACATGCTATCTTGTAGCGCGTATATCTTCAAAAGTATATGAGCCAGAGTCACAAACCCTTACACGAATGTTAACAAGCGTGTGAAGTTGTGCGCCTTGGATTGTGTGTGGTAGTGACAAGTAAGTGCAGAGTTATCGCCCATCAGTTTATGAAAATATGTCAAAAAGAGCATACAATATTGTGTCGCACATATCTAAAAAGTATTAGAGCAAGAGTAATGTTACTTTTCAGGAATGTTTACCAACATGTGAAGTTGTGCACTCGGGGTTTAGCTTGTGATAAGTGAGAATATGGTTATTGCCCTTGATTTACTAAATCATGCATATAACACAAAGCTTGTGTCACCGCTATCGAGATAGGTATATGAGCAGATTGCCTTATTATGCCCCCATTCTTTCCGGGTAGACTTGCTTTAACGACAAAGATGGGAAGTAGGAGCATCCCTGTCCTTCGAACACATGTATACTTCTACAAATAAAGGTAGGTCTATTGCTACTATTACGCAGTAGTCGCATTTGCATAACGCTTCATTTATGTTGTTTGATAGGTCAACAATCAGATTCAAGTTTTCAACTTTAATATAATATACAAGTGCACTCTCGATAATTTGAACCTGTTGTGACTCGAACTGATGTTGCGATCCCAAAATAATTATCTCTATAAAATAAACAAGAAATATCTTGAAAAAAGATGTTCGGCGCAATTTGAAGGTTAAGATTTTTGTTGTGCAACATAAAAAAGATGCAGATGTTACAATTGCTGGTCACTCCAGATCCAAAATGAATTTCGATAAATTCACCGAAATTCAGTGGATTTCGGTTGGTAACGTACCCTTAATCGAAAGATTAAGCAACCGCGTCAATGTAACAATGGTCGTTCGGTTGCAGAGAAATTGCCTTGGTGGTAAACGTGAGATTAGATTGGTTTACCCAACACTGATATGCAAGTAGCAAAACCATGTTAGTACGGCTGCGCCGAAAAAGTATATTATTGATGGTAGTTAAAAGTACAGCAATGAACGAATTGTGCAGTTTCATGTACAAATATTTAACCATTCGCTCCTGTATATCGAACTGAAACTGTTCAAACTGTTGTGGGTTAGTATGAACTGGTTGTAAGTGGTTGTAAGTACAATGTATGTAATATATACATGAGCAAATAAAACATATATATTTTTATATAATTTTGTGTGCTGATAATAATATAGTCTGAAATAAAGTTATCCATTTTTATTAATTATTCATATTGCTCAGTTTCTTTTTAAAAATTTTAAAAATAATTCTCTCCTAAGGTTTTTATTTCAACAATAAAAAAAGGAAAACAGTGATAATGTTAACATTTTATGTTTAATGTTTATAATTTTCTGGTTCTGGTTCAGCATATCGATTATTGTCAAGTTTCATCTGGACCTTTTACATAAATAGTCTGGTTAGATCTCCCCAAATATCATTAAAATCATCTATGTGATTTTTTAGAATAGCTATTTCTTTTACTATGTTGTATTGGTATTTAATGTAGTGTTTTGTATTTGAAATAGTAGGGATGGTTTATTTTACCTTACAATTATATATGAATCTTTTGGTGTACATAAATAAGAGGTTTGTTGCTATATTCCTTTTGTCTCGTATACCGAGAATAAAGTTTTCCCTATTCATATATTTTTCTACGGTTTCATTATTCATAAACATTTCATTTATAAATTGTTTAGTCACTGGGCAGTACCAAAATAAAGTTTCTGATGATATTTTACAGAATGTACAATGTCCGTTTTGTATGAAATTTATTTGCAACAAGAAGGAGTTGGTTCCGAGGATTCTATGTATTATTCTATATTGGAACCACTGAATATTGGAATCATTTGAGATTTCAAAGGGAATAGAGAATATCGTGCACCAATCTTTATCGTTAAATTGAACATTTAGTTTTTCCGACCATTTTGTCATACACGATGGTATTGTTTTTGATGTTATTAGTACATCGTACATCAGTTGTGTACCTTTTTAAATTTTAAGATTCCCTTCAAACATGGTGGAATAAAAGGTTTTATTAGTGCCTTGTCATATTTATCTTTGTTTTGTGCTGTAATATTTCTAACAGAAAGTGTCACGCCATGGAACTGGATAATATTGGATTTGAGGTTATATTTCAGATAAAATTCTTCAAGACTTAAAACTTGCCATTCTTGTTCAATATGTCTCCTATTGTCTGAACTTCTGCCCCGAACCAGCTTTATAAAAATGCTATTGTTTCCAACCAAGATTTTAGGGTTATAGAATAAAGGATAGACTAATAAATCTTTTTCGTTGCGTGTTTGGAGTTCACTTTATGTAACAAATGCTTTTAGCACATATTTCCAAAAGTTATTATTTATTGTATTTGCTATAAATTCGGGATAATTGGTACTGCAGTTTAAAAGTTTGTCAATATTAAATAATGTACTTGCAATATATATCCATTTTCCGTGTTTAAGTAAAATTCTTCTTATCCATGATATTTTTAGAGAGTGTATAAACACAAGTAGATCGACTATGCCTAATCTACCATGAGAGTAATGTTGTCTCAAAACATTTATTTTTAATCTTATTTTAATCTGTTCGCAATGCATCCAGAGCCTATCTTATAAACACAGTTTAGCAATATTATTAGTCGCCAGTTACGCAGAAATTGTCGCGGTTGATCAACTTTTGGGATACACGTAATGATTCCTTGGGTTTGTGTAATTGTTAAGGAGTTCGATATGAACACTTGGTTACTAAATTAGTCCAGTGTTTGTGCGCTTAATGTTGACACAGTGTATGAAATTAACACGTTTGTGAAACTTGTACATTCTGTTTGTTTGCGATTTCGTATTTTTGCCTGTTTTAATTAGATTTCACCTCATTTTAATTGCACTTAACGCCAGAGAGACATTAGGACTGTGATCAATGGAAGACGTTGTTTACAGCGCTCCAGATATTTGAAGGTCCAACCATAGACTACAAATGAACCGCAATACACAGTGAATTAACAACTGACTTATACACATTTGCGACTTGAAACGGTGACGTGGCGTATACATCCTTGGCGCCGTGGGGTAATACATTGATATTTTGCTTCACCTCGTCGAAAATTTAGGCCAGTTTGTTGGATGGCTCATACAAACTCGTTAGTTTCCTCTTCACTTATATTTATACATTTCCGGCGCCTTTATGGCAATACGCATGAAACATAGCTAACAATTATAATTCGGATTGAGGAATATATATTTCATTAAATTTCTGTAGATTTTATTTATTTAGATGTACAATGTATATGATAAACATTTTGTTTTATTATCATCTGATCACTGACATCCATTAAAATTTTGGCTGCAAACTTGTGTAACCTGTTACACGCCATTCATCGACAGACATGAGGGCATCATAAACACGTGGTTCGAACAAAGTACGAAAGCGTCAAATTTTATAATATTGAAATCTAATGTAGCTTTTGTATATTTATTCATAATCCACCTAATTGTGTTTTTATCCATAATATTTGGCCCCATGAACATCGTTTTGGTGATTATGTTTACTTTTACAGATTTAATGGATCGTCGAACAAAAAGTTAATTCAGTGCTCCTTTACCAGCATTGGTTCAATCACCCCTGACTTGACATCTATTCTACTTTTACCATCAGAGCCTGTTTTAGACTGAACAGGCAATATGGCCGTCATTTTAACCAATATTTTGGAATCTTCCATTCAGTATAATAGCAACTGTATTCCATTAATGAATAGGCTGCTCAAAAGAAATTTTTAAACCAATATCACAGTTAACTAAAGGAACCAACAACCCCCTAAAACACAAGTTTCAGACTAGCTTGGTTTGCTGACATTTCTTAGAAATGTAACTTTTTTTAAAAATCCAGTCATAAAGCATTCGTGTATGACATTGACCTGTCCTGCACTGTACATACCCAGTCTGAAGAAACAATCGCCACAACCCTTCAACACTTTTGCTGACGCTACATTGAGCCGTCATGTTGTGTTACGTCTTCCCAGCAAGCAACACTCCCAGCGCATGTTGTTTCTCGTTTTCAATCAGATGTCGTCTCGGAGGCATAATTCATGTTTATTTCCAATTATCAATAGCTGTTTTCTGTGAACAATGCAATATTCATATGATTTGATTTAAATGCCACGTGAGATGTCTTACTCAATTCTTACAAACACCTTATCAAAATTTATCCAACGCAGCAGCACAATGTGTGCAATATTAGATCCTTTATCCCATAAACAACATCTTTTTTGCAATACATATCCCGGATTACACTAGGTTGTAAAATATACTTAATTACGGTAATTGGCTTAAGTATCTCTTCAAAAGGGGATATTCTCAACAACGAATTATTAATATTTCTTGCGATCCGCTATTCACGTGCAGGCTAAGTCTTTGTAAATATATTCCACATGGCTTCACCTATCATAAGAGCATTTATCAAAATAAAATAAAATGCTTATTAATATACACGCTAACATAGCTTAAAATATCCAGGGTCAGGATTCAATGACTT
Organism: Mactromeris polynyma; assembly: GCA_032209605.1. Taxonomy (NCBI): domain Eukaryota; kingdom Metazoa; phylum Mollusca; class Bivalvia; order Venerida; family Mactridae; genus Mactromeris; species Mactromeris polynyma. The sequence goes on along the minus strand of JASFXZ010000002.1, from coordinate 28,507,956 downwards.
TCATCTGATTGATAAAATATTATTGATTTATTAATTAATTTGCCTTGTGTTTGTTGTATAAACCACGACGATTGTTCCAAATATTGTCTAACTATAATTATGTTTCAATACCATTCTTAGCTGTAAAACCTTCAATAATATTTTCATTGGCAAATGTGCATAAACGTCAAATACTCCACATAATTAATATAGTTCAACGCCTTGATTCCCAGTGTGATCTAGACGTTTTGCGAGTGTAATTGTCAGAAAAAGTTATAATCGTCAGCCATACCATTGTAATCCCTTTGGAATAGACGGTAATTTACAGTTTTATCCAGATAATAGGCATGGTGTCGGCATTGAATATTTATTTATTTATTGAAGTCTCATCTTTGTACAAAACATAGATATACATTCAGTTATGACTATAAAGAACATAAAACATTGCACAAAGCCATTCAAATAAGAATTATATGAGACTATACAACCATACACCTCATACATAAAATTATACAAAATGTATACGATATATTATAAGACTACCGTGTAGCCAAACTATTAACATACATATTTAATTTTAAACTATAATCATGTGACTTAAAGGAAACATTCACATAAAAACATAAGAATGACTATCTATCAGTTTTGTAAAAAGTTGTTAGTAATGTAACAAAATGTAATAATAAATTATCTATATAAAATACTTTCCCTCAATTGTAAAATTGAGCAGGTTTGGGCGGAAAATTTAACAATATCATTGTTGGAGAGAGTATATATAAGTTTTTCAACATCTGTGAGATTTGTTAAAGTGATATTATTTTCAGAGCATGCGTTAAACAATTCATATCTGATTATCATAAGCAGGACAATGCAAAAGTACATGTAATTCAGTCTATATGCTATTTTTATTACAAATTTGACATTGTCTATTATTAACAGCAACATTTGCATAACGTCCAGTTTCAATTCTTATTGGTGCAACCCCACATCTGAATTTGGCTAGAGCTAGTATATGCCTAACAGGAAAAAACATTTCCAATTCAAAATGTTGTTTAAACAATCAGTATGTTCTTAAATTGTTACCACCTCAGCCACTTATTCCGGTATCCCTGTTTACTAGGGTTTTCTATTCATTTCTAAAGATAGACATCTACAAATTAACAACTCTATCAGAGAAACATTTAGATGACATACTCTCACATAATCCAGTTGTTTGCTCTAAACCTAGTTTATTCATTTTGGATAGAATCAAATTGCCAGTTTTTACACCTACTGCCACTTTTAGACAAACAATATGTAAAACTCTTATAATTAATTATTGAATGATCATTTTTATTGAATCTATACCATTGTTGACAAACATACTTCATTTGTTTAATACTGCGGTGGGTGCCACGCCATCTCACCATATAGGGCTGTGTTGGGTGTGTACTTACCAACGCCCAAATAATAGCGCATTGCCCTGTTTTGCACAGTATTGATACATGAGAACGATTTCTTGCCCCATATAGAAGCACAATACGCAATAACGGGTTAAACACATGAATCATATAGTTTAACAAAAACATTATATGACAAAGACCCAAATGATTTAGACTTAGCAAATAGTAATCCAAGAGCTCTGTTTGCACTTGGCGCTACGCACTTGAACGAATATTTATGCTACAGTCCGTTTATATTTACTTGAGAATGGTTGTACACAAACACGTTTTATCAATTGATATTACGTCAATAAACGTGATGAAATAATGAAACACAACACCACATGAGCCAGACGAATTACATTAGGTAAACACAATAATAGTCTGATTCTTGCATCATGGTGAAGATATGCAGTTATATAATTTATCGGAATGGAGGTTATGGTCACTTTAATTACTCCTTCTTATATCGGCAAGGCTCCATTTTATGAAGTTTGTTTTCCACCTATCATGTGTATATTCGCGCTAAAGCGATAATTTATTTACATTGGTACTACCTAAGTAGTGTTATATTAAATACAACTTATTTGGGTTCGGGGTTTAAATTCAGAGAATTACACTTTATTAACATAACACATTACTTATGTAACACTTGTGTACAGGGTGTTAAAATGTTCGTTCACAAAGTTTAAATTTTAATATCTTTGACAAGTGCTCTTTCCATCTACGTCGCTATAGACCTAGAGTTTACTTCTGTGTGAGAGTTCTAAATAAAACAGATATTCATGAAATAAACAGTATCTTTCATGATGCGAAATAAAGCCAGTGTTACACACCATAATTGTCATTTTATCTAAATTGAAACTTTGTGAACAAACTTTTTTGAACACCCTCTATAATTGTCCGGGACTACTTTCGCCTAGAATGTTGATACCCTGAAACTGTTAGATTTTTCCAGAACGTTGGGCTATAGTGCTCTAAAATGTTTGTAATAATGCCTTTCAAACAATACAATTGGCAAGGAAATCTCTTTTCACGGAAATACCTGTTCACATGTAGATTGAGTAACTTGGTTTTTTGGAAACACCGTAGAGTATTTTATTTTATTGAATACATTTGTCTAAGACAATGTATCACGGGTCATTGCATGGTAAAATGGACATTGGACATGCTATTTATTGAACAATAGTATTTTCAAATCCAAATAAAGGTCCATTTAGAAAAGATAAAACTAATTTCTCACAACCAGAACCAACGGATCGCCCCAGACCAATATCTTAACAAGAACAAGCATTTCTGTTTAGTTTCAGACGTCGTAATTGCTGATTATACAGTCATTCTGCGTGTCTATATATAATCAGTGCATTTGACTGTAAAATGAAATTCCATATTTGATGTATATTATGGGAATCCGTCGTGTCTCAGTTAGCTGTAGTGAAGACATTGTCGCTGAAACTACACTAGAATGAGACTGCTATTTAATTACTATTAGATCAAAGTAGAATTTGATTTTGTTGGCGGAAATTTGCTATGTGATGCTATTACTAATCGAATTGAAATTAGTTTTCTCTTTGCTATTACGCAAATTATTTGATATTTATATGCATTGTTCTCAACGTTAATTTGCCGTTCTTTACTGAGTGTAAGTTCTTGTAGAACATCTCAAGAAAACATACTGTGATACAAGTTGCATCATCAAATAAATCTACATACCGTAAACATAAGCAGACAGATACTTTACAGAGAAATTGCTTTCACCAGATGACCTTTGTGAGATGTTATTCATCCAAAAGTCCAATTAACCTCTTGTGGACGAATACATTAAGCGTTCTGAGAAATTTTTCACCGGTTTTCTTTCTCTTAACACTTTAATTTTGTTGGATAAATGCGTTTTTGACTAGGGTTACATCCGAACTTTATTTTATTTCCGCAGGAGACCAACTTTAGGGCCTTATGCTTTTGAGAAAATCGCAATCAATAATATATATTTGCCTCAAAAACAACGTGTGTTTTATTGTTCGGATTGGTGGCACGATCTTGGAATGTATGTCCATTCGTCCGTCCAGGTATTCACACATTCATTTTGTCGTTGTTTCGAACTATCGTAGGAAATATTAACAATACGTTTTTATTTCATCATAATTATGAATGATTTGTTGAACTTATTCCCTGCTTATAGAAAGATTTGACATTTATCAAAATGATTCAAATACCTCGATGGTGTTAATTTCTTTAAAAATTATTATCGTGTTTAAAACTCCTGTATCATTCAATACAACATCAAGCCAGAATTAGTTATTATGGTGGTGATGGGCATTTCGGTAATGCTCACATAGATGTCAATGCTGTTGATAATTCTTTAACTGTGTATGCGATTGCTAATGATGATGCTTCTCGTGACGTTGATCATTGTTGTAATGAGCAAATATTACGAGGATGAGTGTATTAGTACATGTAATCATAAAGAATAGGTATATGTTTATATTTCAGACTTCCTAGATCTGAAGCATGATCATAAATGCGTACTATGCGGTAAGTACAATCTATGAGCATTACTTATGCAATTATGTTTCTTTATTACTGCCTTTCGGTCACAAATGTCCTTTCAGTTATAACGATCCTTTGGGAGATGATAAAACTAATTACACCATAGTCAGTCAGATCGCTCAGACAATATCTTATCAGAACAAGCATTCTGTATCGTTTTCAGGCATTCATTTTTCTTGTACTACAGTAATTCATCGTGTCAATGCATTATTAGCAAAGTTCAAGTTACGACCTAATTCCACACTGGTTGTTGGTACACTTTCGGAATTTCACGGGTATCGCTACGGAATGTTGGGGAGATTTGACGCGGAACGCCAAAGCTTCAGTTTGGGGTAATGTAATCGAAGCGTTTTGTGTAGCAAAAGGCAGAACAGTAATGGGAAAGATTCCGAGCATCATATACATTCGAATATCTGAAAGGACAAATAACAAACGATCTTACATATTATTGTGTTGTATTCTTTCTGGTTTTCGATACCTCTTGGGATTATTGTGTCTGCTACGCTGTGATAGTCAAAGCAGTACACAACCATGAAATGGAAATGATGGAAACAGCCAAAATACTCAACGCTGAAATGCGTTTGAATCAAGACAAGAAAAAATGGAGATCAAAGAACGCGAAAATATCAATATACATTCTGGCTTTGTAGCTTCGCTTCTGTATGCCGTATGTAACAGTGGCTCTGATTGGTCAGTGTCGACAAATAGCGGTACTTATCGGAATCGGAATGCGAGCAGCAATAATAACATCACGTGTGACGCTTGTGTCGATAATCAAAATGGTATCTGTAAAGACATACGAAAAACCCTTACATGTACACACATTGAACAACGCCAAAACGTATGTTTGATGGAAAACGGTCAGAATTACTCATCTGTTGAACCAGACTTCATCGCTTCTAAAAATAACTATCCTATAAAAGTTTCACAAGTCGTGGTAAGCGACAATAATTTAGATCAATCGAACATTTGGATTGGAATATAAAAATGTAGAAATAAACGGGGATGTTGATGACAAGTAAAATGTGCTTGAACTTACTGAAAGTATGATAACAGAAATAAGGAATTATTTATATTGACATCATACTCCAATGAAGAGAAGATGACTTTTCCGACCTCTCAAAGACATGTTCACCAGATCAGCATACGACGCTAATACGTGTTATAATGTGCAACATCAACATTGTCCTTTGACAGCAAATATTAAAGAGTGTTATGTCCACAGCGCGTTGGAATATGTCCTTATGGACGTTTGAACTACGTGTATACACGTGAAGTATGTCCCTGGCTTTCATTTACAATTATCTGTTGGTTAGAAATACGGGTGTCTTCTGGTTTGCATGAAATGTGCCCGAGATGCGTTCGTGTTTATTTATTTGATTTTCAAGTCTTTTCAGCTTCGACATCACTCTTACTCATTCATCCGTGTAATTAATGTATTACCTTTGGTATCCAAGGCTAGGTCATAACTGGCTGGAAACTTTCATGACTTGGCATATAAATTGGATAGAAGTCTAGAGTCATCAGAAAATAGACATCGAATTACAAAAAGTATAATGTCCGACAGTTTTGCAGATGGAACTCCTGTCACTTGGTTTATATTTAAAATTTCCAAGAAGTTTCCAAACACGGTTTTAAGGAGGTGTAATTTTGGTATCATCTGGTATTTTGGTGCTGTAATTTCTTTTAGAAATTCATCCTATCTCAATATTTCGTTCAAAGTTTGCCTTGAACACTGTTATAACACAATATCAGTGTAACACAGCCTAGTAAGTGTTATAGCATGTGTTCAACTACAAACCTGTTGTTTCATTTTCAGCATTCGGGCGATTTGGACAGATCTATACACTTTGGATGAGGCTTATAGCATAGAAAGGCGCGAGGTATATATATTGTCATCTAAATTATACTGATAAAATTGTTTTAAAGCCCACACATATACATTGCTAACAACACTAATTGCTAATTCATAATTCAACATAACCACAACGTTTTATAACCACGTCGACCATATTTAATTATATTTGACATACCCTAAACACGCCTCAAAAGTATTCATCGATGTATAGCAAATATACACAACATATACCTTTATTTGTTCTCAACATATTGTAATGTAATAATAAATACGTTTTGCAATATGTGTGTATCAAAAAAGACGTACTGTACACGAACGTGATATTTTATGATATATTATCATTACCATGGAGATGAAGTTGTTCGTATACAAGTACATACCGTCAATGATCTTGATCTTAAAGTGGAATATCGAGTGGTAACATTGTGATGCATTGTAATATGCAGTCTTCATTGAACAGACATCATTGGCACACATGTGTGAAAACTGCTGGTATGTTCTTGCTTCCGGGAGTTATCATAGGAAGTGATATACAAACTAGAGATAATTTTATCAAGTAACAGCTTTATTTTGTGTTTTTGCATTTAATAGAGCAGAAAAATAATATTATAACGGCAATTTAATCAGAATAATAGCATTATCAGTTGCACTATTTGAATAAAATTCAAATATTGACATAAAAAGTCATTTCTTGATACTTGTCGGATAGTGATTTTTAAAATTTAGTAATTCTGACTTTTCAATAACATATACAATAAACTATTACAATTAGACAACATAATTACTATACACGTTCTACAAAGTGCCTTAAATCTTTAAACGCGTTTTGAATTTTGATTTCGTTTACAGAGAAAACCTATTTTTCTGTAAACAATAACGCTAATTCAACTGTGATGGATACCTGGGCCCGTATTCACAAACGTTTTAAGACTGAATTTCAGACTTAGACTTTAAAATTGTAAATTTTAATTTTATTCATTTATTCCTACGTTATTGCTTCATAATATATTTTCATAACCCATGGCAAAAGTGTCGAGTCAGTAACAATAAATATTCAGGACAAAAAATGTCATTTTAAATATAATGAAAACGAAATGCTTGTAATTTTTTGCAATTTTAAAGTCCAAGTCTGAGAGTCAGTCTTAACACGTTTGTGAATACGGGCCATGATTTTCAGACAACGGAGGAAACCGGCACTTTGTAGTAAATATAACCACACCACCGCAAGAAACACTCTGTTGACTTTTTTAATTTAATTATTTGTGAACATATTCATGAAATTAAATAGTTGAAACAATGACTTCTTTCCTTCATTTCAGACTAGCGGACTAAAGCGGGCAAAATATTACAATTGATGAAACACTGCAAATATGTGCGAGGCTTTCAGTATTTTGTTTTATTTCAGGGTTTTATATTGCTTTTTTATTGGGTTTAATGGAGTTGTTAGTCTATATAGGATCTACCTGGGCTTCATAACAAGTGCATTCCTCGATTTCACTGCAGGCGACTAACAGCTTTCCAACATGAATTAACAGTGAGAGGCAAATCACCTCAGAAGATATCTTTGATAAAACCACGACAGTGACCGTAGCTGGCCGGACCTGGATTCGAACCTGAGACCTTTCGATTGGAAGTCTAGCTTGTTACCGACTACGCTAACCGGGCCGGCGATCTTGTATTTGTAGGCTGCAATGTCACAGGAATAATTGAAATTAGGGATTGTTAATTAATAACAGAAAATAAATGAATTTAATCTTTTATTGAACTGGTAAAAACAAACAATACGAAAGTAATATATACACATGTATATAAAATGCAAAGCAATGTATGCCAATATGATGAATACATAAATGCAATAGGCTTTTTCAAGGGACAATAACACCGGCATGCTGGTTTTCGAAACGAACTAAGCACTCATAGATCTCCCAACTACTGTATAAGTTAAACATCGGATAAAAAATGAAGGCGCTATTGTGTTCACAAGCTTTATTTTAGCAATTTTGACTGGTTTTCAAAATGAACCGAACTCTAATGCATACCTAACTACTGTATAAGTTTGATTGAGATACAGTAAAAACTGACGACTTTATTCTGTTCACAATCAAATGTTTACGGACGACGGACATCACGCCATCACATAAGCTCTTCTGGCCTTTGACCAGTAGAGTGTAAACACGAAAACGCTGCTTCTATTTACTTTGATAACTTCAAGTGATACTCCCCATCGCTAAACCTTCATTTATTACAATTTCTATATAGCTTATGGTACAGCGATGTGCAGACACGTAATATATCACTCTTTCTGTGCGTTAACCTGCTGGCCATTATGCTTGTAGACTAACATGAGCGATGTTAATATCATTCTTCTAGTATACGTCACAACTAGTGAATATGTATGTGTTATGAGATCACACAAAATTACTCTCCTGTTAATTACAGATGGTCTTCCTTTTTTTCCAAATGCCCGAATACTTGTCAACTTAATCACGGAGTAAGGCGTCACTATTGTCAAATTAGAGACTTTATCGTCAACGTAATTGGTTACACATGCTGTTTCTGCGATTTTAAGAAAACTTGTATTGACTCAAATGATGACATATCTTCATCAATAGACAACAAGACGAATGTGTTGACGATTGTTTAGTTTAGGTATATTTAACTGCACCAAATATCTGGGTTAAAGAAAATACAATCTTGTGTGCATTATGGTTTCCGCTTTAACCTTGGCATACACATATCAAATTTATCAAACACAGATATTATAAGGGTATAACATGAACAGACACAAGCGCAGTTTGGATTAAATAGTTGTGTTAATTTGGTGCTAAATTCTTTGTATACTGCTACAAGTGCCAAGTATTGCTCGTATTATATATTTATTTTAAATAGAAATGAAACGAAGTATGCATGATACATGTATGCAATTAGAAACCTAAACAGTGTATGCTGGTTCGTAGCTTGATATACTCATTTTTATTATAAATATGATTTCCGGGGCACCTGCTCATGGTGAAAGCCATGAACAAATAAAATATGAGCAAAAGGTAAATCTATAAAATTATAAAATCATGTTAGTGTCAATAGACAAAACCATTTTTATGTATTTATTTTTAAATGATTTGTTACAGGAATAAAATTATATTGTTGTCACATTTTTAAGTCCTGATATTTTTTAGAGAAATTGCGACTGTCCGTCGAGCTACTTTACCTCCTTCACTGGCCATTGGGAACAAAGCCGCCTTGTCACTTCTAAAAGCAACATCCGTTTATATTAATTCTTCATTTAAAACTATAGCTAGTGTTTGTTGGTTTCTGTGTGTCATAATATTGTTTCATCAGTCATCAGAGAGATCGTTAGAAAAACAGCTTATGAAGATTTGAGACTAAAAATTCATTCATTCAAATATCATGTTCGTGAAATGAAACAGGAAACACATCGATTCAAGAGTTTCCATCAATTTCATCAAATATGTTTTGCATTATATCGAAGTCAGTCCATATGTCGCCACATTATTAATATTGTATATATATTTATATACATATCTGAAATTGAAGGGTTTTGATACAAAATGTGAGCATATATTATGACATAAAAGTTACTAGCATATTTGAAATGTTGTATTCAGGCATCTGCTTAATATTAATGTCAGATTGTCATATAAATCAATACATTAAGTAAACAATTACAAAAGCAAATGGATACAAAACAAACATAAATGATGGATGAATAATCATTTATGTACATTTCATCAATCATACTTGGCCTAATGATAGAAATTCTACCAAAGTGTGTTATGCATACGATTGTAAAGAATTTGTTAAGGAACGAAATAGTTGTTACAATAAACGCCACATACACAAGACAATGCCTACCAACACAGACAACAGTGCAACAATAGCCTACGAAACATGGATAATTTAAGAGGACAAAAAGTGAAGAAAAAATTGAGAAACAGAGAAAGCAAACGACCATGGACGGAAAGGGGAAAAGAACACGCCTTTATATCAAGTCAAGGAACTGCACATAGGGAATGGGAACTTAACATTCATCGAGAAAAAAACATAATATAGAAATAATGAACACAAAGCAATTTACAATCTTGGAACTGTCAGTAAAAAACTGGTAATTAAATCTATTTAATACCTAGCTCATATCACACTTAATCGCTATAAGTTGACACTTATAAGTATCCATTTGACTATTATCGTTGCTCAACCGCCATACGTCAAATTTCATTTAACTGTATCCTCATTATGGTCACATACGAGTTTTTCCAAAACGTGTGATACAGGCTGTTTTGGTTAAAGTTGGGGCTAAATGTGATAGTTTACATTTTATATTTGTCCTAAGGACATTAATTCAGTATATCAGCCCTTAAACTACCAACTGTTGTACACAATCCTATTGCACGACATGTGAGCTGGAGAAAGAAAAAATAAATAGCCTACGTTTTAGACTGAGTCTGATGGAATCATTCAAACAGGTCGGGTACATAGTACTCGCACGACCAGGATATGAACATGAGTACATACAGTGTCCATTAAGCTGTGAACAATATCGGTGCAATAAAGGAGGCTACGCAGTTCTGTATTACGTTTACACCAGTGAAAATTCTGCAAAGAGTGTAGTAACAACACCCGGATCATTTTTCGGCGCAGTCGTTATAACATGGTTTTGCTATTTGCATAGCAGTGTTGTGTAAATCAATTAAATCTTACGTTAACCACCAAGGCAATTTCTCTTCAACCGATCAACGTGTGTAACCTTGACGCGGATTGGTTAACATTTCGATAAAAGGTACGTTACCTTATCGAAAACCATTACATTGCGATTAATTTACCGAAATATATTTTGGATCTTGAGTGGCCAGCAATCGTAACATCTCGGCATTTTTTGATGTTGCACAACAAATAATAACCTTCAATTTGCGCCGACCATCTTTTTTCAAGATATTTCTTGTTTCACTGTACCTTTTTTTCTCATCTACCGTGAACACATTTGTACCACACCTACAGTATATTTAAAGGAACGGAAACCACTTGGACAACATCACTACCAACGCTATACTGACACACACTGAAACTTCAAACAACATTCAAAACATGTGTACATATCACATATAACGAGACGAACAAAGGAAAATGTGCAAGTTATCATTTATGATGATTCGTCTGTTGATAAATGTTCTATACACAGTATAATGGCACATTCCAATAAAATGTTTTCAGACAGGATCAATTGATTAAAGCGTAGATACAATTACGGCAGTACATTGAGATGAAATATATTCGTAAGAATGCCCATTTCGTTTCACTGCACATTTTACTACGTGTCTTGTTATAAATGTTTCTATCATCCGTAAAACACCATAGCAATGGGTACTGACGTAGCGCGTAATGCATGATGTGTCTAGTTGAACATAAGAGAGTAATAAAACATCTTACTTGAGAACAGAATGGAATGAATATTCAATATTCTTATCTTAAGGTTCAAGCAGTCGATTAAATCAATGAGACAAATGCATAGCATGTAACATGAATGGAGTATGGAGTTATCCTGTATGTAGTGATATCCGATTTTATACTTTACATTCTAGATGATATATTTTTTATTCTATCGCAGTTGCTACAGTGACATATACAACTTTCAAACGATATGTCTTATTCCGAATAGAAAACATGGCTGTATACCACAACCAATCCCTTGATAATTTCATATTCTTCCTTTTACTATGAAATTAGATTTATATTGAAATTCTGTCTCGACTGGGTCATGAATACTTCTGCTATTCTGCTCCTGTAACAAGATTTTCAATAGATTGAAGTCAGAACTTTAGATTTTATATTCATCGTAGTATCTTAAGGGAACATAAGATTGAAATATGTATATGCATTTTTGTTAAGGTCTTAAAATGCAAAATGTATTTTACTGTTAACTTATTGAACAAACCGTATACAATATATGTTTTGCATATTGGTTAGATCTCTTCAGTTATTTCTGTCTGTGATAAGTTCTATTTGTGTTTTATAGCACTAGTTTGCATTTGTCTTTTTGTAACTTACTTGATAATATGATTACATTATATATACTGCTCAAAGTTTGCTAAGCACCAAGAATATCAAAGTTCATGTTTTATGTTAAAGTTACACTATTGTTATGAAAATTGTTTGCCCTTTTAAGTTAATATTCTCTTTTATGATGTAGGCCAAACCTTAACAAATTGTTTGTGCTTTACGTTAGTTACCATTGAAAATATAGATTTTTGATAAAGTAGCGAATTTTCTAAATTTTCCAAAAATCTGACGGAGCGAACTGGTATGGGATTAATTTCGAGTGTGTGACCCGTTGTTGTTAATTACAGTTTGGCAACGCCTCCTTATGCTTCCTATCAGGTTCCTGATGGTCCTTTGTGGGATGTTGTGCCATTCTTGGACCAGCATGGTACCAAGCTCTTGGATACTTCTTGTATAGCCTTGACGGGCCGAAATTCGAACATGCAACTCATTCCACACATGTTCAATGGGACTGAGGTCGGGGAATTGGGCTGGCCAGTCCAGACGTGCAAATCCCTCCCTCTGAAGATACTCTTGCACAGCATGGGAAACATTAGGACATTATCATCCATTAGAATGAACCCAACACCCATTGCACCAGCATACAATCTTACCTAGGTATCCAGAATTTCATATCTATACTGCTGGGCAGTCAGTCTAACCCGGTCATGGACAAATATGGTATGTACGTCGATCCCAGCTGATCCCGCCCTAGACCATCACAGAGCCGCCTCCATAGCGGTCATGCTCAGCAATGTTGGTTGCGTGAAGTCTCTCCTCTGGCCTTTTCCATACCCTAGCACGTCTGTCTGTATAGTATTTGCAGTACCTGGACACATCTGTAAAAAAGGACAGGTCGCCAGTCCTCCCTGTTCCAACCGACATGGTCCATGACCCACTCATACCGTGGCCGGTGGTGGTTCTGAGACAGCGGAATGCGTATACTCGTATATGGTCTGCTCGATCGAAGACCACCTTCGTGAAATTTTGTCCGGATAGTTTGCGTTGAAACATTGATGCCGGATTCATTCTTAAGGTCAATGCAAAGCTGGGTTTCTGCGAGCCTGAATAATCAAAGTCTGGTCTTTCTCTGCCTTCACCATGCCTTCTGACTTGTGTATCATGCTGTTGGAACCTCGCCCGGGCTCTGGTTATCAAAGTATGGTGTACGCCAAGGGCTTCACCAACCTTACTATGTATAGCCCCTTGCTTCACCATCTCTACTGTCCGCCACATGTCTGCTTCAGAAAAATGTCTTCTAGCAATTGCATTCGCCACATTCATTCTTCAAACCAAAGGTTTCTGTGTTGAAGTGAAGAAGAAATACCCTGCACAAGTCGTGTACATGTATACAGTACACCAATCCACCATGAAAAGCGAGGGGTACAATCATGCTCTCCATGACTGTCACGCAAAGTTTGCATGTCATAAAAGCTTAGGTAAAAACTTGGGATCATCTCAATACAACTCTCAATAATATCCAAAAGAAATATCAAAACCAGTTCACATAATTATTTTACAATGCTGTGTGAAATATTTGGTGCTTCGCAATCTTTGAGTAGGTTATTTAGTGAATTACTGACCACAACATATTTGCTTCCATCAGACACCGTCTCTGTATAACTGAAAACAATGTTGGAGGGGCATTCATACTCAGACCATTGATACTCCCCTATTTCGTTGGGAATTTGTCTGACATTTGCAAATATTCTTTGTATGGTCAAATATACAAAATATCTTGTGGCACCATGATCGTTAGGTTGATTCAGCTTAAAGTAGATTGAATGTTACTGCATAAAATCATAATCTAATAAACGCGCTGGGATTTGTAAATCATAGAATCAGACGACGCATATCAGGCACAAAATATAGCTGTACGTAATATTGCAAACATATATGAGCAGTGTAGACATAATGTACAAGATGTAATTGAAAAAAAAGAGTTGATAGTGTAATACACGACCTAATCTATCAATATCCAAATTGTTTTGCAACTTCTCAACGCTGCAATTAATGACATTTATCTTCTACGGGTCATAATACGTGTACCTTAGGAGTATGTCCACCGTGTCTCTATGTTTTATGGTAAACTCATATCGATTGCTTTGAATGTCCAATTAAGTTAATATTTGATCACTGCTCTTTAATGGAACTGTGTATAACATCCAATCATTTGGCATTGGTACATTTGCTTGGAATTCAAATAGTTTGTTTTGTATTTTCCAAACGGTTGTTCCTGATTATCTGACAACAATTGATCCTGAACAAGACATGAATCATTCATTTTATCATTATCATGACTCAAGTCTCCGGATGTAACATGTAGTCTAGATAGAAAAAAAGAAAACTGGAAAGATGAAACCAAAGATATCCAACACTTGGAGGAAGACAAGTTTGTGAAACCTCCATGCAATTACGTCTTTATTTTATCCCTGATATGCGATCCTACATCGGTTGGTAGTTTTATAATAATAATATAAGGATTTGTAAAACGAGGTATTTACGTTGTGTAACTCCCTTATTGAATGTTAAAGCTATTTTACACATTCTTTTTGCCCTATGACCATAGCATGTGCATGTAAATGTTATATGGAAATCAGCAATGTATTTTCTCCTGCGCCATAATGTAATGTGACAGTAATGAAGATAAACGGTGGGTTATTTTGATCCCCGAGAGATATTTCAGTTATTTTGGCGCTTCTTACTGAACATGGCACTCTCTTTACCAAAAATCAATGAGTCTTATCGAATAAGTTATATTTGGTTAGCGTATATCGTATTCTTCCACTTTCCTTGTTGAACAAGATGAGTTAAGTGCACTCAAAGTTTGAAAAATATAAATGTCCCTGAGATAAATCCCCTATTAATGTCTTTTGATAGATCTATACTTTTCTGACTTAATATTGTAACTGCATTGCAATCGTTATTTACTATAGCACCTTGAAATTTTATGTTACAAACTCATAGGACCTAACATACCAGTTTATTTATTGATAGAACCCATAGACAGTTGATATTTCATAAACTTTGACAATTTTCTTCATTCATGTTTTCGAGGATTACAGTTTCTTCTAAATATTCGAAGTATTATTATATGATAGTATCATGCATTTTATGTTGATGGCTTACTTGCATATGTCTGATATCGTAAGATTTTCGCTATAATTTACACGCGAGTTCGAATGCAATTCCAGTTGTCCTACTTTTGCGGCACCTTTTCCCATATTTCAAGTGTACCTGAAGACATTACTACTTCAAGCTTATTAAGTTAGCATTTTACAATAATTCTATCGAGTTATCTACTAGTATAACGAGTCTCATAGGAATAATCAGCATCGGTCTCTGTTAAAATTTTGTGAGCGCCAGTTCTTATTTACACCATGATATGTTACATTTTTTTAACTTACATGTATAATTGTACATTTCATCATGATAGATTTATTGCTTGGGAATTGTCTTTCAGGGTGGCATTACTCCGATATATTCGCTATAGACGATGAATTGTAACTTTCATTGGTTCACATTTTGCATCGCGGATTCTCATTGGTTCTATGCCTCTATATTGCCAGACATTTCCTTAATAAATATAAGTACGTCATGGAAAACTAACTTTCATGCCCAATAACATCAATATCGAACGTGTTATTAGTGACTTTTATTTAACTGATTAGGCGTTATTTATTGTGTTCGGTAATTTTACGGGTACTTACGCAGCAAATACTGCTGTATGTTTTATTCATGTATGTAAACATTACTTAGAAAAGAAATAAACAGCAGTTGAAAAAGACGAAGACTGTATTGATTTTGTAATAAACAAATATATGCTAATTTAACTTAATTTTAAAAATGTATTTGCATATGGATATAATTGACATACTTATTAAATGTTGTTTACGGATACATTCAATGAAACATAACATGCCAATATGTGTTATATGTGTGATCGAAATACTCACTCGATAATTACAGCCGGTCCTCTAGTCACGAAACGTTGTTTTTTCAACTTCCGAGCACTTGTCAACTTAATCACGAAATGAGGCGCCTGTGTTGTCAAATTAGGGACGATGTCTCAACCTTAATTAATAACACGTGCCGTTTCTGTGATTTTTAGAAACCTTGTATTGACAGAAGACAGAGTTGTGTAGATAAACGCACGACGAGATGAATGAGTTTTCGATTGCTTTTGAGGTATTCATTTTATGTTGGTGAATACAACGTAGACAATCAGCTATGTGAACGTGGTTGTTAGTTGGTAGTTCAGCAGAGCGTTCCCTAATTAGCAGCTGTTAGTTGTTTGTTCAGAAATTAAGTCGAGAATGCACAGCTAGAAATTAGATATGAGTTCGGATATGAAGTAGCGAATGCACAATTGTTAGTTGGTAGTTCAGAAGTGCGTTCCAGAATTCACAGCTGTTAGTTGTTAGTTCAGAAGTTAAGTCGAGAATGCACAGCCAGAAGATAATCCACATCTTTTTAAACATATTTATCATTTCAACAAATAACTGATAAAAGTTACAACTGTTATGAATTTTACAATTTGTGTATAACCGATCTCCATAAAGAATGGTTTAGCAATCCAAGTCTCTAACATACGAGATTTGTTTCAAAAAAATATATTTGTAGCAACATTTTTGAATTGTCTTACATACTTTATGATAACGGTAACATTGTTTCAAGAGTTTACCTGTAAGGAGAAGGTTACGCTTTTTAATTCCTCTTGGTCATCATTAAGTCTTAGAAAGGTCAGATAGGTAAATATCATATGAGGGTAGATTCAGATTATAACCGTCTAGTGATGGCCAGTTTATAATCTTCAAGTCGTAATCATCTCGTTTATCTTATTTGTTTAGTAATAATACTATTATCTACGAATATAATTATGTTCGTCAAGACATGAGCATGTGTGTCGAATGTGTTGGCTTTCAAAAGTTGGAACTCTGTTGGATATATGTTATTCATCATAGCTGGAAAATTATCAATATTCATAAGATCACCCAAATAACGAGAGGTATTATTTAAAGCGTCAATTACTTCAATTTGATTTTCTTTTGATAAGGATTACATTAAGTATCTTTCATAACAGAATAATAATTAGTCGGCTAAAAGTGGAGCGCAGTTAGTTCCCATAGGAATGTCAACTTTTTGTTGGTACACTATGTGATCAAAATGAATAAAGATATTATTCAGATAAAAGTTAAGAGCTTCACAAGTTTGAATAATGAATGTTGAACGCCGAGTCAGATTGAATTTTCTGATTACTAATCATAAAGTTTGAATGTCGAAATTCGAGCTCATCTCGGCATTCACAGTTTGTGCTTATTTTTGAATGGCGATTGTCGAGTCAGCTCGGTATTCAAATGTTGCTGTTAAATTCTGTAGACTTTGCATGGCGAATGTTTAAGTCAATCAACTTGTCGTGTGATACCCAAAAGCCATTACATCGTCAAGATTTTAAAAGCATAACCACCTTCAGAATGTATCGTTTATTACGGTATGTATTCACAGAAAAAAGTATTATATGAATATGTGAAAAAAGAATACTTGAAATGATCTGAACGAACATAAACCTGGTGGAGAAACAAGGGGTTCATAGGACAAATAATTCGTACAGGGGTTGATAAATATGGGTGGAGTTGTTTAGCGAATGAATTATTATACTTATTTTATGAAAAATGGTGCGTCAAATATACGTTGTTAAATGGATCTCCAACCTAAACTAGCCTGTGGTTACAGTTGAATATGTGGAATAATTATTTCTGACAGATTTAACTGCATGGTACTGTATCATCTCTATCAAGGTTTCAGTTTGTAGAGACCAGATTGTTTAAGCTTACTGGAGTTGAGGACGCACTGGTATTTTAAAAGCGAGTGATTGAAAGGAATTGACCCAGAACCACTCGATTGCGGAGGCCCCAAGTCAAATAGATAAATACCTTTGAAACAATTTGACAAACTTGCAGATGAAATTGTATTAACATTTACAGATCCTCAACGTACTTGAAAGTGAAAATAAGCACAATCATATCACCCACTTACTCAGCGACTCTGACAAAAGGAAACGGTAATATAACTATTACATTATAATTTCGATTACTTTATGTTCTTAAATGTTTTAATTAGCAGACCGTGCTGGAATTGATCTGTGGATTGTGTGTCCATTTATTGTGTCTTTGTTTGAAAGTTCTTGATCATGTTTTGTTGTATTACCATAATGATCTATAAATGTTGCGTTTTTATTCTGGTGTTTGAATTTGAAGTTTGCAGATTTGCAATATTTGTAAGATGAACTAGTAATAGACATATTAAACATAAGTGAGCATATTATTCACGAATCAAGTTTTGTCCAATCAACATAATGGAGGAATAATGACTTAACTATGATAATGATTATCATTTGCAACATTCCATTATAAATACGAAATATAAGAACCTGAAACACGTACCATTTAATGAATATATGATAGGTGTTTCATGTTTTATTATTCATTTGTCTTGTTCTTATTACATTCATGATCCCTCAGCTCATTGTTCCACTAACGTAACGACTTATTTCATATCATCTTCGCGTGCTATGCAGGCATTGGCTTAACAACTCGATATGGCATCAACATCTCGTGAACTATATTTTCCAATAATTCCGTAGTTCTAGTCACTTTCTCGTTTAGTGGTGTGGTATTCATTCAAGCTATCCTGTAAACGAAATGGGATGTAACTAGTGTTCAGTGGTTTGTATCGTAGCAGAGAATTATTCACTGACATGAAAACATTAACCAACGTGAAATGCTAGATATGGATATTTGTGGACGTGAGTGTGTTTTATTAAATACGAATTATTTCAGAAAGTAGAAGGAGGTACACTGCACAATTTTATCCTCGTCGATTTCGCTTGTGTAAGTTGTGTTTGTTTAAGTATCTTGAAGCATATCATCTTTGTCGATACCTTTTTTAGAGAAAATAATGCGGGAACCTTCAAGCGACACTAAAACATTATGTACTGAAATACTAATGGAAAACGGAAGCTGCTACTTAATGCTTTAAGCATGTCTATGATCGATGCTCTTCTTGTAGTTTGTCAAAATATGCTTTCTTATATTTTGGAAGAAACACATTTATAAACAGCAATAGCTCTTCTTAATTTGATAAATGTGATATCAAAAAGTATCGTCGTGAACTTACATCCTGGCTATTGATTAAAACTACTGTTGTTCGGATTTAAATTATTAGTCAATATAATGTCCACGCATGTTATATATAGCCATGACAAAGTGGTAAAAATAATGTTAATCCCCAATTTACACAATGAATCTAGTCTTAGAGCCTTTATTTGAGTAACATGCTGTCTTGAATGTTAGTCCAATAAAGGTAAACCGAATTCATCAACCAGTGTGAGTGTTGGTGGGAACGGTGGGAGGAATGTTCGAGTACTGCTTAAAAATAAATGAGTATTTAAACACATGAATCATGTATTTCTAAAATTGTTATATCATATACTCTTTCTTTTAAAGGTATTCTCTCATTTTTTGCTCGAACATGCTGTTTTGCGGCTTGGGAAAATATTGAACTCGTCTTAAGGAACAGTGATTTTATGAATGAAGAGGAATTAATATTTGGTTGAATAAATACTGTTCAAGCTAACAGTGATGTTTATAACTATGCGACTTCTATTCTGTCTTAGAGGAGTTGAGTTAGTTTACCCTCGCCACCGGGATATCCCATATATGTCTTACTTGTGGTCACTAAGTTATATGTTTGTATAAAGACACGTCATTCAATGCGATAAAATGTACCACTCCTTAACATGTTTCGATTTGTTTAGTGATTATTCTAGGCCGTTCCAAGCATTTGAGTAGTAGCGGATCCGTAGTCCAGTGGTAACGCGCTGGACTTGTAATCCAGGGATTGCAGGTTCGATTCCCCGCTCCATCACCGACCGTACTAACAGTCTTTCGGACGAGACTTTAAATACCGAGGTCCCGTGTATGATGCTTTAGACAGAGCACGTAAAAGAACCAGGGGTGCTTCTGGAACTGGGGCATCTCCTGCATCATGCACTATCCTCCATAAAATCTAATATGACTAACATTCTTCTGGAGGCGTCACCTATATGGGAAACCGGTGGCGACGATAATTAAACGCAAATACAAAAAAAGCATTTGAGTAGAGAATGACTTTTGATCAACATTTTTTACAAGGATTGTGAATTCAACAAGTATTATGAAAGGAGAATAATTTATATATGCTATTTACATTAATTATTGAACACACTCGTTTATGCAAAATGTTGTAAACTGCATATATGTATTATTATGGTGGTCATAGTATGTATTAAATAGAATATGTTTAAACTAACACATATTACTTTTTTAACCAACAAGTCTCGATGTACTCGTATATGTCTTAACCATGCTGGGATCCATTCATATATCGACCTGATATTTAATAATAAATTATGTCATCCAATGAGTCCTATTACAACTGTTTAACAGCATTAATTTTAATTAAACATTAACCAGTAACATTATTTCATGAAACTTGTATTGAATCGGGACTCCAAAACCACCGCCCGCTACGAATTGATTGATGTTCCGCAAAAACAAATGTTTGTATACAGCGTGAAAAAAACCTTCCTTAATTTAATTTATTGGCACGACAATTTTCATGCGGTGAGCAAAGGTGAGCTCATCGGGTCAAGATGTCATGTAGTCTGTCATTGTTTTCATGAATGAATTGCTATGATCGTAAATTCATTCACAGACAATATTTTCAGTAAGCTTTAAATTCGTTTATTGTGTTTTAAAAAAACCATCACGTTAAACTTGGTTTTGGTTATCAGAGTCATGCGACAGCTGAACAGAAACAACTGACCAAAAGGAAATAATGAAAATGTTGCAAATTGTGCAAATGACCTTGTTCCCTGAGAACGTCTGAATATAAACGCGCGGCTGTTATTTGCTTTCGCTTAAGAGCTTAAACGACTGCCGGAAGTTTTTGCGGTGTGTTAAATCTAGGAAACGGATGTAGCCGTTCCCAAATATAAAATTTGGATTTTTCATAACGCTAATTACATTCTCACACAGGTAATTACTACTAGGTTAATTATTACAAATTATGTTTTAGCATTTGCTGTTATGAAAACATTTCCTTTTTGTCACCGCATTCAGATGTTTAACGTTATCATTAGTGTTACTACATAATACAGGTCTTAAATGAGTCAAAGTACGTGAATAATTTCTCGGCCTTCTGTTCTAGCCTGTACTGATACAAATATCATATAATGTTGGAAATCACGTCTGGGAAAAATAGTTCACCTTCGTGTTAATGAATACCATATACAATTTCAGCGGGGAAATATGATTTCAGCGGAACACCAAATTTAATTACTAACAGCGTATTATCACCACACAATTAATGGAAATCTATTACATGTATGATACTTCATTACGGTCTATGCATTATCATCAGCGTGCTAACTCAATCAATCATTACTCATGGATGATCAAAGTTCTCTTTCTATTGTTTCATATAAATCAGTGTTACGGTTTTCAATCTCATATTATTGATTACCAGGCGTTGATTAAGTGCCTATAGTCGCCTTTCATTTCAATAAATTAATGGCTTTCATACATATATATCGGTCCGCAACAGAGTCTAATACATTTGGGAATAAGTATGGTAATATGTGACCATGACTAGGATTAACTGGGACTAGAACTACATGAGGTTACAGTAGACATTCGATACCAGGATTTCTGTGCCACAATATGGATTGTGTCTGCAGTAAATGCACGAAAAATGCATACACATGATACATTATATCAATTAAATATTAAGATAAATTATATTTCTAGCGAGATTATACCAGTGAATATAAGCGTGTCTGTATTACTTACGGTGTTTTTTAGGGAGACGGTGTCATTTACATGAAGTAAGTGTTCATATTTTTAATTTCTTTATGTTTCGGTTAGGCTCACAAATTTGCTATCTGGGGAAATGTTGTTATTCCATTTACGTTTACTTCGAGCATAACAGAAACACCTGAGTCGTAAAGATTGAGGAGCAAATGAAGGTTTTTGTTTCAACTCTGTAGAATAATGTTATATTATATAACACTTTATGATGAGATGTATTGGGTTTTTTAATATATTTTTACCAGATTTTTTCTACATGATATCATTATATAAATATGATCATGTTTGATAGCCCTTAATCATTTAGCGTCAGAACACGCACGTCGGAAACAAATGTTTACACAATCTGCGTCCAGTTTACTCATACAGGTACTTATAATGTGTGATTATCGCAGCAATTAGCAATAAAACTTACAATCTTAATGAAGGTAGATTTTAATGCTCTTGACTGCATTAAACTATAAATGTCATTGAAGAACAATTAAAATATAAAGTATTCGAAGTACAATACTGATTAAGCATTCGACGTGATTGTATCAGGACGTTGAATATATGCAATAGAGCAATGCGGTGTCAATGGCCAAGTTACGTGATATAATCAAATCATGTCCCAATTCACATATTGTACAAGAAGGAGCACATACCTGAGAACAAGGAGACACGTGCTCCATACAGCAACACAATGTAAACTAATAAGAAGAAGTATAAGGACAATTACTTTAATATATCTTCAAGAACGTACTAACATATCATCGCATACAAATAAAATTAGCATTTCAACATGATTTATGCTCGTCTAAGATCGCTACCATTGGTTTTATTGACTGGTTACATGTAACATTTTGGACAAATCGGTTGATGCCATATTATGTAATGTAGTATATAGTTGTATGGAAACATGTTTATTTTACTTCCATCTGAGTATTCGTTGAACAAACCTATATCCCGTTTTTGAAAGAGTAATCTTATAGTGGACTGATCATTATATTTTCCAGCAATTGATTAACCGACTATATAAATTAATTTTATTAACATATATATATCTTTATTAACATAATAATACGTGCCTTTGGTTAATCAACACAAAACAGCACAAAGACAGTCATTGCATACATACAAACATACAGAACAAACATACATTCATGCAAACAAAGTCATGAAACGCAGTATCTAATTGAAATACTAGTACAACGTAAAATGATAGGAAAATTGAAAACAAAAGAAAATGAAAAGACTGAGTGTGTGATTTTTCAAATAATCATTTTAATAATGTTACAATTTACATAACGGCAACTCATTATGTAATAAAGTCCATGTGTATAATTACAGGTGATTAACAGACACGCACGGAATACAAATGATGCTACGTCATGAACCGGCCAGGTCGCCACCATACTGACTTGGATGTTGATGAAGAAACGAAGGTATAAGTTGAACTGTCTATAATATTAAATATTTTATTTTTCATCATCACAATAAAAAGATTGTCGCTTTTTGGTAATCGGTATTGTCTCTCTTGATTAATAGTTGACTGCAAAAGTAGAAGCAAAATGAATAAGAAATTATCGCATGTCTCCAGACTATACCCGGTAAATGCATTATGTCTTGGATTCACGGAATGACCTTCAAACCATGTAAATCACTGTCAATTATATCAATCCTACATTCACATAGTGATGTAAGTAGACAAGAAATTATCGATAAAACCGATGGATGCTCCCCGAAGTGTGTACATGAATCAGCGAACTGGAACGTGTCGACAATATGATAGTAGTGAAGCTTCCCAGTAAGTTTTAAATTGAATTCCGGTACGTCGTTGCTGAGATATAGTGCGGACACGAATATGGAACGGACGAACGCATGTACTTACGCACGCACGGATGGATGAACGGACAGAGGGGATATATCTGTTCCGCCGGGTTCTAGTTCATATGTAAGAAGCCGTGTATATGATCTAAAAGTTGACACTATTACATACTATAACATTTCCGACAACGTACAAGAGATGAGGTTTTAGTTCACTATTCCTCAACGGCATTCTAATATGTTCTCGTATTTATCAAGTATGTGCTCATTCCGCGATCTGTTTGAATTAATGCAACAGATTAAACAAAGAGAGTAGAATGTAAAGAAAGCCGTGTCAGTGTCAGCCTGACAAATTACACAATAGATGAAAAATTACTGACAAATACAAATTGTATTTATCTTTATTGTCTGAATAGAGAGTTCCGTCGACATCTTTATAAATGGATATTGTTTCTATGTACATATACAATCGCTTTAAGCATAGGCAAACTTGAAAATTACTATTAGCGACTATTGTAGACCAATAGCCATACTTGAGAATTATAAATCGTCTTGTCTTGACAAATGCTTTTCATACATTATTTTTATTGACATGAGTGCGTAAAATCATTAAAAAGGGCAATAGTGAACCTAAATTACAATCTTAGCTAGTGTGTGGTCACTATCTTGTTAGATTTACGGAGGTATTTAAAATATGTTTTGGATGGTGAAATGAATGGAAATTGTCTAGACACATGAAGAGATGTTAATGAACAAACAAAATCATTCGAAGACTTTTGAATACGTTGTTAGCTCAAAAATTTATGTGGATAATGTGTTTAACTTTTGTGAATGTACTATGACCATTTCTTCTTTTTCTGATTGACATTCAAGTGATATGTTTTGTAAAACTCTGATAGTGATCAAAGTTTATTTATCGTCGTGTAAATGGACAAGGTATCTGTCCAGTAACAAAACCGAATAATGTGTCAGTATAACAACACTAGGAAGTAAAGCGTTTAAAGCTTTTGTGACAAACCTATATTCAACAAGAGATGTATGCATACACGCATCTTGAATGTTCTGTAAAATTTCTTACTACAAACTAACTCTTGTTTAGATATCGATCATTTAACAAAATAAATTATCATCACATTGTTAAATGCTAATGTGTCGAATGACAGTCATAGAGCAAAATCAGCGTGTACTTATTTATACGTCATTTAGTCGAACAATGACAAAGTTTTACTCATGTATGTGCGTCAATTAAATACATGTGACTTAAAATGGGTGTTTTATAAATAATGCCACTGGCTTCGTTACGCCCTTAGCATGCGACAGTGCGAATATTGTGTTGTGCTACAATGAACACTAATTCAGCACCGACACATTGGTACCTACTACATGTATACACGTGGTGTTCTTTTATCAAAAATCGGTTTGAAACACGCGTAGTAATTGAAACTTGGGTAAACATTGTAGGAAATTGAAATGTCAAAGCAGAGAAAATCAGGCGGTATATAAAGACCCGTTACAAACTTGGCGTTAGTGGCCAAGATATATTTCAAGAACTGTGTTTTAGACTGTACTTAATTAAAGAACTCCCTAATCTAGGGCGTCCTCCGCCGAGAGTTACCCCAGAGAGTGTAGTCAAGGAGGGTGTTCAATCTGATGCCCATCTAACTGTTCGACAAATTGCAATGCGTTTTTAAAATATTAAATGTCGGTTGTAAATGAGGAGAATAACTGCAAGATGGAAGCCACAATCTGCTGACAAACAAGTAAAACGCATCCGAAATGACAAGATATTGAAAATACAACCACAATTTTACAAGAATAATGTTCTGATTTTGTTACCGGTGACAACTCGCACTGTAAACAATGTCAGAATATGAGCTACTAAAAGATGCCACCTTCCGTGTATTGCAAAAATAGTGATGAGTGCGATGAAAGCTGTAACGTTCCTGATATTCTTAAGTATTCATGGGCCAGTTCTTCAAATTGCACTGCTGGAAAGAAAATCTGTTACTGGGTCTTTATGTAAATAATAGGGCTAAAGAAAGATAAAGTTTAACATGCTATGCTTGGCTACTTCCAGGTAGATATATTAAGTTAATGTCTTCGATAGAAGACAATGCGCCTCCCCACATGTCTGCTGTTTTGAAGCAGGAAAAAGGTTCTGTGTTCTGCTTCATGCTCCATTTTCCCTATATCTTGCGCCTTGTGTCTAGTTCCATCTTCTAAAACTAAAATTCACTTATCAGACAGACGTTATGGCTCTGGACAGGTAATGGGATCTGCGGTTTATCTGTGTAAATTGAGTATGAAAAATCTCTTAAAAACTGTATTAAACTATTGAAACGTTGCATAAAGCACAAACTTAAGCGGAATACTTAGAATGCATGATCTGAAAGAAACGTAGATTGTATGGAGATTGTAGGTTTTATTGACATAAAACTTACAATTTCCATACAATCTACATATATCTAGAAATATACTATAGATCTCCATTCAGACGAAGGTGCTAAGGCAAACAATATAATGTTCATCTGGATTTCATACCACATTGTTATGTTTACAGAAATAAGATAATGTCTCTGTCGTGATCAACATGTGTTCTCTGTGAACATAACACCATTACAATAATTGTGTTTATCCTTTTGCTTCGGAAGAGGTAATTACAAAACACTATACATGTCATTTATTTAGTTTTGGTAAACAAACATAATTATATAGTCCTTAACGAACGTTAACCAATCTGCGACAATGTTACAAACGTTGTTCGATTGAACATAATTCGGATTATCGTAAGGTGTGATTGGTTTCAACAACGCTGTCAACCAAATAGCAAAGCCATTTTAGTGTGGCTGCACCGAAAAACCAGTTGACAAATGACATCAGTTTCATCATACACAAAACCTCTTGTTTCTTCAACGGCATCTAATTATTTCAGGACGGGTGGAATATTTCCAGCAGAAAATGTGCTTTTTGTGTATGAAGTAGATTACTTTACACAATAATAATTAATACAATTTCTGGTAAAATAGTGCATTCACAGTTGAAGAAAATGCAAAGTTAGTCTCATGAGTATCACCATATCATGAAGTCATAGCCATAATAATGCATTAGATGGATTGTATGAAAGACCCTCTCGTATGATTCTTTAATTTTATCAGGATCGTCAAATCTTCATGTATGATTTGAGTATTATTTACAGTGACTATACCGTCATCTAAAGACAGTCAATATGATTTCCTTTAATTAAAATTGTAAGAAATATTACGAAATAAAATGTTTGAAGAAATGTTCTCGAAAAAGTTTTATAACAAAGCCCATAATTTTTTTTTATAATTTTATTATTTCTCGCACCAGCAACCCTTCCTACAGGGTCCCAGGAAAGACGATTACTGTTTTTATAACTGAATGAACCTGACAATGCCAAAGTACTCCATACATACAGTACATCGATTTTAACTGTTAGATTGCGTTGTTTTATTAAAATCATTTCTCAAACAGATTTGTCAAGACCTGCTATTTTTCAAAACACTATTTTTTGGAGTTTATAATTTAACCATATTTATTGAATGAACAATTTAGACCCGTTTAACACCAAGAACATAAGTATGTGAAATTTAAACAAAAGCAAACACATGTAACATAATTATATCATTTACGATGAGTCATCTGAATGCTGCCATATCAAAGCAACCCACATTTACTATAACAAAAAGTGAAATTCTAGAAAGTCGCATGCACGCGTTACTATTGTTAGACAATCTACTTATACATCATTGCTTTTCGTGCGCTTTACTCCCAGCAATTATGTCTGTCTATATGCCTTTCTTAAATGTGTTACATTAGAGCTGAATGTTACAAAGTTTGAAATCAAATTAAGGCCCGACATTGAAAATACGACCGATCACATTTCCCTAGTATAATCCGGTTTTCGATTTTTATTGAAACCGAAGAAATCGATACAGTTGTCACTTCATAGTACTGTGGCACAGATTTAACAAAGCAGTTCATTACACTCGCCTTATCTAAGTGATTTATTGAACAGCGCGCATGACCAAATCAATTAAGTAAATTGAATGTAGGGTTAAGTCAATTACTAAATTAGAATTGGCATTCATTTATTTAAGTTCGAAGTAATCGTAAATATGCTATGCCTGACACTTTGGAGATGTCAATATGGACATGTTGTTGGCTTAATGGGTTTATTGTTCCATGCATCTCAGGTAATATTTCTCCCAGTGCAATCATAGAGAGCTTTATCTGATGTTATAAGTTTCATTTAATCGCCATATTAATTTCACAATTATGTGTCCTTATCTTTTGACTCATTTTCAATTGTGATAAAATGTCCCTGTACTATCTGATACTGGGTTTCCAAATGCTGTTCTACATGCACCAATGCATACTATATGCTCTATCGTATCACTACACAATTGAACAGTTTGTTAGTAGGTCCCAACATAAACACGGCAATACATGGACCTAATGTTGCGATTAGTCAAGTATGCTCGGTGAACAACGTTTTATTTATGATACCACTTTTCCTCAAATTGATTAATGAGTTAACTACTATGAACTTGCCAGGCAATTACAAGGGAACCTCGAAATAAATGTTTAAACAAAAATGCGCTTAATGAATTAGAAGGATCCTATCCTGACGAAACCACTGCATAATTGATCCAATAGTCAAAATAGCACGTACGCGTAAACACTTAGATACTGTAATGGAAGAATGAACGCACCATAACGTTTCCGTTAAAATGTCGGCTGAAATAGCAGAAATATTCTGACAGAAGGTTCGAGAATATTTTGAGAACCATGTCATAGAAATAGATGGATTATTTACATGTCGTCGTTTGTCCATAATACGACACATTGGATTCAAGGATATGCAATAGTTAAAAATAAAAAAGGAATTAAATTTTAAATTATAATGTCCTGGTTATTCATTATCAAGCATTGGGTTCATAGAGTTCCCGTCAGTATTCCGAGGTCTGTGGTACTGGCTCGGGTCAATAAGTGTTCGTTGTGATAAAGGAGAAATGTTTAATTTTTTTATAACACAGAGACATGGGGAAGATTTATTTCTAACTATGCTCCATACTACCAATGTATTACAAAACAAGCCAACATGATTCTTGGCAACCATAATCATAATATTGATTGTAGTGTAATGTTTAGACGTATAATCATATAATGGCTTGATACTCTGTTTAAAATGATATTTACACAAACATAAAATATAAAAAAAATACAAATACTGTGATTCTCGCGTGGGTTGCTCCTTGCATTATATTGCAACTCCATCCAGAAATATTATATCATGCTATCAAAACAATCTTAACAACGATCTGTTTCATGATTTAATGACGAATATTATACGCGTAATTTATTGATAGATATTAACAGAAACTTGTGTATTATTATGGCTATGACTTCATAATATGAGTGCTGCTGTGGGATTTCCGGCCTCTTCTTTAAGTGACGTAATTTCCAGAGAACGTCACATGTGAGGTCACCATGCCCTGACAGTAAGCAATATTTGCCCCATATGACAATATGAAAACGAAGTGACAATGTGAAGTAAATATTGTTTCCTGCTTGCACAAAGTTACATTACATGTGGCGTTTTCTTGAAATTACATCACTTACAAGGAGGTTGAAAATCCCACAGCGGCACTCATATGGTGATCGTCATGAGATTAACTTTGCATTGTCTTCAACTGTGAATGCACTATTTTACCAGAAATCTTATTAGTTATTATGGTGTAAAGTAATCTACTTCATACACAAAAAGCACATTTTCTGCTGGAAATATTCCACCCGTCCTGAAATAATTAGATGCCGTTTAAGAAACAAGAGGTTTGGTGTATGATGAATCTGATGTCATTTGTCAACTTGTTTTTCGGTTACAACGTGAGCGTAGATCTCTATCAGTAATACTAAATCTTTCTCGTTATAAAATCTGCCTCTATCAATTTCTTAGATTCGTGGCAATACCAAGTTTGGTTGAATATGATTAGATTTTTCACTTAGATTTGAGTTGTTCGTTGCGTCTAATGTTAACTGTTTTCAGTAACTGTTATGCAATACCAAATCCTATCTATGTTTAGCGTTAGGTACATTTTACGAAACCTACCTACCATTCAGGAAATACAAAGTGTCGATAAAAGTTTTGTTCGTATCTACAACACGTTTCTTCTCATAAAGACATTACACGCCAAGACATAAGATACACACTACTAGTTTACAACACGAAGTACCCAGTAAATGATAAACACAGGCTCAGCAAAATCTGGCTCAGCAAACACAGGCTCAGTAAACACATGTTCAGCAAACACAGGCTCAGCAAACACAGACTCAGCAAACGCAGGCTCTGCAAACGCAGGCTCAGCAAACGCAGGCTCAGCAAACACAGGCTCAGCAAACACATGTTCTGCAAACACAGACTCAGCAAACACAGGCTCAGCAAACACATGTTCTGCAAACACAGGGTCAGTAAACACAGGCTCAGCAAACACAGGCTCAGCAAACACATGTTCTGCAAACACAGACTCAGCAAACACAGGCTCAGCAAACACATGTTCTGCAAACACAGACTCAGCAAACACAGGCTCACCAAACACATTATCTGCAAACACAGACTCAGCAAACACAGGCTCAGCAAACACAGGCTCAGCAAACACAGACTCAGCAAACACAGGCTCAGCAAACACATGTTCTGCAAACACAGACTCAGCAAACACAGGCTCAGCAAACACATGTTCTGCAAACACAGACTCAGCAAACACAGGCTCAGCAAACACATGTTCTGCAAACACAGACTCAGCAAACACAGGCTCACCAAACACATGTTCTGCAAACACAGACTCAGCAAACACAGGCTCAGCAAACACATGTTCTGCAAACACAGACTCAGCAAACACAGGCTCAGCAAACACATGTTCTGCAAACACAGACTCAGCAAACACAGGCTCAGCAAACACATGTTCTGCAAACACAGGGTCAGTAAACACATTTTCTGCAAACACAGGGTCAGTAAACACAGGCACAGCAAACACAGGCTCTGCAAATAAATGTGTTGAATGTCAATCAAGTATGGTGCCCTATCCAGTAGAATTAAAGAATTGTATAATGTTTTTAAAGTTTGGTTGCTACTTAAACAATCAATCTAACGATTGTTCGTATAAATGTCAAGTCACATACGAGAGACGTTCCTTGTCGTTATGAAATCAACATACGGTGTGTCAAGTGGTGAGAAGTTAGCAACATTATGCATATTTTCTCACTGTCAGATTACCATAGGCAGTCAATTCCCCAGAATAAATTTTTTTACTCCGAGTTTAACACATTCTGTACAACATTTCCTGAATAATACGAGTTCTCTAGACAGTAAAAGCTTTTTCTCCTGTGACGTGTATCTTTGTCGCTCAACGTCAGGCAGCACAGCGTTTTTAGAATTTCTCTCCAAATTGACAAAAAATACCACAGTAACATAGCAGTATTACAGTTCATTGTATGAATTGCATTTTTGTGTATTTGGTGTCTTTAAATACAGCATCTCGTATTTATTGGTATTGGTCGTGTAGGCGTTTTCGTCACATTAGTGTGAAGAGTACTGCTTCGTCGTGATAGTTAATGTTTCGAGCTAATGTCTAACTGTTTTCCCTCCATAATTTTCATAGCTCTCTCGTCGTGTATTTGTTTGGTTACCCCAGCGTTGGCTGACCATAAGCCCAAATTTGTACTGTTATTTCGATGCAGTGTTTAATTTATCGCGGTTTAGGGCTCAGTCACACTGGGCATGCGACCAGGTTACGACCTAGCTGCGATCGAAAAAAAACTTGAAACCGTGTGCAAATCGTAGATAGAGTGCACGACTGGTCGCTGAGGTCGTGGGTGATCGTCAGAGCAAAATCAGTCGCAGCAATGTTGATGGTCATGTTCAAAACTTCTAAAACATCCGGTGTGAATGAGGCTTTACACAAACACAAACAGTTCAATAAACTTATTTTGAAATGTAATGGTCGAGGTTATTATCAAGGTTAATAAAACAGCACTATAGTATCCATTCACTAAGGTTGAGTGTACTCAATTGCGTTACATTTAAAGTCGAATCTGTGTTACATTTGATTGACAAAATTGAGCACTGTATTGAACCATTTGTTACAAAAACACCAGTGGTTTAGCATGAAATAAATAGGGTATATATTTACAGCTTACCTGGACGTCATATTATATCAAAATTTACAATTCATAAAAACATAAAAATATCTAACGATAAAATTTGCTTACCAACATACATAATAAACTAAATGTATTCCAAGGCTGTGAGGCCGTTGTGGTGCTATGTTTCTGTTAAATTTGTGCAGTCTTCATGTCCCTTCTCTTAAGTTTCATTTGATTTCCCTCTCAGTATATCATGTAGTTCATGCCTAACGCTACTCTTTCACACTAAAAAAAATAGATTTTTGTCTGTAAAAGAGTTACTGCTATCTCACATTGATGAAATAATCTAAATTTAGTTACTACGACTTTTGGAATCGGAGACCTACAATTATATAATGAACTTGTAATAACCGTTTATTCAACATTATAATAAATTAGGGATATCAACAAATGTTCGGATATTCGAATATTCGTTTGTACTTCCGAATTTTCGAATACTGATTAGGAATTTGAATATTCGATAAAATATATATTTTCAATATAAAAGTGTATTAAATTTCAATGATGGGATTGAATGACATTTTACGCGTGTTAATTGACATGTCATTTTGTATATTTGGGGCAAGAGAGATTATAACACTCTGGTGATGACATTTATGCCCTGAAATTATTTTAAAACACACAATTGATAAGCCTAAACTAAAGTTAAACTTCGAATTTCAAATGTATTATTATTAAATAAGATGGTTGAATGTTCGAATATTCGAATATTCGTTCGGAAGGTTGATCGAATATTCGAATAACAGAATTGCTATATGTTGACATCCCTATGACAAATAAATACGGTTACATCATAAACGTCCTTTAACGTCACGTGTTACATTTTGATATCGGGTTTACATTTATCGCATAATGAGTAAAACAATTACAAAAACTACAGACACATACAAGATGAAAGTTACAGCAATAAAATAGAATACAATTTCTAAGATATATCTGTTTTGTCTAAACCAATCATCCTATCTTCTAGAGTCACGATTAAAACTCATGTAAAGTGAAGACCAAGTCATTTGAATACAGGATGAAGTCAATCGCTAAATGAAGTTTGGAAATCATTTGCTGAAGATGCAACATCTCCATGTAAACTCCTGGGACAAGAACGACATAGTCTGGTTTGATTATTCCATTATTTCATTTAGTATGTCATTTAGTAGTAAGTTACTTAATCATCTGAGTCATTTTTGCAGAATCAATGATAAAGTTATCGACATGTGATGCATGTGGATTTTTCCTTGGAAAAACATCATCGATAACCATGTCTAATTCCAAATCGATCTAAGAATAAAATTGCATTTAAAGTTACATCAATATCAAAATGATAATACTAAACTGATACTGTCAATATAAAAATAAGGTTCCATTAATGTCAAAAACCGTAAAACATTTCTGGTAAATAAAAGTTCTTTTGTTTCCATTTGACCATTATTATACATTATGAACTAGTGACCAATGGTTAGTACTCGGTACTTTTTACTCTGTAGTAGTTTTAGTTAGGGTGTAAACGACATTTGTCTTTGAAATAGAATGAACATGTAGTTGATTTTGTATATGATTAGAAATGCATTCCTCACATTATTCTTAAAATCATACTGTAAGTAAATCGCAAAATGAGTTGTCTGAAAATCAATGAAGAACGTATTCACGTGGATAAAACAAATGGGAGCATCTTAAACTCTCAACATTCGTAGACGATGTCTTAGACAGAACCGGAAACTGCCTTATTGTTACAGCACTGCTTGCATAATATGTATAATGTGTCTGAATCCAGGAGAAGGAAATGGTGTTTATGACATTCTCGTCCTGTTCTATAATTAATTTTCGTGCTCAAGACACAATGGTGCCTCGCAGAATAGGAACGAGTGGCTATTTATCCATTTGTGTCATTTGTTTAACGTTAACGTAGAATCTGTCATGCATAGACTCTAGTTATGTTTATGTGGGGTACATTAAATACTTGTAAACGTGTACATGACGGTCACATTAGTCACCATAAAGGACTGATATAACATTATGAATTACATGCACGACAATAGTAAAAGTTGTTTGTTACCAACATGATGAATAAGTTGAACTGTTTAGTTTGCTTGTCTCTACTTGCTTTGTCACACTCATTTTGTAACAAAGACACCAGGCTTGATATTTCTATTGATTCAGACAAAGCACTGACAAAACATACTAAATTACATTAAGAATCTCGTCGAATACTGCATACCATGGGCAGAGTGTGTCTGTGTGTGTTTATATTGTCAGTTTGTGTAACACTAGTTATTTCCATTGGTATCTGATAGATGATGGTAGTTAAATTAATGTCTTAATCTTGCTTCCACTTGAACATAAATCCCAGACCAAGGACTTCACTGATAAATCATTATGTTATTATTATGTATTGTATTCCTAGCTTTATTGTCGAATAAAAGGTCAATTTACTAAAGAAATGTAAACTTAATGTAAACATGTCGATTTATTACAAGATAGTTGTATGTTACAGTAAATGAAATTACCTTGTATGATTTACATCCTAATCATTGCTTCATATGATCTGTGGTTTTAGTTCTGATACTAAATGTGCAAACGAAACTTCAATATAAATAATGGGAATTGTACAGAAGGTCAATACTTCTTCAATGTTCTATATGACATCCCCATGGTTAATGGACTCATGGACAGAAGCAATATATGTATACACTGGATCCCTTTTAAACCGCAACCCCTTTAGTCCGGAAACCCCTTTAAACCGGACAAATTGTCCAGTCCCAACTTTTTTTCTGTATAAATCACCACTTTAATCAAGAAACCCCTTAATTTAGGAAACCAGACAAGACTTTTTGGTCCAAGATGGATATTTCCATTATAGTAAAATAGTAATATTTTATTTTCATGATAAATGGCTTCCGGCCCAATCATTTGTACATCAAAGCATATATTATTACAACAGGTATAACAGGTCAGACAATTTCAAAATCATGTATGACAACATTAAATACATACACTGATATACATAAGTATAATAATGTTACTTTGCTATGCAATAACTTGTATATATATTATGTATTTTATCATGAACTTATACAATATTACTCAGAGATATAATCTTTTTGCAAGTTAAAAGAATGGTATACAAATGAAGCTGTATTTTTGATAATCAATTCATTTTGACATGACATCAGATTGTAAAATGTTTGAAAAGTTGGGTGTTCGTAATATAGGCTAGGTATATATTTAACTCTTAAACTTGAGTTCAATGGGCATACAAGTAAAAAATGAAATTCGTCTTCAACAATACATTCACAATATGTGCAATATCTATATTCTCTATCAATTTTAAAATGTCTTCCCTTTTCAATCATAAGAGTATGACATGAATTTCTAAATCTTGCAAAACAGGATCTGTTTTTGTAATATCTATAACATAGATGTATTTTTCAACTTCATAGTTATGCTTAAAATTAATATAATGAAATAGTTTTCTATTTGAAAAACATTTTTCTCTCCAGTTTTGTACATACTGGTCCTTAAGCCGTTGGACATACTGATTTAAAAACATATTTTGACTACCGACATTTTGTCGTTCCCATATATATCCAAATCCATTTGCATACAAACTATTTTTATGTTTGACACCCAAGATTCAAAACCTATCTTATCATAGTACAAAAGCATATCATAACTTTTAACATATCTTTCATCATTCATACTCAAAATTCTGATCCAATATTTCATACAACGCCTTGCACACATTATATACATAGGGTATCTCCCTAAGTCAGCTAACACTGCATCATTTCAAGCATTCGGAGGCACATTCAGATATCTTTTACAAGCATTAACATGAACATTTTCAATACACTGCATATACTTCATTCCCCATAACTTAGATCCATATAGAAGAATAGGACTAATTTTTGCATCAAAAACTTTATAATACATTGAATAAGGTATATAACACAATTGCTGTAAAGAAATCACTACTTGATTTAATACACGTTTTGCCTTTAAAGCAACAGACTCTGCCATTGTATATAGAGACATTCTATTTGTAAAAAATAAACCAACATACGTGAAACCGTTTAGGACTTCTAAACGATAATTATCATAGAACCATTTTTCTCTCGATGCAATTCTACCACCATTCTTCAATACAACAATTTTTGATTTATCTATATTGACAATGAGCTGCGAACCAGAACAATATTCTAGAAGTAAATTAAGTTGTCTTTGTAGTCCACTAACTGTATCATATATTAAAGCTATATCATCAGCGAACATCAACAAAAATATTTCTGTATAATCTGGGAAAAGTTTAATACATCTAACTTCGTTATGAGACAAATAATCATACAATTCATTGATAAACATACAAAATAATATTTGACTTAGGCTACAGCCTTGACGCAATCCAACCGGACATGAGAATACATTTGAACAACCTTCGTCTGTCTTTACCTAAGCTTTTACAGAAGAATAAATTGCAGTTATAGCTTTATATAAATTTCCTGTAACACCATTTTGACTAAGAACTCCATACAGCTTGAATCTAACTACTGAATCAAAAGCTTTCTGGAAGTCAATAACAGCCACATATAAAGGTTTCTTTCTAACATAAAGTTGATTAATTACTAATGATAACAATGTAAATGTATTGTCAGTGGTGCTCTAGTCAGTTCTAAAACCCGCTTGTGATTCACATAGCTTACTATATACATCAATAAAAAATGTTAAACGAGCTGTTATAATTGATATATAAATTTTGCTTAATACATCTACGAGTACAATACCTCAGTAATTATTGGTATTATATTTGTCTCCCTTTTTATGGACAGGAATGATAATCGATTCTGTCCATGAAGTTGGACATTTGCCAGACGAATTTATTCTATTAAACAATTTTACAATAAGAGGCAACAATGGTTTAATACCATAAATGAAATGCTTCGGATTCATATGTCCACCAACAGCTTTATCTGCTTTGAGCTTTTTAACACTTTCAATTATTTCAGTGTCTGTGATTAATGAGTTAAATATATAGTCTGTAATGTCATATGTGTTCTCATCTTGTCTATTATCTTCTTGTCGCTCGTTATCCTCGTTGGATCTGCTAGAGAATAAATGATTAAAATGATCATACCACATGTTTAATGAAACAGTAGAACTGTCTACATAACAACGGTTGGATAATTTCTTTATTTCAGCCCAGAACAACCGCGAGTTATTTATGTTGCGTTGTAGTCTTTTGGTGTATACTTTTTCATATTGATAACGTTTACGCCTGCATAGTAATTGTAAGCTTTCTTCTGCTTGACATATTCATTTAAATGAATTTGACTTTTACTCATTCTAAACAGTCGTAAATATTTTCTAGTCGTTCTTTTGGCTATTGAACATTCGTTATCAAACCAAGTTTTTTGTAATATTTTATATGTTTCAAAAATCTATCACTAGAATTTAGAATCGCAGCTTCAAATTCCTTTATAATAGTATCAAGCTCTAAATTATCATCAAGCAACATGTTTTCGACCTCGTCAAATACTCCCTCATTAATGTTATGAAAAAGAGTATCTTCATATATTTGAGCGTTTGTGTCAATACGTATTTGGGTTTGTCATTTTTAGTTTCACTTTTCTGCATACCAGCTTTCAAAGTCATCGATATCGGCATATGTCAACTCTCTTTTGACGGTAATACTCTGAAATTCTTAACATTTGGCAGTAACACGGTTGACAGTATGAAGTAATCAACAACGCTACATCCATTCTTATTAACAAATGTAAAGTCAGGGCTTCCAACTCGTCCATTTACTATCGAATACCCAAATGTTTTGCATAACGCTAATAATTCTCTACCCATTTTATTTACAGTCATATCACAGGAATTTCTTGCATAATCATTGTTATTATAAAAAAAATCAGCATATTCATGAAGTTGTGGTACATTATCATTGTGGACGAGATTGTCATTTTCACATCCAGTTCTGGCGTTTAAATCACCCGTTAAAATTATATCATAATTCAGTAAGTTATTTTCTGCAAGAATCTGTTCAAGACTTTGTAAACCGGATTGGTCATATGTTCGAGATAACGGAGAATTTTCTGGAGGAAAATATACAAACAAATAAAGAATGTCCTTCCTGTTTCGAACTAGTTGTTTACTTATTTTCAAAACAATCCCGTACTCAAAATTTGCACATATACGTATTACAAATTTTGATAAGTTTTTTCTCACAAAAACAGTAACTCCATCCATACACATTCCGCCGACAATGGACAATTTTGCATTACTACATATCAAGTCATAATCTAGCGTATATTGCATGCAGTAGCTACTATTAATATCCCCAGTTTCTACAAAACCAATTAAATCATATTTTGATACAAAACCAATAAAATCTGGAACCAGGAATTTCGTTTTGAGACCTTTAATGTTCCAAGTCAAAAATATTAGAAAATAATGTGTGTCGCTTTCTTGACTAGAGCCTTGGCCACAATCCTTTTTATCATTATTTTTAGCACTAGACGGGTCAATATTGGGCGTCTCAAAATCCATCCCCGTCTGTTCAGCACCTTCGTTACTAATAGGCAATCGTCGATTCACTCTTCGAAACACTCGACCACCTTCGATGTTTAGTTTTTCAAGTTTTTTTTGTACGAGCAGTTCAGCATTTTTAAAGTAGCCAACGAAGCCTTGTCTTTTAATATATTTTAACTGTTGCCTTTGGAAATAGAAGAAATCATTTGAAATACGTATTCCTTTAACTCGCAGATCATCACGGTATTTGAATAGTTTAAATTTATCAGCAGCGTTCTTGAACACTAAAATTATCATTCTAGGCTCCTGATCATTTCCTTCACCAATGCGTTTTGCCGATTCTATATTAGACTCTGATAAACAATCATCTTCATTGCAAGCTAAGAAAAGCATAGTGTTTATGACGTTCGGTAATTGACAATTGTCTCCTTCAGTTTCAGGAACCCCGACAACTCTCAGTGAACACAATCTGTCCGCATCAATCCTATTTAAATATTGCTCTACTCTATCAAGCCTCTCACGATTTCGTTTATCGTTCATAGACAATAGTCCCACATCAGTTTGTAATTCACCTATGTTTTATTCAATATTTGAGACATTATCTTCAACTAAGTTTAATTTCTGGTTAACCTCTTCTTGATTTAGTTCAATAGTATCAACTTTTGCTTTGACATTATCAATTTCATGTTTAATTCTGCGCATTTCAGTCCGCAGGAACGCAACTTCAGTTTTAACTTTATAAAACACTCCTCCAAACCGGACAATAATAAAGTTTACGTCTTGCTCAAGACCTTTCGATGGAAGAATTTGATCCATAGCACTGTGAAGAAATGTGAAGAAATGTGAAGAATGCCCATTCGATTAAACAACTGTAATTATAAGTTTAAAATATACAATAAATAAAGTTTTTTATTTTTTTTGTAAAATGGATTTTCTTAGAATCTAATTGGTGTTTTGCTAGAGCATCCGTCTGTCTGATTGGTCTTAGTTGCTAAGACAATACATTGATTGATGGTACTTAATAATTTGAAGTGTTTATGGACTGTGTTTTCACAGGTTCTTTGTTAAATTTATGACCCCTGTGGTATTTGTCCATGGATAAGTGTCTTCAAGGGGGTGCTTATCCAACCAATCAATTGTTGTAAATTATTTGAGTAATTGATAATTGCAATTATTGACATTGTTTTTATTTTGAAATCATATCTTGAAGAGAAAATGTAAAGAACATTTTCTTGTCATTAACATATTGCCATAATAGCACTTAATTTAAATAAGAGATATCTGAGATGATATCATAATCAGTTAGTAACTGTCAACTTGAAGTACACGTAAAGAATATTTTATTTCAAAACGTGAAAGTTGGATTCATGAAATCACCATGTCCAATAGTTCACCGTTCACGATTTCACTTCATTGATAAAATCTCGAAATCATATAGCTTTGAGATCATTATGTTCATCCGTTCACGATCCGTGATAATTGATTGATTTTAGCTGATCTTATTTTCCACGGAATCAACGAGAAACAAGTGTGTACTACAAGCCTGGTTCAATAAACGGAATATGTTCCACACCGAAAATAATAGCAAAAATAAAAGAAAGCTACACTTGGTTATAATCGTATGGCATAAAAGTACGTATTAATTAAAACTGTCTGCAGAATGGCGTTTAATGGCGTTCTTAAGAGCAGAAAGTTCGTGCGACACAATAATATTTTAAGAATTTGGTACAGTAAAGCATGTTTATGGCTAAGCCTGGTCCTGTAATTGTGACTAATTTCTGGCGGGTGATATTTACAGATGCTGTTGAATTAAACAGTATGTTTCGTATAAAACTATAAGTGACACTGCGAGATATTTCATTCAAGTTAGGAGGTTTAGTATTCACTTTATCAGACATTGGAAGTAAATTTATTCCTAAATTTATTTATGGACAAATGGACTAAAACAGAATGAGAAACTGTCCCATTGTTGCGACTATTGGCTTACTTTGTCTTGTATATATTTTGTATAATGTGTCTGATTCCGGGAGAAACAAACGTTATTCATGACATAGACATCCTGTTCTGTGATTAATTTCCTTGTCCAAGACACGATGGTGCCTCGTTTAGCCCAATAGTGAAGCAAGTGGCTATTTCTCTGTATCTTTCAAATCAAGTATAATTTCTTCATAAAACATTCAGAGTCTTCAATTATTGATCAATTTCGTCAATTATAGTAAGTGTTGTGGTTTGTACTCAGGCACGTATTTTGTGTCACGCGGTCTCATGAGCGTTTTGTGAGCTTTATCAAACGGATAACATTTTAATCACAAATTATCATTTGTTGAAGACGTCGTAGTATAATATTGTCGTCTTTAACCTATGTTGTAAAACTATATATTTCACTGTAGACTAACTACATGTTGTCACCTATGTACGGAAGATAAATGTATAATGTCACAAAATGTTGTATTTTCCTAGCCATATATATGTAAATGGTACGCTACCATTTAATTTACAGTGCGAACCATGTAATCAATACGTAATCCGAATATTAAACATGACCAGAGTTCTCCGTGAAGATACATTAATGTACAAGGAATAGATATGGACTGATATGATAATACCAAGTATACTGCTACCAGTAAGGGGTTCGTTCTTTTTATACCTTTACATCTATCAGTTTATAATTATGCTTGAAACATTTGTTTCCCGGCTCTACATCACATTCCAAATCGAATAATCAAATATATAATTCAAACGTTTTAGGAAGAACAACGTGGGTTCTGCCTTAAACCGCTAGTTGGACAAGTAATTACTAGGATATAGTTAACAAATTGATTGCGGATTTACACGCTTGTTATGAAACACATGTAGCAGATACCACGCCTGTTATGTAACACAGGTTGCTGAATACACGCTTGTTATGTAACACAGGTAGCTGAATACACGCCTGTTATGTAACACAGGTTGCTGAATACACGCTTGTTATGTAACAAAGGTGGCTGAATACACGCCTGTTATGTAACACAGGTAGCTGAATGCACGCCTGTTATGTAACACAGGTAGCAGATTACACGCCTGTTTTGTAACAAAGGTAGCTGAATACACGCCTGTTATGTAACACAGGTAGCTGAATACACGCCTCTTATGTAACACAGGTTGCTGAATACACGCTTGTTATGTAACACAGGTAGCTGAATACACGCCTGTTATGTAACACAGGTAGCAGATTACACGCCTGTTATGTAACAAAGGTAGCTGAATACACGCCTGTTATGTAACACAGGTAGCAGATTACACGCCTGTTATGTAACAAAGGTAGCTGAATACACGCCTGTTATGTAACAAAGGTAGCTGAATACACGCCTGTTATGTAACAAAGGTAGCTGAA
The DNA here is from genome assembly GCA_032209605.1 of Mactromeris polynyma. NCBI lineage: Eukaryota > Metazoa > Mollusca > Bivalvia > Venerida > Mactridae > Mactromeris > Mactromeris polynyma. Next base: position 28,466,265 of record JASFXZ010000002.1, on the reverse strand, counting down.
TACACGCCTGTTATGTAACACAGGTAGCAGATTACACGCCTGTTATGTAACAAAGGTAGCTGAATACACGCCTGTTATGTAACACAGGTAGCTGAATACACGCCTGTTATGTAACACAGGTAGCTAATTGCATGCCTGTTATGTAACACAGGTATCTGAATACACGCCTGTTATGAAACAAATGTAGCAGATTACTTGCCTGTTATGAAACACAGGTAGCTGAATACACGCCTGTTATGAAACACAGGTAGCTGAATACACGCCTGTTATGAAACACGCGTAGGTGAATACGTGTCTATCATGAAAACCACGTAGCTGAATACTCGCCTGTTACGATATACACGTAGCTGAATACACGCCTGTTATGATATACACGTAGGTGAATTCACGCCTTATATGATATACACGTAGCTGAATACACGCCTGTTATGATATACACGTAGGTGAATTCACGCCTGTTATGATATACACGTAGGTGAATACATGCCTGTTATGATATACACGTAGGTGAATACACGCCTGTTATGATATACACGTAGGTGAATACACGCCTGTTACGATATACACGTAGGTGAATTCACGCCTGTTATGATATACACGTAGCTCAATACACGCCAGTTATGATATACACTTAGGTGAATTCACGCCTGTTATGATATACACGTAGGTGAATACATGTCTATTATGAAACATATGTTACAAAATACACGACTGTTCTAAAACACATGTACCTGAATACACGCCCGATATGAAACACGCGTAGCTGAATAAAAGATAGACACGTAGGTGAATACACGCCTGTTACGATATACACGTAGGTAAATACACGCCTGTTACGATATACATGTAGGTAAATATACGCCTGTTACAAGTAACACGTAGGTGAATGCACGCCTGTTACGATACACATGTAGGTGAATACACGCCTTTTACGATATACATGTAGGTGAATACACACCGTTACGATATACATGTAGGTAAATTAACGCCTGTTACGATATACATGTAGGTGATCACACGATTGTTACGATATAAACGTAGGTAAATACACGTATATTATGATATACACGTAGGTGAATTCACGCCTGTTACGATATACAACACGTAGGTGAATTCATGTCTATTATGAAACATATGTAACAGAATACACACCTGTTCTAAAACACATGTAGTTGAAAACACGCCCGATATGAAACACGCGTAGCTGATTATACGTCTGTTATAGAACACATATAGCTGATTTCACGCTTGTTATGAAACGCACGTAGCTGATTATACGCTTGTTATGAAACACACGTAACTGAATACACGCGTTATCAAACACGCGGAGCTAAATACGTGTCTGTTATGAAACACACGCAGCAGGATAAACGCCTATCATGAAACACATGTAGCTGGATAAACGCCTATCATTAAACACACGTAGCTTTATAAACGCCTTTCATGAAACACACGTAGCTGGATAAACGCCTATCATGAAACACATGTAGCTGGATAAACGCCTATCATGAAACACACGTAGCTGGAAAAACGCCTTTGATGAAACACACGTAGCTGGATAAACGCCTTTCATGAAACACACGTAGCTGGATAAACGCCTTTCATGAAACACACGAAACTGGATAAACGCCTTTCATGAAACACACGTAGCTGGATACATGCCTGTTATGAAACACAGGTAGCTATCATTGAAACACACGTAGCTGAATACACTGACATTTATTGATATAGACACAAAAGTACAGCAGACACTGGACAAAACAACAACTACACTCCACTTCAATTAGTTAAGCAATATTCCAGAAATGTCTACACGTCCAACGTAATTGTTCAGTTTGAATCAGTTATGTTTGTATTTAGATCTTGCAAAAGTCTAGTTTATGTAAACTTTCAACCAACCTTTGACATTATTGATAGAGACGCTGTTTAACATAACCAAACATTTATATTCGACACTTACTGCACAGAAAGCTTGTACACCTTCGATATAAGTGAGACAGAGAAGAACAGAAATAACTGAATTGAATAAAAGCAAAACACTCATTCACAGATTACGAGAGTGCAACATAAAACACAATATTTTTTTCTGTGGCTTATATTAAACCGAATTTCCTACACATCGACTGTGTAATGCAACATTAGACGCTCGTCCTGAATTACGCTATTGACTTGTTTCCATGGAAACGAATCTTGTTTTGCATGAACATTCATCAAGGAGGTACAGCCGTCCTTAAAACGTTACTTTAAATTATTTTGTAAATAGCGATTTAATTCATTTCCTTGACATATATCATATGTTATTGATAATGAGCCCCCATCGATCAACATGATAAATAGTGTTTTCAAGCGGCAAGAAAATTGGATTTGGCTTGTACCATTTTGAGAATACAAATTTGTTCATTATATATCATATTTTCCAGAGGCATTATCGAGACCGATGCAAATGTACACAGACATCGAACAATAATTTGATTTATTTTCTGAGAATTTCTTGGTTTTAAGTCATAACTGGATGTTTGATGTTGAAGTAATTGGCAGTTTGATATTTCATAGAGATGTGTAGTTGCTTAGTAACATTGAACACATTGGACATAAGATGAACAATGCCAATATTGTTTATGCGATTTAAACTATTCTTGCAAGGAAGACGTAGGTTTGTTAATTTGGTGTTGTGATTCGGTATTCTATGTGCATGTATTAAGTTTATATATACACATGTAATACTCGGCCAGTGTCTACGTAAAATCTTGTTTCTCACACGACATTTCTTGTACATTTAATAATAACTTCATCGTGCCTCACAAACGTAAACGCTTGTGTATATACGTATAACTTGCAGCACAAGTCAAGCAATGCACGCTATAAAGTCATGAAAATTAGTTTCATTGCAAGAAGATAATAAAGTTATAGTTAGATTCAGTTCAATTAAATATGAACGATTTTTAAAATTACTGTCAGACATGTGCGTGTAAGAAGATAATAATTATAAGGCCATTCTCGATTATAAGCATATGTCTTTTTTCAATGTAGGGGCCATATATTTCAACACGAAGAGTATTTATGTCTGCCGATATGACTTTCTAATGTATTTGTTTTGTTTTCAGCAACGGCCAATCAAGCATTCTTGTTGTGTTTCCCTGCGCCGTGATGTGCATTGGAAAAGCCTTATCCTAACATTGCTCATACTTGGCTGCCTTGGAGCAATAGCCTGGTGTCGGCTTGCCATCATAACTACAGTTGTCATGTATTACGACCGCCACGCCGCTCATACCGGTGTCAGTAGAAGTAGTCCATGTGCGGACGGATACATATATATCCCTATTGCTTTCGTTGTGCTTCTGTATCTCGTGTACTTGGTTGAATGCTGGCATTGCCACACCAGAATAGAATTGAAACACAAAGTAGATATGCAAACAGTGTATCATAAAATACGACAGATGCGCGAAGCTTTGCCCATTATTTGGTGGAAAGCATTATGTTATCATTATGTCCGAAGAACTAGACAAGTAACACGTTATCGAAATGGAGACGCCTTCACTTCAACTCAGGTATATTACGAAAGAGTTAATTCACATACTGCCGGATGTGCATTTAATTTCACAAGCTGTGGCTTTAAAGACAATACAACATTCGTTACTGGATTAGAGGATTACGCTGCTACTAAAATAAAATTTTCTAAAAGTTTTTCTTTCGCTCACCATGAGGCAAAATATGAATTTGATGAACAAAGAAATCAATTTTTCGTTGACAATGAGAGACGTGATGATTATATGGAAACAAGGGAAGGAATGGATCTGTTGAATGTGAATTTCAAAGAATATATGTTAGCTTTTAAAGATCCAGACAATTTGCCCTGGTATGTTTCCAATGCAATTTTCTGGATTGCATCTTCTCTCTTATTGTCATGGCCACTTCGAGTGATTATTGAATACAAGACGGCTTACATCCATTACCACGTCCATAAAGTATTTGGAACCAATTATGTAAATACAGAGCAGTCCGCTACCGGCCAAATGACAAGAGCAAATACAATAGGCAGCGCTGAATTGGAAATTATTGTTCGTAATAACTTTACTTTAGTGCCCAGTTATTCGGAAGCGCTCTTAATCGCGGCAAATACCACAAGTACGCATACTCTTCACGACTCTGATGCCAATAACCCAAGTAATGCAGGACCTACACGTAGTGTTACTTGGAATAATATATCTCATTCAATTGATGGAACGAGTAGCGGTTACATTACTGGTCTATTCTCCAGTCGAACGATACCAGATATGATTCATTCTTCTTCATTTCAAGGCGAGGATATTCGCGTTATATCCCCAGATAGGGGTGATAGAAACTTAAGAACTTCTTTGAGAAATTTGTTAAGGTCTCCGTGGAACAGAAGAAGAACGAACCATTCGCAGTCTTGTGGTACTAGAATGTTTATGCTCTCTAGTCCGGAATCCCTCGACGGTTTTACATTGTCATTTGATCAGCAATTCCAATCGGCTCAACTTTCACGTAATTATTCATTGTGTGATTTTATCGGAGAAAACGATTCTATGAACAACAATTCCTCAAAAACCAAGGCAATCCCAAATGAATATGAGAACCACATAACAAGCCGATCAAATCATACTGTTCAGTGTCAGAGAAAAAACAAACCGAACGGGAAGCCTTGTAAAATCCCACAGAATAGTGCAAGTGTGTCACATGAAAGTACAACATATAATTCCAATACGAAACCGACAAGGCCTAAGTGTATTGTACCCCAAGGTTCTAAATGTGATTCTAGTGTTCAAAATAACTCAACTAAGCCGATATTTGTTAAAAGTAACTTGCCTAGTGTACCAATAAACAACATCGTGTTAAACAATTCGCCCACAAACGACACGATATGCAAAACGCCTTCATCACCACCCAGTTATGAGCAAGCATTACAAATGCAAAGACATTTCCCAAAAAGTAGTCGAAGTCAAAATAACGATAACCCTGAAAACAGAACTTTATTACAGAGCGGTCGACAACGATCAAGATATAATGCAATTATGGAAACGTCGCTATGATGATTGTTTTCGCTTCACAGGATTCTGTTTTTTTTGCAGAATGATACGTATGTCTTCAACTTAAGTATTCATATAAAACAATCTTTTTTTCCGCTGGCATCTGCTAGTTGCGACGCCATATATGTATTGTATTTGGTTATTTTTTACTACTTTTATACAACATGTACTGCTTTCGAGAATAAATAAACTACGTTTCGAAATAATTGTTGGTAATACTAATAGTACCGACATAGAGAAATGCGGAATGACTATTCTAGTATTGTGCATTTGTTGCTACTTTTTTATGATATGTTCTAAAGGTAGTGAAAATTAAATTATTACAAGTTCGTCGATATAAATAACTTCATGATAATCTAACATTTTACATGTTGACATTATATTGTATGCGAAACACATAATCAAGGGAAGTCCATTATATTGTAACTAAAACATAATATAATCAGTGACAAAATGTGCAAAAATGTTGCATTCTTGCAGAAAGAAATTAAATGGTCTATGCAACGCTAGATAACGTTTTATTAGCAATATTACATATGTAATAGCTATAGATTTACAAAAATGTATTAAGTACGTTTTGCTGATCATAATTTTGCTTAAAATAACATCTGACTGTTGAAACCTGCATTCAAAAAAAATGATTGTAATTGTACCAAGTTTTGTACACATGCTGTCATAAATAAATATAAAAAATAGGGCTACCCTTGTCTTACTCTATACACAAATACGTGTAATGTGAGTAGATGTTTCCTCACACAATACGGACAATCACAGTAACGTACATGTAGTAGAGCTTCAACGATTCGATGCGATGCATCGGAATTCGACTACGGAGCTCACGATTCGATTCACGATTCATACCCTGGTACTTTCGATTCGCTTTTTTTAGTCACGTCGTAGTCGCTTCCCCTGTTGCTACGTTATTTACCGGATGTAAAGTTTAGTAAAATGGCTTCCGTCGTTATGCTGAAAGATCCTCATAGTTTTACACAGTTTTTGTTCATACTAAACTTATTCTACTGAAGTTCTACTCTACTCATGTCGATTTTCTAGTCACATTTTCACAAATAAAGAAAGTCACGTCGTGAAAGGTTGTTTTTTTTCCAATGTATTCTTTAAATTTGAGAAGTAAGACCACTGTGAACAAATAGCATACTAAGTCGTTTAGTTAGTCTATTAATTTTTATTTTCAAAACTTTAAATTTCAAATGGCCTGAAATGAATGCAAAAGCCTTAAGATGAATGAGAATGCTGTTACATATACATATATAAAATCGAATCGGTTGACAGTTGAAGCTCTAATATGTAGGTATCCGAGCAGTGACAAGAAAGTACTAAATTATATTACGAGCGAACAGACTATTCCTAAAAGCATGTTAAATCTAGAAGATTCATCCATAGCATTTCCCATAGCAAAATATATTTGTCGTGTTTTAACTTCGTGGAAACAGTCAGAAACAATTAATATCAAAAAAAGGTTTTCAGTGCCACACGTTAACACGCTATGGAGCGAATATTACCGCTTAGTTAACCGCGTGTCAATACTCTCTCTGAAGTTGCAATTATCCCAAGTGCTTTAGGTTCATATAGCGAACTCTGAATTTTGTCGTAAATTGTTTTGGTCTTTCCAATTTAAACTTGAAGTGCCAAAACAATTTGACAGCAAATTTACAGCGTACGACGTATATATTTAAAACACAATTTCGTTGCTTTCCTCCTGGAACACTAGATAACAAAGTACGCAGTCATCATACTAGATTTATTATCATCAGCTGCACAGGAAAGCGATTAAAATGCTATTCTGTCGGAGTGTAAATACGGCATCATACTGGTTACAACATCAGTAGTGACAACAATCTCATTTTTATCATTACCGATTATTGCTGCGACACTTATCATTCATAAATTGCATGAGCGTGTCTTCAAGATCAAATGACTCTGTAATCAGTTCGAGTCCTCTTAGTATGAACCCATGTACGTACATTTTCGCCACAACTTATACGTTGACATTTCTAGCCATACTCAAGAATTAGTTATAGTCACTATCTTTTCTCTGTCGAACTTTGTATGTCGTACTTCATTTCTGAATTTTATTCATTAATTGATGATGTCATATTATTACCAGACACAGGTTACACTGCGCTTCTAACGACTGTTATCAACGACATTCGATATAACATTTCCTACCTAGACAACCATCAAGATAATTCACAGGAAAATTAATTACATACCATTCATCCCATGTGGCCGTTAATACGACAGAACATAATCCTAATAGTTAGGAAACATGATAAGCATTTATGCTCCCATTTATATATGACTTGGTGTGCTAAATTTGGAATTCGGACGAGAACGAACTTACATTGCTGTCGGGTTTTACCTTTGATGAATAATCAGGAAGTGGTACAAGAGGATGGTGATGAAAACAAACCAGAAAATTATCGTAGTTTACGATGAAAACCATGAATCAATTTTAGGATCATGATCAAGATCAAATATAAAATACTTCCAACCATGTAAAATGTTATGCAAAGCTAAATCTTTTTACATAGTGTGACAGTAATGAACATCCTGCAAAACTTTTGAGACATTAAATTCTAATTCCATGCTTATTTAGAAAAAGATGGAAATTAATAAGATATGACCGATTTTGGAAATTGATCCTGATTTGATCTAGAGCAGTTTCTATCATAAGTATAATAAATTAATTTCTCAACATCATGGTGAAGTTAAGTATGTTTTCACGATGTTTATTAGAAGATGTTTATGTATTTTGTGTATGTTTATGAGAAGTATTAGACAAAGTGTTCAATTGTTTCATGAAAATGGCAAATATTGTTATGGATCAAGTTGATGCGGAACAGTTGATCCTTTGTGAACATGGGACCTGTACCACAACGAATATCATGTAATGGATATTGAGCGAAAGTGTGATGCCACGAAGTGGATAACAAAGGCTCAGTGAGACAGTTGATTATGCATCAGAGAATTATCTATGGCGCGACACCCACAGTCCATGAGTTGAGTCAGGCAGCCAGGCTGTAAATGACATGGTAGGTACTAGATGCGAGAGTGGAATGGATCATATAGATGAAGTAACCTTACAATGAGACAGTGATGAGAGAGTAAAATATAGACATAGGTTAAGAGTGTATTATATGCCGTTGAGAAAGGTAGCAGTATTTTCGTAATACGAAAATGTACTATGTATATGAATAATAATAATATACTACAGTACTGGTATGATGGTAATATTTTTAATTCTGATATTACTTCCCTTAGATTGTTTATAGGGACATTTTTTGTGTCGTTGTCATAAATGCGACATTATGTGGTATTGTCATGTCTTAAGGTGCAAAGTACTGTGAATTGTTATACTCAGCTTGGTCACTGAAAACGTTAAAGTGGATCAATGACTTGGCAAACCTATTAAATTGAATTATGGTGTAGTGATAGATTATGGACGTTTTTTCTGACTAATTGTAGTTTTGACAATATGTATTATTTTGATATTGATACATTTATTATTACGTAATGTATTAAGATTGTATGTACTGTTGCTACAGTTGCGTGTCTTCGTGAACCATTCCATACAATGAATTATAGAACATGTACACCACAACTGTGTGTCAGCTCCCCTTTAGCACATAGCAGCCACTCAAACACCTGTGAACTTTGCATATGAATGACTTATAACTTTATTCCAAACTACACTATACTGCTATCAGTGTACGAGAACGACGCAAGATTCAAACATGAAAAATCTCTGATAATTATCCATTTTTAACCATTCGTATTTGTTGAGCTGCAATTCTTAAATAAATGCAAAAGTGTTCAGTTAAATGTAAGGAAATCCGTCAACGTAATGGAATAAGTATGTAAGGTAACTTCTGCAAGGACGTGTTGTCATTCTGAGATTTTAGTTTTTTGGAAGTTCTGAATATTTTGTATTATACAAATCATCATCTTTCTATTCATTGTTAACTTATTTATCGTACATCGACTAGAAACAAGTTTTTATCAATCACATCACCACTCACCATGACCGCTACCTGTGTTTCCAAACAGAATTCGCGCCTAAAGCAGTTTGAGTCCGCGGAATGACCTCCCAAGAACACTGTGCTTACACACAGAATCTCTGAAAGCATGGTCACTGCAGGTAATTTGCTGAAATGGACATTTAAACATTATTCAAATCAAACAATATTATGATAATACCATTAAACATGATACAACCACTTTTGAAGTATTATGCACTGAACATACTTTGATATTATAATATCCGTCCAATATTATACAAAAATAAAGAAACCGTTCACTACTGTGAATACAATACACTAGCATAAACTTTAGTGAAGAATAGAATATTTATCACAAGCTGAGCGTCTAAAATCTGACTGTGGCATATAGATTACAATGTAGTTGAAATGTTCAACTTAGTTAATTTATTCAATGATTTCTTCCCGTATTTCAGTACTTGTGGGAAGCATTTACATCATGCGTTTAATTTGTTCAAGATTGGATTGTTTTGTGTGGTTGTGCAATTCATTCTGTAGCCATAGTTACCACCTGTTACGAGTGATGGTGCTATGAAAACAAGATACACCTTACACAAACGTATTTGTGTAGTAATTGTCTGACAGAAAATATACAACTAGGCCCATGTCAGTCCATTGTCGGTCAAAAGACGCCTTTTTTTAAAAAACTACCATCACAAAAACAGATTTACAACTTATAAAAATTCAAATCTATATACACAATAATAACAGATCAACAAGGCCCCGATCACGAATAAAATTATATGTTTGTACAGAAAGACGCCACCAGAAATCCAAACGAAATCGATACAGACGAGGAGTATGTAAATCCACCAATATTTTGCCATTGAAACAATGCCAGTTTTTGCAAAGAATGTTAGATATGGTAAACTGAATTATGTTTGATTACACCATTAACTGGTTAAAAGAGAGAGAGAATAAGTTGCTACAGGAAACGCCACATACATAAAACAATGCTTCCCCACACAGACCTCCGGGAAAACAACAACGTTAAGGAAACAGGGGCTCAAGGAATGCCCTGGTCGACCATTAGGGATAACTAGGAGAATCAAAGAGGAAACACAGGGAGATAAATTAATGGATTGAAAAGATCACAGGACAAGTCAAGACAGCTGGCAACAATAGGCCTTACGTCGACCTTTATGTTATGCTAATATTGATCAGAACTAATTCCTCGTATACATAACTGACTGACCTATAAGTACTGTAAATGTCGGCACTTCCTGTAGATTTTGTTAACAAACGATGCAGTGTGGTTAGAAAATCTGTTTATTTTTATTTAAATTATATGTATCGCATCTATACTGGCAATATAGCCGTACAAGCGACAGATGATTGACGTTTTCCACAGTTATGTTATTTAGACCAGTAATACTCAAGTTACTTCGACCATTCGAGAAAACCGACGGATTTCGTCAGTTTCTAAAGTGAAATTCAACTTTTCATGTCATCACCTGTCGAAAATACAGATTGCTGATTTTGAATCTGTTACAACGATACTGTATCACCATTAAACATACATACGTACATAATCTGGCATATAATAATGACGATAGGGCTGTAATATTGAAAAATAGCGTTGTACGCGCTATACAACTGCACATCGGAAGAGCTACGCTCCATGAAATGGTTGTCTATACTTGAAGGTAACGCAAGACCCTTCTTTATAACTTGATTAATAAATCTTTACGATTTGGGAAAATAGAAGCAGGAAAACCTTTGTTCTGTTTTTACCCTGCCGAAGTCAGACGATGGTTGGTACACAATAAAATGCATGTTCCTCAACAAAAACCAAATCATTCACTTCAAATATCCGTTAGTGTGTTTTGAAGCATTCATATAATTATTATCGGAGGAGAAGCCGTTGCACGATTCGACTCTGAGACACAGTGTGCAGTGTGCATTACATTTATTTTGTTTTATTAAGTAATTTCACCAACTACATGCTCATGGAACCGCGCATGTTCCATGAACTGCCTCTTCGAGTGACGTCCCGAGTGACGAAACATGACATCAACTACCGACGTTCCCTCGAACCGGGGCTGAAGCCTGCTCTACAGCTGGTTCCAGCTCTGGCATCTTGTTCCTCTTAGCCGCCGTTTCATCATCTGATGGGATGTCATCTGTATCGGTTGGCGTTTCCTCGGCGGGGTCATCTGGCTTGGCCGTTGCCGTGTGAATCTGTCTCTGTCTCCGTGTGGGTTATCTTCCCATGGTCCTTTCCCTTCTTCGGGAGGCATTACGAATTATTATTATGCGATGTGTACACCTTAAGAGCTAGGTGACTACTGATGATGACGCATGATCAGCTTACGATAATACGTCATCATCAGTAGTCACCTAGCTCTCAACTGTTGCGACTGGTTGCGATCGATCGTGCGAGCAGTCGCAGGTCGCCACGGTTGATCGTACGATAGGTCGCAGATCACCACCACTAGTCTTCTCTAATCGTTGGTGAATGCACGACAACGCGCACCACCAATCGTACGATGACCTACCACCAGTCTTAAGAGCAGTATGCGATCGTAAATGGAGATCGTAGCAAACATTGCCGATTGGTCGTACCACGGTCAAATTGCCACCAATCGCACGATCCAGAAAACGTACGATCCGGTGTGACTGAGGCTTAACACAAACACAAACATTTCAATACACTTATTTTGAAATGTCATGATCGAGGTTATTATCAAGGTTAATAAAACAGCACTATAGTATCCATTCACTAAGGTTGAGTGTACTAAGATGCGTTATATTTACAGCCGAATCTGTGTTACATGTGATTGACAACATTGAGCACTGTCGTGAACCATTTGTTACAAAAACACCAGTTGTTTAGAATGAAATAAATATGCATTTGTAGAGTATATATTTACAGCTTATATGGACGTCATATTATATCAAAATTTACAATTCATTAAAACATAAAAATACCTAACGATAAAACTTGCTCATCAACATACCGTTGTGATGCTATGTTTTTGTTTATGTTAAATTTGTGCAGTCTACATGTCCCTACTCATAAGTTTCATTTTATTTCCCTCTCAGTATATCATGTAGTTAATTCCTAACGCTACTTTTTCACTCTTATAAAATTGATTTTTTGTCTGTAAAAGAGTTACTGAAGCTGCTATCTCACATTGATAAAATAATCTAAATTTAGTTACTACGACTTTAGAATATTCCGAATATTCGATAAAATATATATTTTCAATATAAAAGCTGAATGCAAGTGTATTATATTTCAATGATGGGCATTATCGGATTTAATGACATTTTACGCGTGTTAATTGACATGTCATTTTGTATATTTGGGGTCAAGAGAGACTGTAACACTCTGGTGATGACATTTATGCCCTGAAATTATAAGTAATCTTGGGGATTGATCAGTTTTAAACACAAACTTGATAAGCATAAACTAAAGTTAAACTTCGAATTTCAAATGCATTATTATTAAATAAGATGATTGAATGTTCGAATATTCGATTATTCGTTCGGAAGGTTGATCGAATATTCGAATAACAGAATTGCCATTCGTTGACATCCCTATAATAAATATGTACGGTTATATCATAAACGTCCTTTAACGTCACGTATTACATTTTGATATCGGGTTTACATTTATCGCATAATGAGTAAAACTACATAATACCCCCTTCACATACACGGATTTTTCTTACGAGTCCTTACGGATCGCACAAATTTACGGATCCTTACGGATCCTTACGATTTGGCCACTTTGACGACCGATTTAATAGTTGTTACGAGTTATTGCGAGCTATTTACGGTTTATTACGTATTATTACGAGTTATTACGATGTATTTACGGCAAAATTCCACGATTGGTACGAGTTGTAACGGATAACTACGAGCAACTTACGGGCATTTTACGAGCTGTTTACGGATTGTTACGAGTATTTTACAGAATGTTACTATTCATCGAAACTTTTACGTGTTAGTTACGACCTGTTTACGTGTTGTTACAAATAGTTACGAGTTAGTTACGAGTATTTACGAGTCCTTACGATTTTTTGCCAAAACATATATATATCCTGCAAATCTCAATGTATCATCATTCGACAACTGACATCCAGAGAGACAACATGGCATATGAGAGAAACATATTGCAGATATATCAACAATTTCTACAATTGCTCCTTCAACTAGCCCATAGGGAAGAGGACGCGGAGGTTTTCGAAGAACGGGAGACTTCTTGTTGAATGCCTTCTTCTTTGAAGGCATGCTTGTAGATATTGCAGAGTAGATATGCAGAGATTTGACTTCTATGACTTCTTAATAACAACTGAAAATGAAGTTTTCGATTTTGCAGCTTTTATGCCTTTCCCCAAATCGTAAACAATACGTAAGAATACGTAAAGTATGCGTATCTATTCGTAAAGTACTCGTAACTACACGTAAAGCCATCGTAACACGACCCGAATGAAATCGTAAACAACACGTAAGCATTCGTAATATTCCGTAAATAATCCGTAAACAAATCGTAAACTAACCGTAATATATCGTAAATAAAATTGTTACGAGTCATTTACGGATTCTTGCGAGCAGTTAACGGATGGTTACGTGTTGTTGCGAGCGGTTTACGATACTTACGGATTGTTACGAGTTATTTACGGAAAACTCAATCCGTGGACAATCGTAAGAAGATTTTTGACATGTCAAAACATTTGCCTCTCCTTTCACGGATCATTAAGAGTGTCTGCGAGTTGTTGTGAGTTGTGACCAGTTATTTACGGATACCAGCGAGTTATTTACGGATGCTTGCGATTGACTACGAGTTGGCGATCCGTAAGGACTCGTAATAAAAATCCGTGTATGTGAAGGGGGCATAACCTATAGACACATGCAAGATGAAAGTTACAACATTAAAATAGAATACAACTTCTTCGATATATCTGTTTTGTCTAAACCAATCATCCTATCTTTTTCAGTCACGATTAAAAATCGGGTAAAGTGAAGACCAAGTCATTTGAATACAGGATTAAGTCAATCGCTAAATTAAGTTTGGAAATCATTTGCTGAAGATGCAACATCTCCATGTAAACTCCTGGGACACGAACGACATAGTCTGGTTTGATAATTCCATTATTTCATTTAGTATGTCATTTAGTAGTACGTTACTTAATCATCTGAATCATTTTTGCAAAATCAATGATAAAGTTATCGACTTGTGACGCATGCGGATTTTTCCTCGGAAAAACATCATCGATAACCATGTCTAATTGCAAATGGATCTAAGAATAAAATTGCATTTAAAGTTACATCAATATCAAAATGATAATACTAAAGTGATATTGTCAGTATAAAAATAAGGTTCCATTAATGTCAAAAACCGTATAACATTTCTGGTAAGTAAAAGTTATTTTGTTTCCATTTGACCATTATTATACATTATGAACTAGTGACCAATGGTTAGTACTCGGTACTTCTTACCCTGTAGTAGTTTTAGTTAGGGTGTAAACGATATTTGTCTTTGAAATAGAATGTACATGTAGTTGATTTTGTATATGATTAGAAATGCATTCCTAACATTATTCTTAAAATCATAATGTAAGTAAATCGCAAAATGAGTTGTCTGAAAATCAATGAAGAACGTATTCACGTGGATAAAACAAATGGGAGCATCTTAAACTCTCAATATTCTTTGACGATGTCTAAGACAGAACCGGAAACTGCCTTATTGTTACAGCTATAGGGTTACACTGCTTGTATAATGTGTCTGAATCCAGAGAGGAAATGGTGTTTATGACATTCTCGTCCTGTTCTATAATTAATTTTCGTGCTCAAAACACAATGGTGCCTCGCAGAATAGGAGCGAGTGGCTATTTATCCATTTGTGTCATTTGTTTTATGTTAACGCAGAATATGTCATGCATAGACTCGAGTTATGTTTATTTGGGGTACATTAAATATTTATAAACCTGTACATGACGATCACATTAGTCACCGTAAAGGACTGATATAACATTAAGAATTACATGCACGACAATTGTAAAAGTTGTTTGTTACCAACATGATGAATAAGGTGAACTGTTTAGTTTGCTTGTCTCTACTTGCTTTGTCACATTCATTTTGTAACAAAGACACCAGTCTTGATATTCCTATTGATTCTGACAAAGCACTGACAAAACATACTAAATTACATTAAGAATCTCGTCGAATATTGCATACCATGGGCAGAGTGTGTCTGTGTGTGTTTATATTGTCAGTTTGTGTAACACTAGTTATTTCCATTGACATCTGATAGATGATGGTAGTTAAATTAATGTCTTAATCTTGCTTCCACTTGAACATTGCATCATTATGTTATTATTATGTATTGTATTCCTAGCTTTATTGTCGAATAAAAGGTCAATTTACTAAAGAAATGTAAACTTTAAAACATCTCGATTTATTACAAGATAGTTGTATGTTACGGTAAATGAAATTACCTTGTATGTTTTATATCATAATCATTGCTTCATATGATCTGTGGTATTAGTTCTGATACTAAATTTGCAAACGAAACTTCAATATAAATAATGGGAATTGTACAGAAGGTCAATACTTCTTCAAGGTTCTATATGACATCCCCATAGTTAATGGACTCATGGACAGAAGCAATATATGTCTACACTGGAACCCCTTTAAACCGCAACCCCTTTAGTCCGGAAACCCCTTTAAACCGGACAAATCATCGAGTCCAAACTCTAAATAAATCGCCACTTTAATCAGGAAACCCCTTAATTCAGGAAACCGGACAATACTTTTTGGCCCAAAATGGATATTTCCATCATAAAACACTCCTTCAAACCGGACAAGAATAAAGTTTACGTCTTGCTCAAGACCTTCCGATGGAAGAATTTGATCCATAGCACTGTGAAGAAATGTGAAGAATGCCCATTCGATTAAACAACTGTAATTATGAGTTTAGAATAAACAATAAATAAAATCAATATATATTTTTTTTGTAAAATGGATTTTCTTAGAATCTAATTAGTGTTTTGCTAGAGCATCCGTCTGTATTGATTGATGATACTTGATAATTGAAGGGTTTATGGACTGTGTTTGCACAGGTTCTTTGTTTAATTATGACCCCTATGGTATTTGTCCATGGATTAATGTCTTTCAAGGTGTCCTTATCCAACCAATCAATTGTTGTACATTATTTGAGTAATTGATAATTGGAATTATTGACATTGTTTTTATTATGAAATCATGTCTTGAAGAGAAAATGTGAAGAACATTTTCTTGTCATGTACATATGTCCATAATATCACTTAATTTACATAAGAGATATCTGATTATTATATCATAATCAGTTAGTAACAGTCAGCTTGAAGTACACGTAAAGTATATTTCATCTTAAAACTTGAGAGTAGGATTCATGAAATCACCATGTCGAATAGTTCACGATTTCACTTCATTTATAAAATCTCGAAATCATATAACTGTGAGATCATTATGTTCATCTGTTCACGATCCGTGATAATTGATTGATTTAAG
This sequence comes from Mactromeris polynyma, assembly GCA_032209605.1. Classification (NCBI taxonomy): domain Eukaryota; kingdom Metazoa; phylum Mollusca; class Bivalvia; order Venerida; family Mactridae; genus Mactromeris; species Mactromeris polynyma. The sequence continues at coordinate 28,449,659 of JASFXZ010000002.1, read as the reverse complement.
CTGATCTTATAATCAACGACAAACAAGTGTGTACTACATGCCTGGTTCAATAAACGGAATATGTTCCACACCGAAAATAATAGCAAAAATAAAAGAAAGCTACACTTGGTTATAATTGTATGCCATAAAAGTACGTATTAATTAAAACTGTCTGCATAATGGCATGTAATGGCGTTCTTAAGAGCAGAAAGTTCGTGCGATACAATGGGGTAATTTGGTACAGTAAAGCGTGTTTGTGGCTAAACCCGATCCTGTAATTGTGACTAATATCTGGCGGGTGATATTTACAGATGTGATTTAATTAAACAGTGTGTTTCGTATTAAACTATAAGTGCCACTGCGAGATATTTCATTCAGGTTAGGAGGTTTGCTATTCACTTGTTGGGACCTTGGAAATAAATTTATTCCTAAATTCATTTATGGACAAATGGACTAAAACAGAATGAGAACCTGTCGCATTGTTAAAACTATTGGCTTACTTTGTCTTGTAATATGTTTTGTATAATGTTTCTGATTCCGGGAGAACCAAACGTTATTTATGACATAGACATCCTGGTCCGCGATTAATTTCCTTGTCCAAGACACGACTGTGCCTCGTTTAGCCCAATTATGAAGCAAGTGGCTATTTCTCTGTATCTTTCAAATCAAGTATAATTTTTTCATAAAACATTCAGACTCCCCAATTATTGCTCAATTTCGTCAATTATAGTAAGTGTTGTGTTGTGGTTTATAGTCTGGCATGTATTTTGTGTCACGCGGTTGAGTGTTTTGTGAGCTTTATCAAATGGATAACATTTTTAATCACAAATTATCTTTTGTTGAAGACGACATAGTTTAATATTGACGTCTGTAACCTATGTGGCAAAACTATATATTTCACTGTAGACTAACTACATGTTGTCACCTATGTACGGAAGATATATGTATAATGTCACCAAATGTTGCATTTTTCTAGCCAAATATATGTAAGTATACGCTACCATTTAATTTACAGTGCGAACCATGTACTCAATATGTAATCCGAATATTAAACATGACCAGAGTTCTCCGTGAAGATACATTAATGTACAAGGAATAGATATGGATTGACATGATAATACCAAGTATACTGCTACCAGTAAGGGGTTCGTTCTTTTTATACCTTTACATCTATCAGTTTATAATTATGCTTGAAACATTTGTTTCCCGGCTCTACATCACATTCCAAATCGAATAATCAAATATATAATTCAAATGTTTTTGGAAGAACAAGGCACTTCACACTAGGATATGATTAATTAATTGATTACTGGTATGTAACACATGTAGCACATTACATGCCTCTTATGTAACACAGGTAGGTGAATGCACGCCTGGTATGTAACACATGTAGCTGAATGCACGTCTGTTATGCAATACATGTAGCTGAATGCACGCCTGTTATGTAACACAGGTAGCTGAATGCACGCCTGTTATGAAACACATGTAGCTGGATAAACGCCTATTATGTAAAACATGTAGCTGAATACACGCCTGTTATGTAACACAGGTAGCTGAATGCACGCCTGCTATGTAACACATGTAGCACATTACACGCCTGTTATGTAACACATGTAGCTGAATACACGCCTGTTATGTAACACAGGTAGCTGAATGCACGCCTGCTATGTAACACATGTAGCACACTACACGCCTGCTATGTAACACATGTAGCTGAATACACGCCTGTTATGTAACACATGTAGCTGAATACACGCCTGTTATGTAACACATGTAGCTGAATACACGCCTGTTATGTAACACATGTTGCTGAATGCACGCCTGTTATGTAACACATGTAGTTGAATGCACGCATGTTATGTAACACAGGTAGCTGAATGCACGCCTGTTATGTAACACATGTAGCTGAATACACGCCTGTTATGTAACACATGTTGCTGAATGCACGCATGTTATGTAACACAGGTAGCTGAATGCACGCCTGTTATGTAACACATGTAGCTGAATACACGCCTGTTATGTAACACATGTAGCTGAATGCACGCCTGTTATGTAACACATGTAGCTGAATGCACGCATGTTATGTAACACAGGTAGCTGAATGCACGCCTGTTGGATAAACACCTTTCATGGAACACACGTAGATGGATAAACGCCTATCATGAAACGCACGTAGTTGGATACATGCCTGTTATGAAACACATATAGCTGAATACACACCCGTAATAAAACCCAGGTAGCTATCATTGAAACACACGTAGCTGAATACACTGAAATTTTATTTTAAAGTACCATAAACACTAGACAAAACAACAACTACACTCCACTTCTATCAGTTAAGCAATATTCCACAAATATCTACACGTCCAATATGGATACGTTCAGTTTGTATCAGTAATGTTTGTATTTAGATATTGTACATGTCTAGTTTATGTTAACTTTAGACCAATCTTTGACATTATTGATAGAGACGCTGTTTAACATAACCAAACATTTATATTCGACACTTACTGCACAGAATGCTTGTACGCCTTTGATATAAGTGAGACAGAGAAGAACAGAAAAGACTTAATTGAATAAAAGCAAAGCACAAATTCACAGATTATGAGAGTGCAAAATAAAACACAATATTTAAAAAAACTGGATTTTTTTCTGTGGCTTATATTAAACCGAATTTCCTACACATCGACAGTGAAATGCAACACTAGACGTTCGTCCTGAATTCACTATTGACTAAATATTATATTTATTTCTTTATTAACTTGTTTCCATGGAAACGAATCTTGTTTTGCATGATTATTCATCCAGGAGGTACAGCCGTCCTTAAAACGTTACTTTAAATTATTTTGTAAATAGCGATTTAATTCATTCCCTTGACATATATCATATGTTATTGATAATAAGCCCCCATCGATCAAAATGATAAATAGTGTTTTCAAGTGGCAAGAAAATTGGATTTGGCTTGTACCATTTTGAGAATACAAATTTGTTCATTATATATCATATTTGCCAGGGGCATTATCGAGACAGATGCAAATGTACGCAGACACCGAACAATAATTTGATTTATTTTCTAAGATATTCTTGGTTTTAAGTCTTAACTGGATGTTTGATGTTGAAGTAATTGGCAGTTTGATATTTCATAGAGATGTTTAGTTGCTTAGCAACATTGAACACATTGGACGTAAGATGAACAATTCCAATATTGTTTCGGTGGTTTAAACTATTCTTGCAAGGAAGACATGGGTTTGTTAATTTGGATTTGTGATTCGGTATTCAATGTGCATGTATTATATATACAATTGTAATACTCGGCCAATGTCTACGAAAAATCTTGTTTCTAACACAACATTTCTTGTACATTCAATAATAACTTCATCGTGCCTCACGAACGTAAACGCTTGTGTATATACGTATAACTTGCAGCACAAGTCAAGCAATGTTTGCTTTTAAGTCATGAAAATTTGTTTCATCAAAAGACGATAATAAAGTTGTAGTTAGATTCAGTACAATTAAATATGAACGATTTTTAAAATTACTGTCAGACATGTGGGTGTAATAAGATAATAATTATAAGGACATTCTCTTTTATCAGCACATGTCTTTTCAATGTACGCGCCATATATTTCAACATGAAGAGTATTTATGTCTGCCGATGTGATTTCTAATGTATTTTTTGGTTTTCAGCAACGGCCAATCAAGCATTCTTGTTGTGTTTCCCTGCGCCGTGATGTGCATTGGAAAAGCCTTATCCTAACATTGCTCATACTTGGCTGCCTTGGAGCAATAGCCTGGTGTCGGCTTGCCATCATAACTACAGTTGTCATGTATTACGACCGTCACGCCGCTCATACCGGTGTCAGTAGAAGTAGTGCGGACGGATACATATATATCCCTATTGCTTTCGTTGTGCTTCTGTATCTCGTGTACTTGGTTGAATGCTGGCATTGCCACACCAGAATAGAATTGAAACACAAAGTAGATATGCAAACAGTTTATCATAAAATACGACAGATGCGCGAAGCTTTGCCCATTATTTGGTGGAAAGCATTGTTATCATTATGTCCGAAGAACTAGACAAGTAACACGTTATCGAAATGGAGACGCCTTTACTTCAACTCAGGTATATTACGAACGAGTTAATTCACATACTGCTGGATGTGCATTTAATTTCACAAGCTGTGGCTTTAAAGACAATACAACATTCGTTACTGGATTAGAGGATTACGCTGCTACTAAAATAAAGTTTTCTAAAAGTTTTTTCTTTCGCTCACCATGAGGCAAAATATGAATTTGATGAACAAAGAAATCAATTTTTCGTTGACAATGAGAGACGTGATGATTATATGGAAACAATGGAAGGAATGGATCTGTTGAATGTGAATTTCAAAGAATATATGATAGCTTTTAAAGATCCAGACAATTTGCCCTGGTATGTTTCCAATGCAATTTTCTGGATTGCATCTTCTCTCTTATTATCATGGCCACTTAGAGTGATTATTGAATACAAGACGGCTTACATCCATTACCACGTCCATAAAGTATTTGGAACCAATTATGTAAATACAGAGCAGTCCGCTACCGGCCAAATGACAAGAGCAAATACAATAGGCAGCGCTGAATTGGAATTATTGTTCGTAATAACTTTACTTCAGTGCCCAGTTATTCGGAAGCGCTCTTAATCGCGGCAAATACCACAAGTACGCATACTCTTCACGACTCTGATGCCAATAACCCAAATAATGCAGGACCTACACGTAGTGTTACTAGGAATAATATATCTCATTCAATTGATGGAACGAGTAGCGGTTACACTACTGGTTTATTATCCAGTCGAACCATACTAGATATGATTCATTCTTCTTCATTTCAAGGCGAGGATATTCGCGTTATATCCCCAGATAGGGATGATAGAAACTTAAGAACTTCTTTGAGAAATTTGTTAAGGTCTCCGTGGAACAGAAGAATAACGAATCATTCGCAGTCTTGTGGTACTAGAATGTTTATGCTCTCTAGTCCGGAATCCCTCGACGGTTTTACATTGTCATTTGATCAGCAATTCCAATCGGCTCAACTTTCACGTAATTATTCATTGTGTGATTTTATCGGAGAAAACGATTCTATGAACAACAATTCCTCAAAAACCAAGGCAATCCCAAATGAATATGAGAACCACATAACAAGCCGATCAAATCATACTGTTCAGTGTCAGAGAAAAAACAAACCGAACGGGAAGCCTTGTAGAATCGCACATAATAGTGCAAGTGTGTCACATGAAAGTACAACATATAATTCCAATACGAAACCGACAAGGCCTAAGTGTACTGTACCCCAAAGTTCTAAATGTGATTCTAGTGTTGAAAAGAACTCAATCAAGCCGATATTTGTTTAAAGTAACTTGCCTAGTGTATCAATAAACAACATCGTGTCAAACAATTCGCCCACAAACGACACGATATGCAAAACGCCTTCATCACCACCCAGTTATGAGCAAGCATTACAAATGCAAAGACATTTCCCAAAAAGTAGTCGAAGTCGAAATGACGATAACCCTGAAAACAGAACTTTGTTACAGAGCGGTCGACAACGATCAAGATCTAATGCAATTATGGAAACGTCGCTATGGTGATTGTTGTCGCTTCACAGGTTTCTGTTATTTTACAGAATGATACGTATGTCTTCAACTTTAAGTATTCATATAAAACAATATTTTTGTTCGCAGGCATCTGCTAGTTGCTTTGCCATATATGTATTGTATTTGGTTATTTTTTACTATTTTTGTACAACATGTACTGCTTTCGAGAATAAATAATCTACGTTTCGAAATAATTGTTGGTAATACTAATAGTACCGACATAGATAAATGCGGAATGACTATTCTAGTATTGTGCATTTGTTGCTACTATTGTATGATATGTTCTAAAGGTAGTGAAAATTAACTCTAAATGATTACACGTTCGTCGATATAAATAACTTTATGATAATTTAACATTTTACTTGTTGACATTATATTGTATGCGAAACACATAATCAAGGGAAGTCCGTTATGTTGTAAATAAAACAGAATATAATCAGTGACAAAATGTGCAAAAATGTTGCATTCTTGCAGAAAGAAATTAAAGGGTCTATGCAACGCTAGAAAACGTTTTATTAGCAAAATTACATATGTAATAGCTATATAATTACAAAAATGTATTAAGTACGTTTTGCTTATTATACTTTTGCTTAAAATAACATCTGACCGTTGAAACCTGCATTCAAAACAATTGATGGTAATTGTACCAAGTTTTGTACACATACTGTCATAAATAAATATAAAAAATAGGGCTGACCTTGTCTTACTCTATACACAAATACGTGTAATGTGAGTAGATGTTTCCTCACACAATACGGACAATCACAGTAACGTACATGTAGTAGAGCTTCAACGATGCATCGGAATTCGTCTACGGAATTCACGATTCGATTCACGATTCATACCCTGGTACTTTCGATTCGATTCGCTTTTTTAGTCACGTCGTAGTCGCTTCCCCTGTTGCTACGTTATTTACCGGATGTAAAGTTTTGTAAAATGGCTTCCGTCGTTATACTGAAAGATCCTCATAGTTTTACACAGTTTTTTGTTCATACTAAACTTATTCTACTGAAGTTCTAGTCATGTCGATTTTCTACATGAAAATTTTCACAAATAAAGAAAGTCACGTCGTGAAGGGTTTTGTTTTTTTTCCAATGTATTTTTTAAATTTGAGAAGTAAGACCACTGTAAGACAAATAGCCTACTAAGTCGTTTAGTTAGTCTATTAATTTTTATTTGCAAAACTCTAAATTTCAATTGATGAATGAGAATGCTGTTACATATACATATAAAAAATCGAATCGGCTGACAGTTGAAGCTCTAACATGTAGGTATCCGAGCAGTGACAAATGAGTATTTGATTGTCTCACATACAATGTCTGCAGTATGTAAACTGACCAGAAAGTACTAAATTATATTACGGTCGAACAGACTATTCATAAAAGCACGTTAAATCTAGAAGATTCATCCATTGCATTTCCCATAGCAAAATATATTTGTCGTGTTTTAACTTCGTGGAAACAGTCAGAAACAATTTATATCAAAATAAAGGTTTTCAGTACCACACGTTAACACGCTATGGAGTGAATACTACAACGCTTAGTTAACCGCGTGTCAATACTCTCTCTGAAGTTGCAATTATCTCAAGTGCTTTAGGATCATATAGCGAACTCTGAATTTTGTTATAAATTGTTTTTGGTCCTTCCAATTTAAACTTGAAGTGCCAAAACAATTTGACAGCAAATTTACAGCGTACGACGTATATATGTCAAACACAACTTCGTTGCTTTCTTCCTGGAACACTAGATAACAAATTACGCAGTCATCATACTAGACTTATAATCATCAGCTGCACAGGAAAGCGATTAAAATGCTATTCTGTCGGAGTGTAAATACGGCATCATACTGGTTACAACATCAGTAGTTACAACAATCATAAATTGCATGAGCTTGTATTCAATTTTAAATGACGTTCGAGTCCTCTTAGTAGGAACCCATGTACGTACATTTTCACCACAAATTATAAGTTGCCACTTCTAGCCGTACTAAAGAATTAGTAATAGTCGCTATATGTCGTACTTCATTTCTGAATTTTATTCATTAATTGGTGATGTCATATTATTACCAGACACAGGTTACACTGCACTTCTAACGACTGTTATCAACGACATCACATATAACATTTCCTACCTAGACAACCATCAAGATAATTCATAGGAAAATTAATTACATACCATTCATCACATGTGGCCGTTTATACGACAGAACATAATCCTAATAGTAAGGAAACATGATAAGCATTTATGCTCCCATTTATACGTGACTTGGTGTGCTAAATTTGGAATCTGGAAGAGAACGAACTCACATTGTAGTAGTGTTTTTTCCTTTGATGAATTATCAGGCAGCGGTACAAGAGGATGATGATGAACAGAACCAGAAATAATATCGTAGTTTACGATGAAAATTATGTAGACACCAGGCCCCATGTTCACAAAATATACATTTTAGGATCAAGATCAAATATAAAATACTTCAAACCATGTAAAATGTTATGCAAAGCTAAATCTTTTTACATAGTGTGACAGTAATGAACATCCTGCAAAACTTTTGAGACATTAAATTCAAATGCCATGCTTATTTAGAAAAAGATGGAAATTAATAATTTATGACATATTTTGGAAATTTGATCCTGATTTGATCTAGAGCAGTTTCTGATATATGTATAATAAATTAATTTCTCAACATCATGGTGAAGTTAAATATGTTTTCACGATGTTTATTAGAAGATGCTTATGTAGTTTTGTGTACGTGTATGAGTAGTACTGAGCAAAGTGTTCAATTGTTTCATGAAAATGGCAAATATTGTTATGGATAAAGTTGATCCGGATCAGTTGATCATTGGGGCCTGTACCACAATGAATATCATGTAATGGATATTGAGCTAAATTGTGACGCGACGAAGTGGATAACAAGGGCTCAGTGAGACAGTTGATGATGCATCAAAGAATTACCTGTGGCGCGACACCCACATTCCATGAGTTGAGTCAGGCAGCCTGGCTGTAAATGACATGGTAGGTACCAGATTCAAGAGTGGAATGGGTCATATAAATGAAGTAACCTTACAATGAGACAGTGGTGAGAGAGTAAAATATAGACATAGGTTAAGAGTGTATTATATGCCGTTGAGAAAGATAGCAGTATTTTCGTAATACAAAAATGTACTATGTAATTGACAGTTGTGCGTATGATGAAGTTATTTCGGCTGATTGATACGAATGACCAAAACTCGACATTTCATGAGTAAGACATTTATATTTATCGAGAGATTTATCATAATTATAATATTGACGGGACGTCATTTTGGCCAGGAGGAAGGAAAGGCACGGTTCCATGTTATCATTCAAATCAGGTTGTTCGTAACATGGTCTTTTTCAGACAGTTGATCTTTTCTTAACTTGAAACGATGTTGACATTTTTCGCTTATCGGTCAGGATGGTCATTTGGAATAAACATTCGATTGTTTTCCTTCTTTTTCCGCTTCACTCAAAAACTATTGAAAGGACGTGATAACTGTTAGTTGAATGTTTGTTTTACTTGTATCAGTATCAGTATGTTTTACAATGAGATTCCTTACCTGCAACCATTTTTACATGCATTTTGGCAAAAGAACTTTAAAAGAAATAACTTTATTTCAGCTTCGTACCTGCATTAGGTGTAACTTAAGTTGGCATGATCAGTGTCGATGAATAGACACTGGTATAGGTGATACAAAACTCATATTTGAATCACATTGGAAAAAACGGAACGAATATTTTAAAATATTGATATTACTTCCCTTAGATTGTTTATAGGGACAGTTTTTGTGTCTTTGTCATAAATGCGACAGTACTGGTATTGTCATGTCTTAAGGTGCAAAGTACTGTGAATTGTTATACTCGGCTTGGTCACTGAAAACGTAAAAGTGGATCCATTCAATGACTTAGCAAATCTATTAAATAGAATTATGCTGTAGTGATAGATTATGGACGTTTGTTCTGACTAATTATAGTTTTGGCAATATGTATTATTTTGATATTTATATATTTATTATAAAACGTAATGTGTTAAGATGGTATGTACTGTTGCTACAGATGAATGTCTTCGTGAACCATTCCAAACAATGAATTGTAGAACATGTACACCACAACTGTGTGTCAGCTCCCCTTTAACACATAGCAGCCACTCAAACACCTGTGAACTTTGTATATGAATGACTTATAACTTTATTCCAAACTACACTATACTGCTATCAGTGTACGAGAACGACGCAAGATTCAAACATGAAACATCTCTGATAATTATCCATTTTTAACCATTCGTATTTGTTGAGCTGCAAATTGTTAAATAAATGCAAAGGCGTTCATTTAAATGTAAGGAATTCCATCAACGTAATGGAATACCTATGTAAGGTATCTTCTGCAAGGACGTGTCCTGATGTATTTTTATATTGAGATTGTAGTATTTTGGAAGTACTAAATATTTTGTATTATGCAAACCATCATCTTTCTATTCAATGTTAATTTGCTGAAATGGACATTTATACATTATTCAAAACAAACAATATAATGATAATACCATTAAAACATGATACAACCACTTTTGAAATAGTATGCACTGAACATACTTTGATATTATAATATCCGTCCAATATTATACAAAATTAAACAAAAACGTTTACTACTGGGAAAACAATACATTAGCACAAACTTTAGTGAAGAATAGAATATTCATCACACGCTGAGCGTCTAAAATCTGACTGTGGCATAAAGATTACAATGTAGTTGAAATGTTCAACTTAATTAATTTATTCAATGATTTCATCCCGCATTTCAGTACTTGTGGGAAGCTTTTACATCATGCGTTTAATTTGTTCAAGATTGGATTGTTTAGTGTGGTTGTGCAATTCATTCTGTAGCCATAGTTACCACCTGTTACGAGCGATGGTGCTTTGAAAACCAGATACACCTTACACAAACGTATTTCTGTAGTAACTGTCTGACAGAAAATATACAAATAGGCCTTGTTGACCATGATCAGTCATAAGACGCCGTTTTTAAAAAATTACCATCACATTAACAGATTTTCAACTTTTTAAAATTCAAATCTATATACACAATAATAACAGATCAACAAGGCCCCGATCACGAATAAAATTATATGTTTCTACAGAAAGACGCCACCATAAAACCAAACGAAATCGATACAGACGAGGATACTGTAACTCCACCAATATTTTGCTATCGAAACAATGCAAACTTCTGCAAAGAATGTTAGATATGGTAAACTGAATTGTGTTTGATTACACCGTTAACTGGTTAAAAGAGAGAGAGAATAAGTTGCTACAGGAAACGCCACATACATAAAACAATGCTTCCCCACACAGACATCCGGGAAAACAACAACGTAAGGGAAACAGGGGCTCAAGGAATGACCTGGTCGACCATTAGGGATAACTAGGAGAATCAAAGAGGAAAACCAGGGAGAGGAATTAATGGATGGAAAAGATCACAGGACAGGTCAAGAGAGCTGGCAACATATAATTATGTTATTTAGATCAGTAATACTCAAGGTACTTCGACCATTCGAGAAAACCGACGGATTTCGTCAGTTTCTAAAGTGAAATTCAGCTTTTCATGTCACCACCTACATGTCTAAACATAGAATATGTTTTATTTTCATCTGTTACAACGATACTGTATTACCATTACACATGTATACGTACATAATCTGGCATATAATAATGACGACAGGGCTGTAATATGGAATAATAGCGTTGTACGCGCTATACAACTGCACATCGGAAGAGCTACGTTCCATGAAATGGTTGTCTATACTTGTAGGTATCGCAAGACCCTTCTTTATAACTTGATTAGTAAATCTTTACGATTTGGGAAAATAGAAGCGGGAAACCCTTTGTTCTGTTTTTACCCTGCTGAAGTCAGAGGATGGTTGGTACACAATAAAATGCATGTTCCTCAACAAAAACCAAATCATTCACTTTAATATCCGTTAGTGTGTTTTGAAGCATCCATATATTTATTACCGGAGGAGAAGCCGTTGCACGATTCGACTCTGAGACACAGTGTGCAGTGCGCATTACATTTATTCTGTTTCCGAGTGTACGGACAACTGAAGAGGTGAGTGAAATACTGTAGCCACGGGAAAAACAAACATTTAAAATATTGATAACATGATATGCTATGGGACATCATTTTGAAATACATTTTTTGGAATGAAGTAATTAATTATTGAAACGAAACTACACGATCAATTTAAACACCAACGTATATAAAGGAAATGAACGAAAGACAATTAGAGGTGTTAATGAGTCTAGCCGTGTGTACTAAATAAAGAAAATTAAAGTCATGTTTCCCTTCGGTCACAGTCACTTTCGTTCGTTAAACCACTGTCTTACAATATTACCAAACATAATCCGAAGTCAAATAAGTAACGCGATATTACCAGTAACATAGGTAGCGAACTAAAATGATAATACATTGTAAATTACACATGTATATAACTAAGTTAAGATAAGGCGATAGTAAACACGACCATACCCACTTTCCAATACATGTAAAGCTGCTTACGGTCATTACCATGATTATTATCTTCAGGATTAGTATTAAATTTTGATTATATATTGCGCAAAGTAGACAGTAGCGATAGCTCAATGGGTAGCGCTTCTAAGTAGTAACTTTGATCAATCGATTGAGTTTGAGGCACATTCCTGCCCCCCCCCCCCCCATTATTTATTTATTTATTTGTTCCCCTTACGCTTTTCGAAGTAGCCATATCAACTATGTTCCATATACTATGAGTTTAATGCGATAAATGTTCATGTATATCAACTGCACGATGATTTCATGCACTTTAAAAAGCATGAAACCATATCGTTATTAGTGAATACCTTATAAATACACATGTTATACAATGTTTTTTATTAATGATATTCGAGCGAACATTAATTAGTATAAGCTGTGTAAGTACAACTGTAGATGACCAACGAAATATATAATAGTGTAATGAAAAAAAACACCTACCTCCCGATGGTCTCGAACTCGGACCAAAAACAAAAAAGCTATATTAGCACTGTAAGGCGCGGAATCGCTACCATCTGAGCAAACGCGGCTGTAATTTTAATGAAATCAATATCACAGTAAATAGTTTAGCTTGGTATTTGATTTACCTATTTTGATCATTAAAGACCAAAGCATGTAAATATTGCATGACGTCACTCTCAACTTATCGTGGTATACTTATACCCATTCTAATTTTCTAGATCTAGTATCATCAGCGACTTGTCATTAGTATAAATAAGCTAATGTGACACCATTTTTACCAAGAAATGTTCACTTGAAATTCTAAAGATATGACAGAGCATTATTTCTGGATGACTTGTTATTCTACTTAGGACATATTCAATTTCACGCATGATAGGCGTGGCTGGAGTCATCCATTATGTGCTGTCATAGTTTTGTGAATGACTGCCTAATAACCATCGAAACAGCAACAAGTGTGTGACACTTGATGTGTATAACTTTGTTGCCATCCATTCTGGTGGAATATTCATGACTATAACCGTATTTCATGATACCGTAACATGAAAGGTGGCTTAACTGTCCTGTAAGCACCCTGCAAATCTTATCACTATTTCAAAATACTCCAAAACACCGATATAGACAATTAGTGGTGTATCATGTACACACAACTGAGATTCTTTAATTAAGACAGTACATGTCCACATTTTGATTGGTAGTGATAACTAAAAACTTAAAAGGGTATAATATTAACTGCGTGTGGACAACCTTATTACTGGGCGTAGATATTCCATTGTGCCATTTTACAGAGTGCAAAACATTTGTTTATCCATATAACATCATGCTTTAATGTCATGCTTTATGTGTTAAATGGCTATGTACTATCGCGGTAACTGTTGAAAACCGACAAAACTACGTTGTCGAGGTTTTCTTGAATGATTGAAGAAATTAAATATTACTGACCGAAATAACATAACTATGGGGAACTTCAATCATCTGTCGCTTGTACTGCCTATATTGCTTGTTTGCATACGTAAGCAAGAAATATCTTCAAAAAAGATGGTCGGCACAACTTGAAGTATGCAAATTTGTTTCAATCTGAAGGTTAAAATTTGTTGTACAACATAAAAAATGCCTAAATATTACGACTGCCTGTCATTCCATTACGCTATACTACAGAAACTCCGAGACCTGTAAGGGGAGATCACTGCGTAGGAGAGTTAAAAATAACTCCGTAGTGTGATTAGTCATAGACACAGTACAGTCTGTTTCAATATAGTTTATCATTACATATTGCCTAAGTCTTGAACTCACACATTCATGTTAATAAACTTGTTACATAGCGATTTATCTGATTAAAATAATATAAATGTTCGCGTCTGGTACATAAAACCAAGAGAGTCTTCTTAATTCCAACACCGGACAATTCCCCGTGGTAATGACTAACAGCACTACTTACTGGATAAATCTTGAAATACACTGTGGCGTAGTCCCGTCTCGTCGTTGGCGTTATCATCGTTGCAGTACCTTAAGGACTAATCATACTACAAGAACCACAAACAGCCATTTACGTTTACATGATTATAACTTTATTTAGTATAGTACTCAAGACAACAGTAGCGTACAGTTCCGAGCCTAAAACCTCTCTCCATTGACATACAGAGCACAATCACTTATATACAGTACATACTACGCAATACAGAACACAGGTGGCCGGAATAGTTCATCCACTGACAGTAGTGGGTCACGCTTCCTTCGGAATGTCCAGTTAACAACAATATAACAATTATAAATACATTAGAATACACTTAGATAATTGTCAGTCCGACCATGATTGTCGGTTAGAGTACATGTCACAACATGTATCTTTGTCACTAGGTGTATTTCTGTAAGTCATTATGAGCCTCCGGCTATTGTAACTGTCACCTGACTGATGTATTCTGTATTTACGCAGTTCAACATACATGTGTCTGTAATATAATAAAATACAATTTAAATGATAAAATCTTTGTTTTGTGTGTATGACTACACCACACAATTTCCTCTCTTTCTTAAAAGAAGATTTGATCATTTAAGCTAACTTAATATCTAGATACTGTACACACGTTTATAAACTATCGTAAAGTAAAATTTCAACAATGTTCAACAAAAAAATCTACGGAACTCTGTGACCATTAACCCATTTAGCAACAACATCTATTATGTTTTTCAACCCATTTTGAATTATTTCAACAACATCTATTATGTTTTTCAACCAATTTTGAATTATTTCGCCGTGTCAAGTTTCTCCAATAAATTTATTTACTTCATTTTCCCTCCCTTTGTAAAAGTTATTTCCAACTATGAAATTTAAAATCATAGTGAACGTGAACAAAAAATCAACAACATTTATAATACAATACAACAATAAAACAAAACCAAATGACAATGACTGGACTGCGCCCTGGTGGAGTTAATCGTCGGGGTCTTCAACATACGTCGTCATTGGCAGGGTCTGATGAGTCGTCGGATCCTGTGGTAATCGTTGTGAATACGAGTCGTTGATGTTTCACAGTTAAACTATCTAGTCGTCGGTACTCCAGATACAAACTATAAGTCTTTGCAATTCATGTACAAACTATGTACAACCCGATTATCTGTGGTAATCCGTATGTGGATTATGTCTTCAAATGTCTCTATGAATGCTGGATGTATCATCTTCACGGTCTGAACGCATGTCTTGGTGCTGTTCATCGACTATGGACGATTTGTAGCCTTGACAGGTTTATGTTTGTTTCCTGTCAATATTTGTATACTCAAGTTCGGAATATGAAAGTTGACTTCGATATTTATCTCCCATGCACAGTTTTCAATGTTCATGTCATAATTTCTCAAGTTCATTGTTGTTACTCACAGTTGTCATCTGCACTACAATCAAACTGTCAAAAATAAACATGTCACTATCTCAGTGGTCACGTAGTGTTCTGGTTGAAATACAAAGTATAACATAGCTTTGTATGCTAAGTCCAAAAAACGGAAGTAGTGATGTACCACAATCACTAACACAATCACTGGTAATTATTTTTGTGATATAAGCAATCACATATAATTGTTTATCATCGCCGTCTTCAATTTTGGGTGCTGACTGAATTTGTCATCTGTCAGAGGTGTCAATCGCACTCGCCACATTTCTGGTAGCCACCCGAGGATAACCTGGTAGGTTAGTGCAAGCATAACCCATACCTTATCGGTCTCATTTGACAGATCAGTTTATTGAACAATAACTACATAATAGATGCACATGGCTATGCCTATAGTAATGAAATCCCAATATATAATTGTACCTTCCCCATATATGTTAGATTTACCCAACAGCAGTAATTTTGCAATAAACATTTCAATACGAATCTTGTTCTTACCAAGAGCTCAAAAAGTAAAATTTTATCTGAATATGTCTGATAACTTTGTTATGGGTTCCCAATGGGAATTGACAATATGCAAAACTTGGCTAGATTAATTTAGTAACAATAATGTACCTGTCACGGTTTTTGACAATTATAACTCGTTATATGGTCAAACCAAAGAGATATTGTTTTTCTGTTAAATAGAATGCCTGAGGCATATACATGTATGTCCTATCTACCTGTCATATTTATTGTCATTAGTATCTGAACTTTATTTTTATGCATGTATGGGATATTTGACCTTTAATTGTTTACACCAAATTGACAAATTGCGTCTAATTATTTTCATACAAGGCAGCCGAGCAAGTCAATAATCTATAAAAATATTATTGTTCCGATCAAATCAACAACATAACCAGGAAATACTTGTCCTTTTATGCAAAAGGCTCAAAATATATAAAATGTACACAGATATAGAAACTATATATTTATCTACGCTACGTCACTAGCGTGAATACTTAATGCCATCAACATTTTGTTGTACTTGCATTTATTTACACAAAAATCCCTACTCCTAGCGTAATAATTAACAGTGTTAAAACTGTTTCTCATCAATTTACATTGTAACTATTACGAGTTTCTGGAAGTCATTTTATTAGTATATCAACACTCGCTTGATTACAATAACATTTCAATCATTTGTTTGAATATCTTGTCCTTAACTTTACTCTTAAAGCTTAAAACAGCATCAACTGTCATGTCTTCATGCGTAAGATCACGAGTTTCATCAAAATGCCTCATACTGTTATCGCTTCTCATTTCCCTATTTACGTTCTGGGTATCTGAGTCATCAGATGAAATTTGAGAGTCTGATTGAATAAAGTTTTGGCCTGGATTTGCCCTTAGGCGTTTTTGAAGTTCTGCTAGAGGAATATCATCCTCATCATCAGAGTCATCGCGTTCTTGACGGACTCCACGGTTAAAAGGCGGTAATCTATCACCGGACTGATTTGCGTCTGAATCTGACCTATCGTCGTCAGCTTCACTTACGTCGCTAGGAGGTCTTACTAGGGTGGCCCTCCTGATCGGACGGTTACCAGTTTCAATATTTTGAGATTTCGAATTGGGCATCGGCCATTCATCAATATTTGCGTGCCTGATTTGCTCAGCATGGACTTTAATAACTGCATTATTAAGCTGGTTCTTAATAATATAGGTAAGTGGAGACTTCTGTTCTATGATTCTGTAATATGGCAACCATTTTGCCTCTAGCTTGTTTTGCCTTCTAAAGTTTTTATAATAAACTGGATCATTAATCTCAAATTTTATGTCTTTAGCATTTTTGTCAGCATATTGTTTGCGTTTACGTTTAGATTTCTTGAGATGTTTTCTGACATCTAGAAAAGCTCTATGCTGTTCACTTAATATGATTTTGTGACACTCTTCTCCGTGATATTTTCGCCTAGGTTTTAGTAAATTATCAATCGGAAGTACAGGGTCTCTATTATAGAGCAAGAAAAACGGTGTATGTTTCGAGCTCCCTGAAACTGAGGTTCTAATAGCCGCTAGTGCCTGATTTATATATACATCCCAATATTGAACATTATCTTGAACCCGTTTTGACAAAATATTATGTAAGGTGGAATGCATTCTTTCATTTGCCCCATTTGCCGCTGGGTGATACGTTGACGTTGTAATATGATCAATATTTAATTCTTTCATATCTCTTTAAATGCATGACTCGTAAACTCGGACCCATTGTCTGTTACGCAGCGTATCGGCGCAGTATGCGTAGTCACGATATTGTTTAAAAGCAAGTGAATTATTGTTTCAGAGCATTTATCAGCAGTCGGAAATGCTTCTGGGTAGCCGCTATAGAGATCCATAAAACACACAATATATCTATTTCCGGACAATGTTCTTGGATACGGTCCACAAACATCTATAGAGATACATGCGAAAGGAAACGGAGGTATGCCAGTTTCTTGTTGTGGAGTTCTTATCTTTCTTAAATTTCTTGTATTGCACAATACGCATTTTGAAACGTACTCATATAGTTCTTTAAACATATTTGACCAAAAATATTTCTGTTTAATTGTTGCAAACAGTCTTTGGCAACCCTGGTGGCCATTATCATCATGGTACTGTTTGATAACCATGTCTTTCAATTGTTGCGGGACAAATAATCTCAGCTGTGGCTCATCATCAGCATTAGTGATATAATAGAGTAATTGCTCAATTTCTATGTATCGGGCCTCTTCGGTCTTATTTGGCTGTCCATGCCTTAGTTTCATTTTCAATTCTAAAATTTCTGAATCTTTATCTTGTTCTAATACCATGTCTAATCCCTCAAATTGCTTGATTGGGTCAGTATAAGAATCTTGCTTAATGTAGGCTTTATCTGCTACCTCTTTTAAGTTTAATTCATGGGAATTAATTAAGTGTATCTGCTTTACATTTGAGTTTTTAGTTGCAATTTCAAATGCCTTATCATTTATGTCTGGTTCATAATCTGAAGTTTCCTCTCGACTTTTAGTTTCTGATTGCGGTGGTCTGCTCATAAAGTCACTGACTATATTGAGTTTTCCAGGCAAGTACTCAATTTTACAGTTATAGCCGGCTATACTTAATGCCCAAAGTTGAATCTTTCTATTTTGCATAGGAGACTCTAACAAGTATTTAAGTGGTTTATGGTCAGTGCGTACTGTAAAATCAGCACCATGTAATATATGATGAAGTTTTTGTAGCGAAAAATAAATACCAAAAGCTTCTTTTTCTATGGTACTCCATCTTGTCTGAGTATCACTAAGTTTGTGTGATAGAAAATAAATCGGTTTCTCATTAACAAAATCACCTATTTCACCATCTTCGCATTTCTGAGTAAGACATGCACCAATGCAAAAGTCAGAAGCATCAGTGTATAAAAAGTATGGTTTATTTGGGTCTGGATATGACAGATACGGTATAGCAGTCAGAACGTCTTTTAATTTTTGGAAACTATCTTGACATTCACTTGTCCATTCAAACTTTACATTTTTCCTAGTTAGTCTAATTAATGGTGTAACAATTTCAGTATATGACGGACAAAAACGGCGATAAAATCCAGCCATACCTAACAGAGATCTAACATCACGGACACATTTCGGTGCGGGAAGCTTCCTAATACCATCTACTTTGCGTGGATCTGGCCTGATACCACGTTCATCAATGATAAAACCAAGGTAATTAGTTTCAGTTTGTAAGAATTGACACTTCTTTAATTTGAGCTTAAGGCTATGTTGACGTAACCTGTCAAACACTGTTTGAATGTGACTCATATGATCCTCAAATTTTTTACTGAATATTAAAATGTCGTCTAGATAAGCAACTGCGAAATGCCCAAGTCCTTCCAGTACTTTTAAAGCTAATTCTGAGAAAATATTTGGTGCACAGACTAGACCAAATGGCATAACATTAAACTGAAATAATCCTCTAAATCCTGTAGAAAAAGCAGTTTTTTCTTTAGAATCTTCGCTAAGTGGAACTTGAAAGTAACTTTGTCTTAAATCTAGACATGTATAATATGAACTCTCGCCTAGCATAGCCAAAATGTCATCTATATTTGGTAGTGGAAATGAATTTGGTTTCGTTATTTTGTTCAATCGTCTAAAATCAACACAAAATCGTTTAGACCCATCTTTCTTGTCAACTATAACTATGGGAAAACTCCACGGACTTTTAGACGGTTCAATGATTTTCGCCTCAAGCATTTGATCTATGGCTTCATCAATGATCTTTTTCTGAGTTAATGGTGTTCTATATGGCCTTAATTTAATCGGTGGGTTATCACCCGTATCAATTTTCATCTCAATTGATTTTGTGGGAGTCAAATCACAATCATTTTTAGCAAAAATATCTTTATTCTTATGGATAAGTCTAGTAATTCGGTCCATATGTTCGGCCGGTGCATGGATATCCGTTAAAAATTCATCCTCGAAGTCATTGTTTTTACTTCGCAAGGTTTCTTTAACAGAGTTTATATTGTGCACCTCGACTGCCTCAATTTTAGCTATTGCGCAGCCTCTCCTCAATTTAATGGTTTTATGTGTATTGTTAACTATCATTAACGGAAAACGCCGTTCATTTGGCAGGTTCATTACGGAATTTGCAACCATGAGTCCTGGTTCAGAATCAAAAAATGTATTGTTAATGTTTTTTAGTTCATAAGTTGTATTGGAGAGTAACCCATTATTTTTCTTTAATTTTCCTGTCAGCACATTAACAGTTTGAGGTTTAAGAACAGTCTCTTTTTGAAGTCTAACAATTGATGCTATTTGCATATCTTCTTCTAACGGTACGTAACAGTTGTCAATTTTCAAACACTTTAGATCAAAATATAATCTGACACCATGTTTCGATAAAAAATCACGGCCAATAATAACGTTTCTCTTGACATCTGCTACTATAATAAATTCATGTGTTTTAAATGTTTGTCCAATTTTAAATGTAAGATTTACACACCCGTCTACTTGTAAAGAACCCCCATTTACAGATCTTAAATGTATTAACTTATTTGAAATTTTTGGTTTATTCTTTAATGTTGCAAATGCGGCACGAGAAATTAATGAAACCTCAGCACCAGTATCTACTAAACTTCTAAATTTATTTTGTCCTATCTTTATCAAACATGAGTTAGGATTTCCACAAAGTGCAATATTGAATGTTGATATACTATGATTTCTCTTACCATCGACTTCCTTATGATAAGAGCGGTTTAGTTTCCCTGAAACTTCTTATTGTTTGGATTGCTACGGCAATCGCGCATCAAGTGACCAGTTCTGTCACAACTCCAACATTTAATTTTTGATTTCAAAGCAGAATATTTTGTCCGCTTAAATCGTAACTTTTTGCGAATTTTGCCTTGCTCGAAAGCCTGTATGTGTCTCGGCCTAGACTTACAAACTCGGTAAAAATGCCCCGGTTGTTTACAATAATGACATAATTTTTGCTGTCTCAAATTTCTCGGATCTTGTTTATTTAACGACTTATTTCTACACCTCAAATTCAATCTAGCCCTTAAATTTTGCTCATCCATTGCACATTGAACTGCGTCCTCAAAAGTTCTCGGATTATCTCGCATAACCTTAATTTTTAGAAAATCATGTGCCAAGCCATCAATAAAAAAACCAATTAATTGTCTTTCAATGACTGGGAAATTTGCAACTGTTTCTTCACCCATAAAAGCTTCCTCTGCCAAAATAAGAAATTTCTCAGCAAATATTTGTACACTTTCGCCTTCATTTTGCCGAAGTGATTGTAATAAACAAAGTGCGTGTTGTGGGTCATGTATTTCTGCGAACCTATACGTTAAATGCCCTTTAAGGTGTTCCCAAGATTCACGTTGATGTGTCTTAAAATATCTATTAATGTAATCGCTAACAACAAATTTACTAGTTTGATATGCTACCAATTTTAATTTATCCTCATTTATACCCGCTAAAATTCCGTATTTTTCAATAGTCTTAATCCAGTGTTTAAATTGTTTAGCATTCCCATCAAAATATGGAACAATCTTAGAAATTTCCTGATTACCTACAACTGCTGTAACATTAGCTAATTGATCCCCTAAATGTTTAAAAATTCGTTCAATATTTTGATCTGTCATCTTTAACCAACAAAATACAGAAAATGCAAAATGCACTTACCAGGTTTTCATCTCTTTCAGATTCTCAAGTCGCGTTGTGTTCTCGCCCAGTTTGTCACGGCGCCATAAAAACGGTCGTGTGGCGTAGTCCCGTCTCGTCGTTGGCGTTATCATCGTTGCAGTACCTTAAGGACTAATCATACTACAAGAACCACAAACAGCCATTTACGTTTACATGATTATAACTTTATTTAGTATAGTACTCAAGACAACAGTAGCGTACAGTTCCGAGCCTAAAACCTCTCTCCATTGACATACAGAGCACAATCACTTATATACAGTACATACTACGCAATACAGAACACAGGTGGCCGGAATAGTTCATCCACTGACAGTAGTGGGTCACGCTTCCTTCGGAATGTCCAGTTAACAACAATATAACAATTATAAATACATTAGAATACACTTAGATAATTGTCAGTCCGACCATGATTGTCGGTTAGAGTACATGTCACAACATGTATCTTTGTCACTAGGTGTATTTCTGTAAGTCATTATGAGCCTCCGGCTATTGTAACTGTCACCTGACTGATGTATTCTGTATTTACGCAGTTCAACATACATGTGTCTGTAATATAATAAAATACAATTTAAATGATAAAATCTTTGTTTTGTGTGTATGACTACACCACAACACTATACACAATGTTAACCAATCTGCGTCAAGGTTACAAACGTTGTTCTGTTGAAGAGAAATTGCCTTGGTGGTTAACGTAAGATTTGATTGGTTTACAAAACACTGATATGCAAATAGCAAAACCATGTTAGTACGGCTGCGCCGAAAAGCAGATGTTCTTATCACACTCCATCGTTTGTTTACAAATCTACAGGAAATGGAGAATACAATATACCGTATTATAGGCGTAGTTGTCGTATATAAGGTGTAGACGGTGGCCATGGGGATTTCCAACCGGCATCTGATATTTGGAAAGCTCTGTATTTCCATTTACCAATATGCGCAACAAAATGTTTGTATACACAATTTTCGCGTCTCAAAGTTCTGCATGAACAATAATTAAATTTGTACCGATTGGAAAGTCGATACAAAATCTGTAGGATTTCATTCGTGAAGTTTCAATATGCAAACATACTGATTTCATTACGATGTGGTCCGGTTTTTTGTAAACAAACATTTGTGGAAACATCATTGTCATTTTATCTGCCTTCAACTACAACCAATAAACAAAACGTTCATGTTATTACATTTCAAAGGCATGTGCTTCAGGAATTAATTTATTATTTGTTATTATATTAAACATGCGTGCAACTACAATGCTACCTTACAAATAAACCCAAGTTGGCACTGGATAGTCCATACTCGCACGCAAATATCAGTTCCCGGTTTATTGTATTTGAGATAGTGTGAAGTTATTGGCAGTTGATTTAAATTGCACTGCATAATTAACAACTAATTTTAAACCTTGCAGATAAATCTACCAAACGCCATATCTATAATGCAGAATGATATTGATATCACACGAGTTATTCATTGAGAAACTGTGTCAATCGGAATTACTAACAGCGCACCATTTGATAAGCCCAGTGAAGCAAGTGTATCGATATTTCAACCATACCTGTGATTCTTTCAGAGTTTCTTGTTGTTTACGTTCAATTTTTCTGTAGAAATATAATGTCGATAACAAGTATGTAAGCGTCGCTGTACGATTTCCAACCTCTTCTGTGACGTCCTCTTAAAATTGCCACATTACTGATTTCATTATCAGAAGAGTATATTACATGAAAGACATTTCATTATCATTTAAATATCACAGATTATTGCATTTTATAGCATACACTCTTTCTCAAACATATTAAATTCAGAAAATTACACAAATTATGTACACTAAGATCATGATTCTATAAGACACATGTCAGGTATGGCAATTTAAAAATTACCCCCTACCTAAATGGATAAAAATAGTGTAACAAATATAAGTTTCTTAGAATCAGTGATGGTATCTTAAAAAGAGAGTTAATATCCACAATACTATGGGATAATTTATTCCAGAGAAAATATTCCATATAACAAAAAGACTTTGAGCAAAACACTTTTGACTTTGGGAACAGCACAGGTTCCTTTCAGAGTGAGCCTTGTTTTGTACCTGTGGACTGTATCTTGAAAAATAAAATGTTCTCCCACGTAAGATGGTGCTAATCCATTATGATACAGCAATCCGAGAAAATCGTGCGCTTATAAGACCGTCTAATTTATTTTTTATTTGGAAGCAATAGCTGTCCCATCCACCACAAGCATCAATCAATCGTTCCCAACAGCAGCCTCAGTAGGATGGTCCAAATACGTATCTGTTTTCTGCACACAATGAATTTAATACATTTATGCATTGTAATCCAACAATACTAATACTGAACCCAACCATCTATCACTCACTGTTTGTATAATTAGATAGTCCTTAGCAATGGTGAGGAGTATGAAGTCGATTGCATGAACGTTTTTGAGACTTTAATATATTGATATAATGATACTCATCTATGGCCCCCGCAAACCAGCCAACAAGACATGGCACTAATCAGCCACCATAGTTAATTCATAGATATACAAACATGTGCGAAATACTAACAGTCATTATCGCATCGTACGACAATACTGACAGCATGTAGCAGTAGAGTAGTTACAGCCACTTCACGGCCAGTACTGTTTGCAACAATTTACTGTTGTTATTGCTACTTCCTAATCCAAACCGTTTGTAAGGGCTTCTTCTTTTCTATCACCATTAAAACTTTTAGTATTAAATAACGTCGGGCGATAAGGAAGCTTTCACATCCATCCAATCACAATAACACGATTTTATTCGGAGCTGAATAAAATGATAAAATAATTCTTACGAAAGTGCTATCGATGTTCTTAAACGAATATTGTGTCTATGTGTATAATTTGATTGGCATATCAACATGACACTTATATCCGCTCCCTCCGCGATGAATCGATTAAACGAGAAAAGTCTAAACATATCAATAATACGTCTTGCAGACTTCTGCCAATCGTTGTGTTGACGTCAGCAAACATTTCTCTGATAGATTTATTCAAGTAAAAACTGAGTCACTCTCTTTTGCAGTATACGTTTTTTTTATTAACCAATTTCCTATAATCGTTAAAGTTATGCATTCCCCAAAATTTGAGAGCATAAACTTCATTTTCTAGATCAGTGAAATAAAAACGTTAGTAAAGGAACATTTTCTGTTCTGAATGCAGTTAAGATAAATTAGTAACAACGTGGAAGCACAAACATACAATCATTAAAATAAAACACTTTTACGTTCAATGTTTATAAGATACTAAAAGAAAGTGCGGTTCCAACGAAAGAGAATCGTAATATTGTAACATGCAGACAATAATTATTTGCCTCTCATCTTTGCAATCTAAGTATACTTGGTTGTGTGCGTTATGTCGCTTGCTGTGTGTGTTATGTCGCTTGCTGTGTGTGTTATGTCGCTTGCTGTGTGCGTTATGTCGCTTGCTGTGTGTGTTATGTCGCTTGCTGTGTGCGTTATGTTGCTTGTTGTATGCGTTATGTCGCTTGTTGTGTATGTTATGTTGCTTGCTGTAACCGTTATGTCGCTTGCTGTGTGCGTTATGTTGCTTGTTGTATGCGTTATGTCGCTTGTTGTGTATGTTATGTTGCTTGCTGTAACCGTTATGTCGCTTGTTGTGTGCGTTATGTCGCTTTCTGTAACCGTTATGTCGCTTGTTGTGTGCGTTATGTCGCTTGTTCTATGCGTTATGTCGCTTGCTGTAACCGTTATGTCGCTTGTTGTATGCGTAATGTTGCTTGCTGTATGTGTTATGTTGCTTGCTGTAACCGTTATGTCGCTTGTTGTATGCGTTATGTCGCTTGTTGTATGCGTAATGTTGCTTGCTGTATGTGTTATGTTGCTTGCTGTAACCGTTATGTCGCTTGTTGTATGCGTTATGTCGCTTGTTGTATGCGTTATGTTGCTTGCTGTAACCGTTATGTCGCTTGCTGTATGCGTTATGTCGCTTGTTGTATGCGTTATATCACTTGTTGTATGCGTTATGTCGCTTGTTTTGTGCGTTATGTCGCTTGGTGTGTGAGTTATGTCGCTTGCTGTGTGTGTTATATCACTTGTCGTGTGCGTTATGTCGCATGATGTGTGTGTTATGTCGCTTGCTGTGTGCGTTATGTCGCTTGTTGTGTGCGTTATGACGCTTGCTTGGTGCGTTATGTCGCTTGCTGTGTGCGTAATGTCGCATACTGTTTTCGTTATGTCGCTTGCTGTCTGCGTTATGTCGCTTGCTGTATGCGTTATGTCGCTTGTTTTGTGCGTTATGTCGCTTGATATGTGCGTTATGTCGCGTGCTGTGTGCGTTATGTCGCTTGCTGTGTGCGTTATGTCGCTTGCTATTTGCGTTATGTCGCTTCCTGGGTGCGTTATGTCGTTTGATGTGTGCGTTATGTCGCTTGCTGGGTGCGTTATGTCGCTTGCTGGGTGCGTTATGTCGCTTGATGTGTGCGTTATGTCGCTTGCTGGGTGCGTTATGATACTTGCTGGGTGTGTTATGTCGCTTGCTGTGTTGTGTCATTGATAGCACTTCACACAGCCATGTACGACGTTATTTACCTGATTGATTATACACTTCAATATGTTTCTATAGATAATAGACAACTATAATGGAAATATAAAGATACATTTATATTTTAGATAAATTAATTTGTATTCATGTCTTTTCGGTAATAATGTATTTTTTAAACGGTATTTAAGTAGAACGAATTATTCCGAACATATGATATACCGTTAGAGTGAATATATTAAAACGAGAGGGTTATTTGTTCAAGCATTACAAGTACAATTTAACTAGTGTATATTCTAATCTATGGAAACGAAAGGAACCCATACACATTTCACTACTGATATCTCTGTACAAATCAAATCTCCCAGCATTGAAAATATATCTTGAACAAGAAATCTAAAACAAGTTCGCATTAAATAGGAAGGTTAAGTGCAAAATCTAGTTAGCCGCGGTGTATATCA
This sequence comes from Mactromeris polynyma, assembly GCA_032209605.1. Taxonomy (NCBI): domain Eukaryota; kingdom Metazoa; phylum Mollusca; class Bivalvia; order Venerida; family Mactridae; genus Mactromeris; species Mactromeris polynyma. Next base: position 28,422,953 of record JASFXZ010000002.1, on the reverse strand, counting down.
CTCAACGCATGGGGTAAACAAATTATTATTTATAGGTTGATTATTGCAGTTATTTATAACCACATCACAATCCTGAATTATCTTCCGATGAAGAAGTATAACAAGTGTAGAAATGCTATTGGTCAACGAGTTAATGAATAACAACTTTTCTGCTTTACTGTTCATGTTCATCATAGAATGTATACTGTTTACATGCTTACATTTACTTGTGGTAAAAGGTGATACAGCTAGAAAGTTGATGGTTTTCGGCGCAGCTGTACTAATATGGTTTTGGTATTTGCGTATCAGTTTTGTGCAAACCAATTAAATCTTACGTTAACCACCAAGGCAATTTCATTTCAACCGAACAACGTTAGTAACCTTGACGCGGATTGGTAAACCTTAGGGTACGTAACATTACCGAAATCCACTGAATTTCGGTGAATTTACCGAAATCCATGTTGGATCTGGAGTGACCAGCAATCGTAACATCTCGGCAATTGTTTATGTTGCACAACAAATCTTTAACTTCAAATTGCGCCGACCATCTTTGTTAAAGATAGTTCTTGTTAAATACTAGTTCAGTCGTACATGGTTGTTAAAATCACCATCAGAAGTAAACACAAATGTGGTCTAAACAAATAAGTATATGTACATTGCAATGACCACTTGCGAAATAAGTGCATGTGTGGCCTTGTTTTGGTTTCCTATATGTACAGCTAAATATTGATGCTATTGTTTGTGTTCTACAAGGCTGTAAATGGTTATTTGGTCCTAACGTATTTCCCTTTATGTTTTAGATCAATTTATATTACATTTCCCCATCCCCTAATATAGTGTTCGTATTCGTTTGTTATGTTATCTATCCATGTCCAACATGTTTTATGTTATCTATCCGTGTCCAACATGTTATCTATCCGTGTCCAGCATGTTATCTATCCGTGTCCAGCATGTTATCTATCCGTGTTCAGCATGTTATCTATCCGTGTCCAACATGTTATCTATCCGTGTCCAGCATGTTATCTATCCGTGTTCAGCATGTTATCTATCCGTGTCCAACATGTTTTATGTTATCTATCCGTGTCCAACATGTTATCTATCCGTGTCCAACATGTTATCTGTGCTTTTCCTGTACTGGATTCATTATCCCATTGTTGTCACCAAATTCCACTCTCCTTAATCATCCAGACAATTCCTTATTGCCCCTTTATCATAAATGATTGTAGTCACACCGCTACTCCTACTGTTGTGTGTGCTGGTGTTTGCCTGAGACAAGTGCGGGGAGGCATTGACTTGTGAATGTGGCGTTTACTGTTCTTAACTTAATCTTAATATTGCATATTTTTTATACAGTTATAAACAAGTCTGAGCCACACCACTCATAATAAAGCATGTAAAAATAAGATGTAGTTTTACCTACGAAGAATATTTCATTTCTGTAGGAACTCCTTATAATTTCTGGTTGTATAAGAGCAATAGAAATATTCCATTTATAAGTACTAACGACAAATATTCAATCACATTTAATTGGCATAAATTGTCTATTTCAACAGTTAAACCCGGAGGATGTAAATCAAATCCCGTTATGACCTGCATAAGATTATACAAAACTGCTTTTTTGCATTACTGTATTTCAATACGCTCCAAGCATAATACTCAAACAAAATTAAGAACATAAGCATAATTACGCCATGATTATGTATCGTATTGTGTTGCTATAGATTTTCAAGACAGCGTGTTTCACTGTTTCCCGTATCCGATCACCAACAAATGTGTCAAAACTGTTAAAGTTTACGAACTGGAAATGTTTGAGAATAAGAGAGGCGAAAATATCAGCCAACGAAAATATTACTCTTTCACAGAAGTACACATATTCATAAAGATTTATAAATGAAACAATACCTGCGATGCGTAGATTTTCCACTCGCGAAACGTCTAAAATTGTCGATTCGCGAACTTTATATATATATATATTTAACATATATATATAGAGTATATTTTTAAACGCAAACATAGTTTAATTAACATGTTTATGTCCATACGGATAGAACAAATATCCATGTAAGTAATACTGAACACTTTTCTCATATATTCATCTTAATAATTCGATATAAACTTTACAATATGAAATGTTTTAATGCTAGTCATTATATACCTGAATGTACAGCATACGGAGTATTATTTTATGTAACAACCGTCTTCACATTAGCATCGTTAATCATGTTCAGGACGTTTGACTAGCCACAGAGGATAGTTGGTATCATATTACCATTTGATGGCACTCTCGTAAGAAACGGTTGTATGTGTGTCGAAGGAGCTATTTAAACAATACAAACAAAAAACCAATTACACTACTACTAATATATCATGATTAAACTACAAAATCAACAATTGAATGGACGACTTACCTGCTTTTCAAACTAATGACCTATTTTGAATAAATTGGCGAGAAATTGTCGGTAGTGCCTGTTCGAATGCCTCCCATGGAATTTGACGTTCCGTCTAAAAAGGACTTAACGAGTCAATGAGCCGCTGGTCTCGAACGATCATTGACTGACACGGGATTGATTCGCCGACTTATTAGGTTAATGGGAGCTAACAACATGACATGCCACTCATTTACCGTAGCAACAGTTGAAGCGTACCGATAGCTTCATTTCCTTGATGTGTTGTTCATAATTCAAACAATTTGGATGTTTGTTGACAGTGATGAACAGCAAGTGTTTCTTTGTACAAAATGCGACTTGAAAAGAATAGAGATACTTGGGCACGTGCGTAGTGTTGAAAACAGAACACGGAACGGCGAGCAGCTAGAGTTTTGTTTATCTTAACGAGAGCCCCGCTTGTATCATGTGTATTGAAAGGCCAACAATTAAAAATGGTTCAGTTTTTTAAGTTATTTAAAAATATATGCTGAATAGATAAAGAAACACCGGGTGAACTTCAGATCTACATAATTAGACTATTATCAGACATACAAAATTTCATATGGCTTGGCCAATTGTCTCATCAAGAAGGTGAATTTCTCCGACGTGCTTAATGTTGTGCTGTAAGTGGCGAACCAAAGTGAAACAACGCGCTCGTTAATTTGGCAAGTGTGTGAGCCTATACGACGGCATGAAGACATATGTAATTACACAAGCACCGGTCAAGCTTGCATGGTACACAAATAGTAGTTTGACAGAGTTTTGAAAATACCGTCTCCAATGTTGATCCTATAGATATGTAATCGTCACGAACCCGTGCGAATGTGCATGTCAGTGCTAGCTAAGGTTTCGATAATTAAACAAGCACCGGTCAAGCTTGCATGGAACACAAAGAGTAGTTAGACAGAGTTTTGAAGATACCGTCTCCAATGTTGATCCTAGATATGTAATCGTCACGAACCCGTGCGAATGTGCATGTCAGTGCTAGCCAAGGTTTCGATAGTAAAAATATACTTTAAATAGTCCGCTAATAATTACTTGACCGTTATAAACAAATTGTGAGGTGGTCAGCCAATGAAAACATGTTTTGCAAACGATTGACCAATAGACATTGTGTACACAATTACGGTATTCTCAACTTGTGTTAAATCGAATATATAATATCCGTCGAATAACTCGTTAGTAAGTCAATGTTGATCTACGACAACCGATTGCAGTGCCAACTTTGTACACTAACGATAATTAAGGCAATTTCCTACTTTCCGTGCTTGACTGACGAACTGTAAATCTACCAAGCAATCTTTCCCGATCTAAGTTACGGCGATGATTATGTCAAGTAATGATCACATTATAATATACAATTAAGAATATTGACCCTGTAGTATATTTAATTATTAAATGTTTCGAAGAGCAAAGACAGGATACTTAATAAACAGAAAATAATTCAAAGTTAGAATTTCGTTCAGTTTTCATCGATCGTGAAACAAGTTTACATTTTAATCACTTTCGATGTTTGCTTGAACTAACCGCGATCCGTGATCAATGAAACATGTGTGAACGCCTCGGCTTAGCCAAGCAGATTGAAGTGATTCGCTTAATTTGGAATTGTTGCCGCGTGAACTAAAATATTTACTGGACCGGCTAGCTCAGTCGATTGAAGCGTGCTGCTGTGTACGGGTTGGAGTGGAATGCCCTCGAACTTTACATATATATATTGATGGGGAAAATAAAAAATGGACCGCAGCATATAAGATTGCATGGGCTTCATATTTCCAAGTCAGTAATGAGTCACATGCTGGAGGATGATGTTCTGCCAATTTTGGCAGATAATCCAAGAGGGTTGAATTCAGTGTAAGGGGCCGAGTTGGAAATGTATTTCATTTGTTTAAGGTGTATTTAGTTGTCATTTTGTCAAAGAGTCGACACAGATCGAGAATAAATATTTTAAATGCGTGAAATGAGAGCTTTGAAAATGTCATTAGTCACCAGAGTTCAAAACTCACGGTGGATTCTTAAAACTTATTTCAATTATTGAGTTTTGACACAATCTAAAAAATGGAAATAATGAACTTTAGTGTATGATTTGTATGAAAAATAACCTTTGAGTGATTTTGCTTATTTTAACAATGCCTAAAAATAATCAATTATTCTTCCGTTAAGGTGATGTATAGGAGATAATAATAAACTAGAAAATCGCACCGTTTCCGGCATTTCCGGTAGATTTTGTAAATAAACGATGGAGTGTGGTAAGAAAATACGTTTATTCTCATTAACATTGTACGTACTCGGACTAGCAACACATACAGTACGAGCGACAGATAAATGAAGTGTCACATCGTAACGTTACTTTGGCCAGTAAAACTTTTCTTCAACCATTCGAGAAAACCGACTGTTTTCTTCAGTTTCTATTGTGAACTTTTTCTTTCCAAGTCATCAATTGTCTTCAAATACATGATTATTGATTTTCATCTGTTACAACGATACTGTATTACCATTAAACGTACATATGTACATGGTCTTGCATATAATAATGACGATAGGGCTGTAATATGGAAAAAAAGTAGCATTGTACGTTACAACGCACTAAAAACGGCACATCGATCGATAGAACTGCCTCCATGAAAAGGTTGTCAACATGCTGGTAATGCAATACCCTACTTTTTCTCTTGGTTAATGAATCTTTGAATTCGGGGAGATAGAACTGTGAAAATCCTTTTTAATTATTTTTATCTGTCAAATCAGAAGATGGTTGTGGTACACAATAAAATGCATGTTCCTCAACAAAATTTACTTCAAACATCCATTAGCGTGTTGTAAAATATCCATTTAATTATTACAGGAAGGGATGCGGTTGAAACCATGAACTGTGTGTATTAGATTACATTTATTTCTGCTTCCGATCATACGAGCAATTGATGATGTGAGTGAAATTATGTACCGATGTTTGAGAGCGACGGGAAAGACAAACATATCAACAGGAAATGAAAGAAAAAAGATAACACAAACTTGTTAAATATCGATTCTACTCGCCTGAATAAAAAGGATTTTGACTTATACTTTAATTTATTGAACCCACATATAAACTTCATTTGCTTGATATTTTATGTTAACACACGAACATGTTTTTCCCAGAGTCTATAAAGTATCACAATTCACGTTTTCTCTTCCATCACGGTTTATCCACTGTCTTACAAAATTACCAACAGCAAGTTGAGTGATATTACCCGAAACTTCCGTAGCAAACTAAACATGATAAGAAATAAACTCATTCCAATTTCCTAGCGCAACTATCCTCAGCGACATGCCATGACGGTATAATAATAAAATTAATTTGATTGTAACACGTGATATGAATGCATTTGTTGCAAATTATCACGGAGGAAAGTCCGTCTCTTTATGATACTATACCAGTAACATGAAATATGGCTTTATTGTCCCGTAAGCACCCTGCAGATCTTATTGCGATTTCACTTTAGAACTTAAAAGGGTTTCCGATTAACTACGTGATGTCATCCGTTTTATTGAGCGTGGTTTTTCTGATTTGCCGTTTTATAGAGCGTATTTATAGCGCCATACATAAACATTATTATTTTATGTCATTCTATGTATTTACTAAATGGAAATATACTATCGTGGTAATAGGTTAAAATTATCAAAACTAATATTTGGAGACAGTTGGTGACTTGAAAAGATAACTGTCACTTTAGAAACTGGCGCAACTCGTCGCTTTTTCTCAAATGATTGAAGAAACTTTAATACGAGAAACCTTAATCTTGTGTCGCTCGTACTGTCTATATTGCTACTTTGAATACGTGAAGTTTCAATAAGAAGAAACCTATTTTCTTTCCTCACTACATCGTTTGTTTACAAAATCTACAAGGAAAAATGCTGGAAATGGAGCGTACAAAATAACGGAGTATAGGCGTAGTTGTCGTATATGCGGCGAAGAAAGTGGCCATGGTGAAGTCATATGATGTTCGTACAATTCTTGACAGTTGTAACTAATCGTTAGACCCCATGCATTTTCCGGAAGTAGTTCTAAACATTTCTGGTTAAACCAGACCAAAATCTGAATATATATATATGTATATAGTTCTAGTAAGATGCATGGGTATTGCTTATGCCTCGGTCTCATGAAGCACTCGAGCAATTTACGGATACCCTTAGAACTCGTGGATTTTGAGCCGTAAAGTCCATGGCTAGAAATAGGTTTCCTACAGTTTGGACCCGAAAAAGGTCCGTAGACAATCATGCGGGGGGCCTTACCGACTAGCATGTCTATTTGGTCCTATGGGCCCGTGCGGACACCCACGAGACCCCGTACGACATTTTAAACATCGCAAATACCCTTTGTTGTCCCCGCATGGATCCCACACGGGCATTCACGATTGGTTTGAGCCAGTTGCGTCATTGCGGCCATATAAGGATCAGCGTTTAAAACAATCAGTCAGATGTCAATTTTACCCACATTCATTTCTTCATTTCACATATTCATGTCTGCTTTATTTCTGTTACTTGTCTTGGGTCCGAATAAGGGCACATATCAGGTTCAGGCTATGTATGTACATGTACCCACAAGATCCCAGACGGGCACTAACGAGTCTCACAAGCCCCTTGGGACTTGCAAGTGCCCTGAAATGCCCTCACAATGATTGCAACCTTCTTTGGAGACACTTTTTTATAATATTCAAACGTAAGAAACGTTTTATATTCATTTAATATTAAAGTTTGGCTACTGATGATTGAACAAACGAATTGCCGTCATTTACAATTAACAGCCATTGACATACGCAAGAAATAAGTGTCTCATCTTCAAATGGTGTGATGTTTTCGAATAAATCCTTAATATAGCTTGGAAGGAAATAGCTGCATTACAGCAACCTACATTTTTCCAGAAAAGCTTGTGTATTTTATCATGTGCATATAAATGAAATAGCCTGGTGAAGTTTTGGTCATTTTAGTTATTGGTCAAAGTTTAACAACTCAACATGCGTTCGTTCCTCTTCTTCATCGCCAGTGTCTGTCATAACGTACTTTTGGAAGTAATAATTAAAACACAGGATATAACAGTAAACTATACTGTTTCGGATGTCAGAGAATGCTCATACCATAATCCGTCTTTAAGATTTTATTTTCATATTTTTCCGAGTGATTGTGTTATACAATGTGGATTGCGGGAGCATTGTGATGGATTTCAGTATAACCAAGCAATGTTATTGTGTATGCTCTTCGTGGAGGGAGATGATGATATTGTCTCAGCTACCAGAAATGCAAGGAAATGCGTACACGTCAAGAGGGAAGACATTACAACAATACAGGTACGTGGACGATGTGTATTTACGAGAGCTTCATGCCGGACACTAAATGGTTTTTCTGAACACTTCCAGTGAGTATATTGGAACATTTTATACGTAGAATGGAATATGTTTCTATCATCTACCTGCGCATATTTGATCAATTGTTATAGAAACAGCTTAAACAACTTAATTAATTGGTGACTCAGTAGTTTGTCCCTTGATCTAGAGGTTACGGGTTCAAGTCGTTCATGTTACTTTTTATTATGTTTTTGTACAATAATCCTCGTCTGTGGTTGTATTTTTCAGCCCAATTTCGCTCTGTTTGACCTTTTTTGTTTCTATGCGTATGCATTTCTTTTACTTTTTTACTAAAAAAAAAATAAAGTAAATAAAATTAGCCTCGCATTTCATTATTTTAAGTTATTATGAATTTGTGCATACAGTTAATTTATTTTCAAAGCAGCTTTTATTGATACACCTATATAATTTTCATGGATAATATGCTCTGTTCTGGCAAATATAATGTTGGTTCAAATCCCCACAACACAAATTCCTCAAAAATTAAGAGTGAATCGCCAAAGCTTATTTTAAAACAGATATGTTCAAATTTATCACAATTTAGACACAAACTATGGCAAAAGCAGGCTCATTTACTGATACGGAACAATAGGTGATAAAAAGGAAAAAAGGAAGCTATTAATAGAGAGACACGATGGTCATATCTATGAAATGATCAAGACAAACACGCCTATATTGAGTTGTTTTCTATTTTGATCAATGCAATACTGGCTAAACTTTTCCATTTCCTCCACAAAATAAATCCATAATTTCTCGCCTTATTGAACATCAGACATGAAAACATGAAAACAACATTAAATTATCTGTAAAAAATCACAAACCTTGTAAAAGATTTATATAGATAAAATTCCAACATGAATAAATATGATCAAGGCAAACGATGCTTAACATCGAAAATCTTCTTGGCTAATTTATGGAACCCATGCACTGTTTTAGTGTGTAATGAATAAACACTATTATGAGGGTCCACTGTCTCTTTGTAACGTCTGTATACATATACATGACAACTACATAAATACTCCGGTTACTTGATTACACTACGCTAAGGTAACCACTGCCATCACAACTTTCACCTGACCATAGTAAAAAAAAGACAGTACCCCACGGTGAGATTGGCTAATACATCTTTGTAAACACTGTTTGTTTTGTCTTGGGAATCAGTAATTGGTCGCAATCTTTTATCACATGAAAAATATCACTCTCAAAGTCGGTCCTATTTTTGTTTACAAACAAACCGATGCGTTATAAAAATATTTATGCTGTTTTTTAATGTTGTCAACATGTTTTTACTTTTACTGCCGTATCTGCAGCTGATTTAACAGACGTGGAGCAATGAAGTAATGCGAGCTCCTCTATCTCGTAACAGTTTAGTAGTATATGTATTATTTTTTAAATGTAGATAACACTAAGGTGACTTTTAAATGACTCATTGGATGTAATAAATGTTGTAAAGGAGAGCAACATCTAATGTTACCATTTAATGTAGGTTATTCTAGCTGACACTAGATCACTGATCGTATATAAAATCAAGAAACTGTATCTTTATTATTGGCAAGTTATTTGTATTGCTTACTGTGAAATTTGTACCTAAACGAATCCAGCATTTCTTGTCTTATTGGAATTGTGTTAGGAGAAGAAAAAATGTAATGTCTCGTGAGTACTTAAAGAAAATTTGTATCAAATATGTGTATTCACTTTGGAGTGAATACTCATAGATTTCGATACTGGACAGTATTTCGTTTCCAAATGAAATTACTTTGGATTTAATCGTATAAATTGTCCCTTGTACTACTGCTTCAGAAAACGTATGTTCGTACGTTAAATAAAGTAAAATTATGCTTCGATCCGAACCATTGTAAAACATTATGTTAACAAATCAATTGACTGAATTCATTTCTTGAAATGTCCATTGGTATACAGTTTTGAACATTTGACAAAATGAATAAAACAGGAACGGTTTGTGTAAATAACTTCAACATTCATCTGTAAATATTATAACCTAAAGTTCCTCTTAATTTCAGTTCTTATCAACATAACTTATGAACGTACTAAACCGAACCAAAAGCAGAACAGATAAAGAGCAATGTATTTGGAAGTAAATACAGATGACGAGCAAGCAATTTGTCATACATAACGAGCAGCCACAACCAAAAAAACACGGAGACTAGAAATAATCGAACATATTTTCCGAAACACTACTTTGTATTGGTATCTAGTTGTAATGCATATTTACAAGAAATTCATCAATATGTTGGTATGCACATTAAATGTTCAACCGTGATAAACGGCCAACTGTCTGCGCCCAGTGACTGTTTTCAGCCCCCATTTAGTTTGGCATTTGATGTTTGAAGTTCAATTTTTGTCATTTTGGTAATAAAAAAACTATTTAAACTTTCACAAGCACACAATAGCGTCGTGCTGGGATTCATTTTCCGGACTTGTGATTTTAAGAGCAGAACAAGGAAAGTGATAAAATAAAGGTCAGTTAAATTAATTTCAATAATGTGATACAATTAACATTTCTATGCTGTATCATAGGGTGATGATCACTCTATATAATTAAACATTTTAATAATCAGCCAGCCATCGACGTCTCTTAAAAATATATGCCTGAGGGAAATTATTTCAAAAGTATATCTGGATTTGAGGTGATAGACAACACATGCGTTTATCCATTCTAGCAGATGAATAAATTTGAACATGAATTATTTGACACAAATGTTCAGTACAATGTAAAACCTGAACTATATTGCATTAATTATTGAGCAGAGAGAAATATAATATATTGAATGAGGAACGACACATGACTGTACAGCGATTAAATATGAAGAGATACATACGTAAATGCACTTTAAACACGGCTTTACAAATCTACCTGGTTCAGCTTTGGACCCCGTGCCTTCTGCGCACTTGACCTGCGTTTTGAAACCACTTAAACAAACGTGACAAAGCTGGAGAAAACACATGTGTACGACCCGTCAATATAATAAGTACTGCACAATAACAATTGAACAGGAAGCTTTTCGCAAAAAAGCTAAACCAGGCCCCCCGAAAATACATATTTCTTGACATATGGACATTTTGGCAATATACTTATTAAGATGGTTAATTGACTAATTATTACATGATGTTCTCTTTGTCAAAACAGTGCTAATAACCTTGAAGTAATATGAGATAGTGGATATATTTTTAGCGTGACGAAAACAAGTTGTAAGTATTGAGCACGCTTTGAAAGTTTAAACTTCGCCTCTATCAGGGAATATGTGACTATGGCAGTGTTATGTACACGTGTATTGCATCTCGTGCTCACAGAAGTTAATTCACTTACCTGTGTGGCTAGTTGCACCTATTTCACTTATGTACCGTTGTTTCCAACAGTGAATAAACAGCTGTTATAGTATTGTTGAAATGATATAACGTGAACTTGTGTGTGAGTTATCAATTGTCTATTGTATGTAAAACTAAGAATCAACTAAAGGTTTGGGTGGGTTCAGACATGTGAAGAAATTATTTGCATGTGTTTAATTAAATCTTTAACATGGTCCACTGTGCGACTTTCTGTAACGGGGGGTAATCAACAGACATTTACTCATGTAAACCTATACAAATTTGTTAAATTAAAGTATTTTTAATTTATCATCTGTAATATCCGTATGTTTCTATAGCGGACCAATTGTACAAAATACTTGGCAAACTCCAAGATTGTTTGAATGAGACTGCCAGGAAGTGATTTTATTATGGGAAACTGAGTATCTGTTGAATTAAAAATGTTCAATTTGTCGAGAAAAATGTTTCTTAATTCCCCAAGGGAAATCAGTGTTGGGCATTTTATACGGCATAACATGAGCATTATGCATTCAAATTGCAGAACATCATCTGCGTAAATTTTCATTTCCAGTGATTTTAACAGATTGATTTATGAATATAGTGGTTCATTTCTGTTCTGTGCTTCATACCTGATGTTGCTTTTCATTGTATTCCTCGTTTCAAGAAGCATCTGTGATATATTTTATGAAGATTAAACAAAAATGAGTAAATCACTGGATTGGATTTGTGACTTGTTAACGCGAGCATGTTCTAATTATTTAATTTCTTTTCGAAATTTCTATGTAATCTCAACTTTCAACAAAAAATTTAAAAGTATGTCGTGTTATTTAAATCTAGACGCATGTTGAGAGCCTTCGTAGTCTCAAAAAGATGCAGGTAAATATTTGATGGTTTATACTCTTCAAAGTCGTTCTGAAGCAATATGTATTGCAACCGTAATAGACTGGTAACTAATGTTACTAATTTTAATATTAAGACTGGTTGTCATTTACATTGCATCTAATGGACCAATATGGCCTGTTTTGCTAAAGTGTCAAAGTGAATATGAATAGTTCCACGTGTTTAGTAAGCATCAGCAATATCAGACTTTATCAGACGACTCTAAGCATATCTAAGAACAACAATTTTGGACAAATATTATCCATTATAAAAACATCACGAATAACTTGGATACAACCTATGACGAGTACTATATCTTATGCCCCGGTCACAACCGGCCGTACACCTGTCTGCGTAGAAAAGTCGTGCGTTGGACGCACGGGTCCGCACGTTTTTTAAGCCCGCATGAGCACGTAGGCCGCCGCAAGAGGCTGTTGGACATGTCCAACAGTTTCTACGGTTTGCTACGTTTTTTCGTGAACGCACGTGTCACGTGCAGTCATCGCTAGGAGGAGCAGGGAGCTGCACGTCTATCTTGTGGTGACTGCAAGTTTGGAACTGGCACCAGATGCATATGTGTTCTGCGGTGGCTGCAAGATCGTCGCACAACCAACGTTCTTGCACTGTGCAAACGAGACAATGTGACCGCACACCTTACGGCAAACTTGCGATCGCTGTAGATCGGAAGTACGTTCATCTTGGCATGTACACATTTAACCTCGCAGTATATAAGGCCGGTCTGCCCTGGGAAAAAAATTATTCACACGCCTGCACTTTTCAAGCGCACAAGTATTACAAGCAATAACAAAATGGGTCCTAAAGGACGAAGCAGAAAATCAAAATCAAGTAGGGCGGCGGAGACGAATGAACTTGAGTCTTAGATTCAAGATCAGGAGGCAAAAAACGCCTCTTGGGTTCTCCTGTGGTGCTGACGCAATCGAAGGGGATGATCGGACCCGGTATCATCAAGACAGTGTTCTTGAAGCCGAAATGACCTCTTTTACTCGCCTAGTATATATATACACTCGAACTATTTGCACGTGAATCGAGAAGGTCACGTACGCACTTTGCGCGAACATCGCATGGGCTTCTTGCAGTCGTCTTACGGAGCCGTGTGGAGTTGTACACAGCAGTGCGGAGCCCCACCTTGCCGTACGTCAGTTGCACGTCACCTGCACGGGATCGTACGTTCAACTTGCGGGTATCATGTTGGTGTTTCGTGCGGACGCTGCAAGACAGCCGCAAGGGCCCGTACGGCGAACGTAAGTTGCCTGTATGATGTCTGTACAGTTGCTACAGTCGTGTCTTATTGCAAAGAACCGTAGGGATTTGCCCGCAACCTGACCGCAGCTGCGGAAACGTACGTGCAACAAAACGCACGGTGAGTTGTGACCGAGGCATAATGGTGATAATAATTAATCAACTTGGAATCGTAAGTATAAAATATTTCAACACAATGTTTACTCAGTATAACGTTTCCGCCAAAAGTCTTTTTCAAGAATGTGACATATTTCAATGTATTGCATAACAGTTTGTAGTGTCTATATTGAATCGGTTTTAAAAGGATCAAGTACTGAGTGACCGTTTTATTGAAATATTGTTATGGAATTATGGAACTCCACAAGACGTTTCAATAATTATGTAAAAAATTGACGCATAGTCACGTTCGTTTTGTCTAGTTTTAGTTTTATTTAATTTGGTGGTAAAGTCCATGCTTCCTGATTTAGTAATCAAACTTCCCAATCAGGAAACAAAACAAACACAATAACCTTTCTAGTTCCCCCATCGGTTGATGAACAAGATAGAGCCAAACTACTTCATCCATTGGTATTTCTGTCATGAATAGTATTTTAAATATGTTAATTTGCTATTTCAGTGCCCATGTTCATTCAACTTCGACATAAAAAATATTGATTTATTCAGGTTAAAAGCAACAGTGAAGTTTTGTTTGTAAATTGACTTAAGTTCCACACAATAGCTGCTCGATATAAAACCAAGCAAAAACAATATTTGCATGTGATTTCGTTGTTGTATTTGCATTTATTTATCGTCGCCACCGGTTTCCCACATGGGCGACGCCTCCGGAAGAATGTTAGTCATATTAGATTTTTGGAGGATAGTGCTTGATACAGAAGATGCCCCAGTTCCAGAAGCACCCCTGGTTCTTTTACGTGCTCGATGTAAAGCATCATACACGGGACATCGGTTTTTAAAGTCTCGTCCGAAAGACTGTTAGTACGGTCAGTGATGGAGCGGGGAATCGAGGATTACAAGTCCAAGCGCGGATCCGATGTGATTTCAGATTCGCGAGACCAGTTTTCTTTATTTCCGCATGACTACATTCCTTCATTATAAGTGTATCATGTATATCTTTCAGCATTACCAATGGTGCCAGACTGGATGTACACATTTGACATTGTTCAATTCATTGAAGATAATAAAGAAATATTTCGATCTGTTTTGGGGTAAACATATTAAAAAGTATAACAAACAAGTTCATATATACGTTTAATCCCGACATCGTGATCATATAACGCTTACCCTGATATCGTATGAAATTGAAGTTCCCTTACCAATAATCTGTATCGTGTTAAAGGAATTTAATTTGCTACTAGATGTACCAGCATCTTAAATAGAATCATTGCTTTATGTCTTACGCGACTGTCATACTTCACGTATGAGTTAGTCCGTTATACTTTCCATTCTCACGTATAGCTTAGTGTCGAACCAGTTAAGGAAATCTTGCCGTAAATCGCTTGTAGTATACTCGTACATCTTTTGCTTGTATCCGAATGCACGTCGATGAAAGTTTATGTTTCGGCTTAGACATCAGAAGATGTAAATTACACTGTAAGAATTGCAGTATATGAATCCATACAAATGAAAATATGTTCAATAAATAAAACGTGGAAATATTGAAGGTAAGACCAAGTCCATTTCCCTTCTTGCATAAAGATTATTCCGTTACCACTTATTTAAAACAAAAAGTAAAGAGTCACAAATAATGAGCCTTTGGATATTTGATTAAAAAAACTTTCCCTCAATTTAGAAACAATTTAAAAGTGTCACAGAAACAATTGAAACACTACTGGAAAATCAATAGAACTTGACTGTGAGACTCTGAAACAACTCAAATAATGGAAACTGGTTTTATGACTGAACCTACATTTACAAGAGGCTACTGATGTGACTTTCATTGAATATTCAAGTTGTAACATAACAATATGTATAGTTGTTTAATTTCATTTCTGGTATCATTCTGTGAGACTTCTTGGATGCCAGTGGCATTTCATGACGTACTATGAAAATTGGATTCCAATTATAAGCGAGCTTATTACTAGTACTATGTTTTTGTCAATTAGTACCATTTTCACGAAAGTCAATAAGTGCAGGAGCTGATAATATTGTCACGCAAGTATTTAACAATAATAGTTGATAATTAGACGTAAATAAAGTAGAAATTAATATTGAAATATGTAACTGGTCTTTGTTTTCACAAAAAGCAGGTACATTCGACATTTTAACCCTAATATTACATAAGGGGGTATCTAGAAATATATCAATTATTCTAAGATCAAATCTTTGACAAGGAAACACTACGCTTCAAGTCTTACCCTTGAAATTCATGGCAGGTCGCAATTCAACCCGGCATGATTCGAATTACTTTTGGTGATGATGATAATTAAGATAATGATAATACTGTGGCAATCATCATTCAGCCTCCTTTGGGCAGCTGTTATGATAATGACGGTGATCTCAAATGTGATGTCGAAAAAGCACCTAAAATTCGCTTCATTTCACGAGTCGTAAATAGTTACATGTTCCATTATGTTTGGCATTCCAACGCACACATGTACTCGACCTAATTTCGGTGTTCATAAAAGTGTGCGTTGCAATGCCAAACTTAATGGTACATGTAATTACTTACAACTTGTGAAATGAAACGATTAAGTTTGGTATTGCAACGCACAATTTTATAAACACCGAAATTAGGTCGAGTACATATGTGCGTTGAGACCTTCATGCGGCATTACATAGCCGGCCTCGTAGCAGATTATATTCGACAAAACACTCGAAAACTCGAATGCTTCGTTAACTTATTACAAATGTAGTATCTGGTACAGACATTTCATCGGCAAAATACGGCGTAATTACATACTAATAATTTGTGTTTATTTTGTGCCATTGTACTGGGTTATCAACATACAACATTATAGTAGGCTGTGTTATTTCCAAAGGTCTCCGGGACCTTCCAATCTATGTTGTTCATAATCAATACCTAACAACTAACTTTGGCCCATTCACCGTAATCAGTTACTTTTATTTTTTATTTTCGAGAAGATAGCATTTCCTTTAGTATCATCGTCTAAACCATGAAGAAACGGCCCTTAGTTACATCACCAATAGATTTAAAACAAACAGTTAGTAAAAGCCAAGAAAATTTCAATCAAGAAACTAGTTTCGTCTAAAAATAAATGAATGAGCGGAAGAAAATATGTTATCGGATATAATAGATCTCTTCACTTAAAATACTTTTAATGACTGTGAGGTTTTTAAACAAAATGAGTCACTACAGCTAATCGTACATTTCCACAATTTAATCATGGGGAACCAGTGGAGATTATTTTTGGATTTGTAGGGGCACCTTATGGTTCCTGGCTGAAAGTTGAACATGCACAACTTTCAGACACGAGCTTCCTATTACGGAAACTTTCGGGGTACGTACGGTTTCCTTACAGGTCGCAGATCTGTTCGGTCATGTTGGCCCCGTATGGACTCACAAGGGGTATGTTAGGCTTCTTGAAAGTGTAGAGATCCTTTGTGGGTCCCGCGCGGATAGTCCCGACTGGTTTGTGGCGTCCTTTCTGGTATATAATGGCCAGCAGTTTGAATAAAGCAATCGGTCAGAAATCAATGTTGCACATTTCACAACTTTTACATATTTCATCATAAGTACCCATAGATGCCTTCAAAATCTTACCTTTGTCAATCCGACTTTTTAATTTTAGGAGGTGTTTATACTTATTTCACAGCGTGGTATTGTTGATGCCGAACAACGTGCTACCGAGAACATCTATTGCAATGTGGCCATCGTCTTCGCTGCATAAACGGCGACTGCGCTTATAATTGGGTATATTGTACGCTTCATTTCCGGTATTTCCTGTAGGTTTTTAAAACAAACGATGGAGTGTGACAAGATCATCTGTTTGTTTTTATTGAAACAACGTATTCAAACTAGTAATATAGACCGTACGAGCGACAGATGATTGAAGAGGTAATGTTATTTGGCCAGTAATATGTTCAATCATCGTCAGTTTCTAATGTGAAAGTTAACATTTCATGTCAACATCTGTCTCCAAATGCATGATTGTTTATTTTCATCTGTTACAACGATAGTGTAGTCTGGAGTATAATAATGACGACAGTGCTCTAATATGGAAAAAATAGCACTCTACGCACTACAAAACGGCACATCGAATAACTACGCTCCATCAAAAGGTCTTCAACATGTTAATAATACAAGACCCCTTCTTTAACTGTTGTAAATGAATCTTAACAATTTGGTAAAATAGAACCATGAAAACTTGTTTTTATTCCTTAATTTAACCCAAGGAAACCAGAGGATGGTTGGTACACAATAAAATGCATGTTCCTCACAAAATCGAAATCATTCACTTGAAATATCTGTCAGTGCTTTAACATATCCATTTATTTATTACCGGAAGGGATGCGGTTGCACGATTAGACTCTGAGACAACATGTGGACTGCGTTTTAAATTACACAATTATTCCATTTCCGATCGAAATAGAGTAGCTATGACATATCTTTTAGAGCAATGGGAAGCACAATAGTTGTATGACATGATTGATTTTATTGAATTAATCGAAACGAAATTACTCGGTCAATTTAAATAAACACCAGTACATGTAAACAGGAAATGAAACAAATAAGACAACACACCTTGTTGTTGAATGTGCAATAAATAAAGATTTTACTCGCTTGAACGCAAAATGTAAAAGATTTTGACTAAAAATGAATTTAGTGATCCCACATATATACTACATTTGAAATATATTTTACAGTTAACACAAACATGTTTTATCTACAGTCTATATAGTGTCACAAAAATCATTTTCACTTCTTATACTGTCACTTCCATGCGTTTAACCTCTGTCTTACAAAATTACCAAAATCAATATAAAGTGATATTACTCTTAACTTAGGTGGGTCAACTGGACTTGGTACAAATTATACTCATTCCATTATACTCATTTTAGCGCAACTCTCATCAGAGACATATCATTAGGTGCTTTGTAATAATAAAACTAAATTGATAGCATCTTACACCAAGAAATGTTCACTTGAATACTTTTAAGAGTTTGTAACTATCGCATTGGATGACTTCAGCAGATTTAAGTGTAATGCCTTTAAGGCGTAGCTGTAGACACCCAGTATGTGCCGTCAAATCTTCTGAATGACTGATTTGTCTATATACCTCAAACACGATATCAGAATTGTGACACTTAATATGTATGACTTTGTTGCAAATGATTACGGAAAAATGTTCATGAAGAAGTTCGTCTTTTTATGATACCTTAACTTGAAAAATTGCTATATTGTCCAGTAAGCACCCTGCAGATCTTATCATAATTTTAAATGACCCTTTAACAATGGAACAGGCAATCAGTGGCGCATCACGTTCAAACAATTAAATTTTTGTTATTCAGACATTACATACCATTTTGTTTAAGAATGCCAATAGATCTAAGAAAAATGCATATACAATCAACATATTGGAAACGCCCAAATATGCATAAATTCATTGAACTACTTAATGCTAAGAATAAAATTACTCTAAAAAGTTAAGTTTGTTTACTCACAACGCATTAAAACGTAGAAACGATGTACTGTATTTAATCTCGTCATACTCGCTTATCTCTTTATTATGAAATAAAATGCAATGAATAAAGTTTAATCAACAATTATTTATGTTGATAGTCTTAGTAATATTATACATATATGTGACATGTATCGATATTTATATTAATGTTAGTATTATTAGTATTTCTGAAACTGTGAAGGTACGTGATGACCATATATAATTATGCAATAAATTAGCATATTTATCTCTATACAATGTTCATTGATATTATTTCTATCACATTAAGGAAAAAGTTAAGAATTTGCTGTTTTGTAAATTATGTTGTGAATATGTATTATAATCTAAAATGCTAAAAAGTGCTATGTATCATAGTATGCAGATACTTCGAATTTTGGTCGCAAGAATATCTGTAATCAGTTAGTTATTAGCTTATTACCATTCAAATCTTCTCAACATGATAAAAAGCATGTTCTATCCATCTAACTGTATCACTGTTCAGACAATATAATTATATTGTCCTCATGGACTATCAGTCTATTGGAAATAAATACAGTATCCATCTGTCATATCCATGTTATTATTTGTAATGAGGACGCAGAATTTAAAAGTGTCTCCTAATAACTACTTATTGACAACCTTTTTATTGAGCGAAGTTCTTCCTATGTGCCGTAGAGTGTGCAACACTACTTCTTGTATATAGCGCCATAACATCAATATTTTATGTCATGCTATGCGGTATATGTATTGAATGGTAACATTTTATCGTGGTCGCAAGTGAAATTCGTCAAAACTTACTATGGGAACCTTCAATCATTTGTCGCTCGTACTGTCCGTATTGCTAGCTTGAATACGTAGTTTCAATTCTAAAAATACAGATTTTTCTTACTACACTCCATCGTTTGTTTACAAAATCTTCAGGAAATGCCTGAAACGAACTGTACAATATACCGTATTATAGGCGTAGACAGTAGCTTCAGTGGCGTATGTGTAGGCATGTAGTTGTTGCGTCTTACATTGATTTAATATTTGTCTCTAAGAGAAACAAATCTGCCAGCCTAAGATTATTCGTTTGCTGGTATCGTCTTTCTTGTACGACGTGGAATTTGTTCATTCGATAGCGCCTGCTGAATAATAACGTTTTGTACCGGGTTAATATTTAATAAACATATGTTTATCGATTTTTATTTCAATTTGCCTACATTCCGAACTTCAACTCGGTGACATTTTGTCTCTTTACGGACAAGTATTTAGAACAAATACGTGTCTAGTTTATGAGTCACATAATGTCTTGAAAATAGCATCTCTAGGACAGTAAGTATTAATTTATCAATTACATGAAATAGTAAAAACTATTTTGTTTAGAGAAATTGCAAAAAGCATCTTCTGACACATAACTTTAATGGAGCCATTATTTAGATGTCATTTTCATAAATCTACAGAATGTAATTATGCTCTGCATATTATCAGAATGGTGAAACAATCACATTTGTAAAATACCACACCACCTGGTAATACATAGAGCGAATGAGATCCTTTCTACTGGACGCTCTATCCAATCAGTGGCGTTTAAAATGAATCCAATAAGTCTCTGCAGACAACGCTCAAGTGAGAGTTTCACATGATTTGAATATAGACTATCGAACACGTTATCGGGGTTTCACAGAGGAGCAGGAGTGGATTATGTGGCATTACATAATAAGAGCAGCCAATATTTACTTTGGTTTGTCACCAAAACATATGAATGTTCTCTTGAATTTTAAGTAAACATGCCTGATACATGAACTCGACAGATCAGCAGGACCAGACTGGTGTTCCGGTTTCATGAAGAGAAATCCATCGCTTTCCATAAGAACTCAAGATGCCACAAGTTTAGATGCCACAAAATGTTTTCATGTTGCATAAATTGATCTCACGTATACTTTGTGTCAGCGATAAAATTTTAAACAACGATATATTTAATGTATTGACATATTTCCAGGGAGAAAGCATCGTCTTTATAACGAGAGTTTGTTGTTCTTGTCATGTACTCTCTATTGCAGGTGGCAGACATTCATCTTTCAAGGAAGGTCTTACAGAACACTGATATTATACCTTGATGTAACCGATAGCCCTGACCCAAGCAAAGAGCCGGAAGATAGAAGTGCTGCGATTTGTAGACGTCTGCTTATATCACCGTCAATTCCAAGTCATGCCCAGAGTATGAATCGGGCGATTGCAACTGTGCCGGGGGTGGACATTGCCTACTCCATGCTGTTGTTGTATGTCTTGTTGAAGAAGAGATAGAAGAGGTTACCATTAAAACAATATGTACATAGCTTGTGTGTGAAATAAAATGTCATGCTGATTATTGCAGGAATTTCTCAGATTGACGTGATATCATTAGAGATATTGATTGATATGTTACATTCAAGGAATTCAACAATGATACAGCAGATCTTATTGTGTCTGCCTTATGTAATTGTCTTGACAGTTCTGGCATCATTTACCATTATCCTACATATTCAGTGGTCGACAAACTTGAACCTGGTGCAGGCAAGTTTGATGTCGTCTTCAGGAAGACATATTTTTTGTTCATATGGGGGAAGATGAAAATGCACATTACATTGGCTTAATGCAATACCCTGCAGCTGCGCAAAACAATCCTTACCACGTCGACGATACACCAGACACGAACAATTCCATTTCCGAAGATTCCGCCAAGAAAAACAAATTGCAAAAAAACAAACTTAAAAGCACTGTATTCACAGATACACATGACAAATGCAATTGAAAAATAATTAAATTTGGAACAAAATAATTCAAAAAGAGGATGCCTGCTTAAATCTTGGCTAAGACGTCACTTACTATTCGACTACTGAAAAATGCCGAACCAATGAGCAAATTCAAGCAGACACGTTGTGTGTACGTAGACGTATATTCATGCCACAACTGTGGGTTTGATGGAAAAGTCTATGCGCAATGTACTAATTGCTCATCATTTTCTGTTACGTGTTTAAAATTGGTTAGGTATTTGAAATAGCCGTTGAGAGTAATTAACGGCATAGTTTAACAGTCTTGTTTAACGAGACTGTGCATATCGATATTAAATGTAACAATTTACTCCAAACTCCGTAAGAATTTACCCCATTACTGGGTCATTGTTGTGAACGGAAAAGATAAACTTTAATTGGTGTTTGACTGACTGTATTGTGTAAATTAATAAAGTAAGTGTACTCACCGTGGCCACCGTCTACGCCGCATATATATACAACAACTACGCCTATAATACGGTATATTGCATGGCTCATTTTTGGCATTTCATGTAGATGTTGTAAACACACGCTGGTACAGTTGGCGACAGCTTCATTCTCATGGATGATAACGCCCGTCCTCGCACAGCCTGAAATTTGTTCGTGAGTATCTGGAGAGTGAGGGGATCGAACGTCTGGAGTGACCAGTCCGCTCTCCGGACTTAAACCCAATCAAGCACCTCTCGGTTGGCATACAGCCAGCAATTGCAGCTCTACAAGTCCAACCAAGAACCGTCCAGTAGCTTGGAACAATGTGACATAGAGAACCATCCGGAACCTGATTGCCAGCATGAATATGCGCTGTGATTGCCAGCATGAGGAGGCGCTGCCAAGCTGTGATTGCCAGCATGAGGAGGCGCTGCCAAGCTGTGATTGCCAGCATGAGGAGGCGCTACCAAGCTGTAATTGACAGCCGTGGGTCACATACCAGATACTAAACCAAACATAAGTCGTTGTATCAACTTTTGAGCAAATTTAGAAAATTTCCCATATTACTCGAAATCCCCGTTTTCAATGGTTGTCTTGTTCATTATGTAAAGAAAGGTTCTTAAACAACAACAACAACACATGGATAAACTAACCACTGAAAATCATGCAACGTGTCATTAAACTAAAACATAGCCAATGTATATGTTTTATTTTCGGGCATTTCCTTTGGTTAGTTCGATGATTAGCGATCTAATCAGTGTTCCTAACTAGCCATCGATTCTTTCCAAACATGTAACATTATCATAGATGAATTAACATGGACATTGTTTAAATGACTAGGTAACGAATGGCCAACAAATTTAACTGAATAAAATGTAATTTGATATGAGAGCGTTATAAAATTAGAAATCTAGAGTGACATTTGTAGCATGTAACGGATACTGATTATTGGTTACCTATTGAAATGTTTCTTGAATATTGCAACAAAGTTGAATATCGATGGAAAATAAATATTTTATAGGAATGAAAGATATCAGATTGGAATACATTTATATTGAGTTCATAACATAACTCATAGCTACGTGAATGCATATGAAGTCTATACAGCTAAAAGTATTTCGCGGAAGAACGTGTTTGTTGTTGAACCTCGGGATTGTGGTTAGGTCGACTGACTAGTAGTCTACTGTTAACAAATGAAATACTGTAGAAATACTGTATTTAATGCCAAAAGAACAATAGCTATCAGTTTTACATTAAACATTGAACATGTTATCGATCAACGTGTTTCAGTAAGAATTGTGAATGTTATATTTAAGTTTTAATGAACGTTATATATTCTAATGGTAATCTTTCAAGGGTAGAAACGATTGTATCATTGTATTTACTAATCAATAACAGTTATATATTTTATCAAAATGAGGTCAAAAGAGACGGCCGCCTTGACATATATCTCGTAGTTCTGGTCGAGTTCTTTTGATTTTGTGGAATTATTAAGTATTGGTCTTGCTGGTTTTTGTTTTCGTATAAGTATATGGCTTATAATAATTTATATGCGAGAATGGTGTTGTACAATGTCCACATTTTCCGTCATAGCATCGTACTATTGCTAAGTTAATTATCAAGAATGCTTGAAATGTCCGTCATATATCTCATACCTTGCAGCAGTAAACCGTTTATTCAACCAGCTAAATACGAAAAGAATATTCTCGTCCTAAACGGGTGTCAAGCTCTCGATTCGCCACTTGTCTGGGACTACATGTAAAGTCAATCAAATAATATGACTCAATACTAAAATAGTGTTTATTAAGCACAAACATAATGCCAAGTACTGAAAAGTAATTAAAATCAATGTTAAAGGATCGATCACTTATTTAAACTGTGGACTAGTTTAACAACAAAAAATATTCTAGAAATATTTATTTATTCTAGATCCACTACGAGCAATTCAATATTGGATTCGGGAAATAACGAGATGTTTGTGTTTCATAGAATTACAATGTGTCATATTTTTTTAACATTGTCATTCAGAATGTGCATGTCAATCATTGTCGGCTTATTTATATGTACATATTTCAGATTAATACATTATTGGTTAGATATGTCAATGCATGTATAATGATATATATTATAAGCTTGAAATTTTATTAGATACCCTATATATATTTAATGAAGACAACTAATGAAATCAATCAATATCACTAAAAAACACTTATCACGAAGCCTTCAATGTACTACCTACAAGTATATCATTCTACACACATGTACATCGAACTATTTTTTACAAAACAACTTACACAACATGTGTGGCTGAATTGTTTAATAAATATTATAATCGACCTGAAATTCCTTTTGTAAGTCCACATTCAATAATTCGTATATTGATTGTTCTCTTCCGTAATGAAACTGAATTGTATGTTAATTTCACGCAATATGAATTCTTCATTAGTTCCACTGTTACCGTTTGCTGGAAAGCAGACCGAGGTACGCACGCTCACTGTTACTGTTTGCTGGAAAGCAGACCGAGGTACGCACGCTCACTGTTACAGTTTGCTGGAAAGCAGACCGATGTACGCACGCTCAATGTTACTGTTTGCTGGAAAGCAGACCTAGGTACGCACGCTCACTGTTACTGTTTGCTGGAAAGCAGACCGAGGTACGCATGCTCTCTGTAACTGTTTGCTGGAAAGCATACCGAGGTACGCACGCTCACTGTTACCGTTTGCTGGAAAGCAGACCGAGGTTCGCACGCTCACTGTTACTGTTTGCTGGAAAGCAGACCGAGGTACGCACGCTCACTGTTACTGTTTGCTGGAAAGCAGACCGAGGTACGCACGCTCACTGTTACTGTTTGCTGGAAAGTAGACCGAGGTACGCACGCTCACTGTTACTGTTTGCTGGAAAGCAGACCGAGGTACGCACGCTCACTGTTCCTGTTTGCTGGAAAGCATACCGAGGTACGCACGCTCACTGTTTCTGTTTGCTGGAAAGCAGACCGAGGTACGCACGCTCACTGTTATTGTTTGCTGGAAAGCAGACCGAGGTACGCACGCTCACTGTTACTGTTTGCTGGAAAGCAGACCGAGGTACGCACGCTCACTGTTACTGTTTGCTGGAAAGCAGACCGAGGTACGCACGCTCACTGTTACTGTTTGCTGGAAAGCAGACAGAGGAACGCATGCTCACTGTTACTGTTTGCTGGAAAGCAGACCGAGGTACGCACGCTCACTGTTACTGTTTGCTGGAAAGCAGGCCGAGGTACGCACGCTCACTGTTACTGTTTGCTGGAAAGCAGACAGAGGAACGCATGCTCACTGTTACTGTTTGCTGGAAAGCAGACCGAGGTACGCACGCTCACTGTTACTGTTTGCTGGAAAGCAGACAGAGGAACGCATGCTCACTGTTACTGTTTGCTGGAAAGCAGACCGAGGTATGCGCTTTGAAGCATATTGACCCTCATTCTTATGATATATTATACATAGCCAGAGGCGCTAAAATCTACTACGTCATAGCGTATAATGTATTACAAATTTAATCGATACAAACTATTTTAATGTTTATTTTTTGTAATTGCAGAATTCCTGTTTAGCACAAATCCGAGGAGCTAAAATGTCTTGTACCCCGTGTCTGCAATCTGCATTATTTACATTCTTACGAATGAAATCACATGACTGTATTTTACTATGTTGAATTGCACGTAACTTTTCGGTAGGTCCTTACAAGTAGATAATTGACAGACGGTGATCTTTGGGACGATTTGGATGTGTTTATATTTGGTGTTAATGTACTTCTCAGCGGATGGGTAGAAATTGGACGTGCGTCGGCGGGTAAACGTATTCCCATATCTTATGTATGTATATGTGCAAGTATGTGTGTTAATTGTATGTGTAAATGTATGTTAATTGTATGTGTAAATGTATGTTAATTGTATGTGTAAATGTATAAATAAATTAATACTGTAAATGTTTATATGTACCACATGGGTCATGACCTTCTGGTTGTTTGGAAAAAAACTTTAAAAAAACGATAATGCTTATAGTGAAACAGTTCGACACAGTTAGCACCCCATGAAGAACTAAATGTGTTATTGATATAATCTGAACAGACTCGATCACTGTGCTCTTGTGTAGAAGTGTAGAACAACAGCAAACAGTTCATCTGTAAGTACCGGTATCAAATACAGAAACGTGACCAACCGCATCCGTTCCAGTTAAAGAGCATTTGTCTACTGAAAGTACACACATCTATTGTTGCAAAAATATTATCATCTCAACCAGAGGATAGTTTCAACTGCACGTTTGATTTTATGTGTGAATTAATAACTCATTCGAAGTGTTTTTCGAATCACGGGTCCCGTAAATCTCAATTTGGTCAGAAGAGAATGCCCGGTTGTTCTTCATATTTACTGCTTTCTCATTCAATAAATTGTTAGCCCATAAATATAGCCATAATATGAAAAATATTGCCGAGTAAACCATCATTCCGCACAATAACAGAGCACACTTTCGTTGTTTCCTCATGTTGTACACACGTGTATGTTAAAACGTGATGCTTTCATACAATCTTGTAGACACCAGTTGATACAGGTACTAAGCTGTAAGCGCTCCTCAACAACTTACCAACACTGTGTACTTATGTTTACAGCTGACAAACAACCACCTCAACAACACACTACCTTTGTAATATCTTGTTTAACATTCCGATAAGTTCATCAATGAAACGTATGTAAAGAAACTGTATGCTGTTTCATATACATTATCCTGTTCCCCAAGTGGTCACAGCGAGACAATCGTCAAGTTAGTAAGATATTATTTGTATACAACTATTAGCGCTACCGTCACTTTCGCGGTTGAGAACCAAACACCAAAGTATAATTATGTACCAGCTAAATCGCCATAACAGTCAAGATTGTTGTTACTATGTCACCGACGGCGGTGATTCAAAGATAATACATTCCTCAAAATTATACTGCATGTTTTATACAGAGACATGCGATGCAGTGAAAATGGAAAATAGTTGTAGTAATTCATCATTGATTTTAAATCCTCACAGTTTCAATGTCCATCTGCTCGCTTAAGTCCCTGCAATAACATCTTGCTTATGTCTGCTTGTCATATTGACAAATCCATATTCCCTTGAACATAATTAACGTCCATACCTTGGAAGAATGTTTTACAAGTTACTATTTAAGTCCAATGTAGTGTTTAACATATTGATTTGTACGTGGAAATTATTCAGACGATTCTTATATTTACATAACTTGTATTCAACTTTTAAAATCTCTTTTGTAAGCTGGTGAGCTGTTTGTTAAAGTTTATTTCGCGTAGCTGGCATTAGTATAAACAAGAAACATCTTTTAATAAGATTATCGGCGCACATTGAAATACGCAAAGGGCTGTAGTTTTATTGATTAAGATTTTAAGTTATTGCACGAACGCATATTAATAGAATCAATATATAAAGACACCCAGATATTAATATTCTGCTTCCGTTTATCTAATCAAACTTATGAATGTATTCAACAATAATAGCTCGAGTAGAACAAATTGATTGTTACATTTTCAGTAAAATTTTATAAAGCGCGTAAATCAATGTATTATAATTTCCATAAAATCACAGCTATTAATTTTTTCGGCGCAGCCGTACTAACATGGCTTTGCTATTTGCATATAAGTGTTGTGTAAACCAATCAAATCTTACGTTGACTACCAAGGCAATTTCTCTTCAACCGAACAACGTTTGTAACATTGACGCGGATTGGTTAACCTTTCGATAAAGGGTACGTTACCTTACCGAAATCCACTGAAGTTCGGTAAATTTACCGAAATCCATATTGGTTCTGGAGTGACCAGCAATCGTAACATCTCGGCATTTTTTATGTTGCACAACAAATCTTAACCTTTTCGCATTTATCTCCTGTCTATATTGAAGATAAGATACCCAATATATACAAGACATATCTTGGTCGGCGCATTTTGAAGGTTAAGGTTTTATTTATATTTCTTAAAGTTCGTGATGTTCAGCTCTTAAAGGCGAACAATACTCAAAAAATGAAACAATTTGATAATCCTGGAACAACTCCAGTATACATAGTCAATTTCAAACAAATGTTATAAACAACAATGATTGATCATACCAAAAAATAAAGAATTTAAGCAAAAACAATTACCCAGAGCTATATAGGTACTCAATACCACAACGGCAACTTCACGTGGACTTTCAAATACTCCTGTCAATTCAACGAAAATGATGTCATGCGCCACAGTCAAGCCAAATGTCATCAGGTGTATGAGAAAACAAGCAAACATGACAAGAATACTTCTCGTCCGTGATGGAACCTTCGCAGTACTTGGAGATATGTTGTTTGGTACATCAACAGAGCCTGTAAGCTCTAACGAACTTGAAGTATGTGATGTTGTATCACTTGTATCCTTGATTTCCAATTCATGGTAGCTGTATGATTCGTTGTCAAACATTTTGTGATCATTCTATGATTAACAAATATGCCAAAGAGATTAACAACCGACATTAACTTTTAATGTTTAACAAACCGCCTTATACTTGTGTGTGTATTTTTGTCGACATTAACGGAACCATATGAACGTATTGATGTACATGAATACATGATTTAGCACCTGGTCACAATTGAGAAGAGGGATCGTGATATAGCATAATTATGAATTTAATTGATAAATGTGAGGTCATTTTGAATTACATTGTTTTGTTTGAATATGTCAAACATGGTGTCGATGATTGCGATCCCTCCCAAACCCGGAAATGGATTGAATGTGCATGGCGTTTGTATTTTGCATTTCTTATCGTACGCTTAACGGCGTCACTTCAATTGTTCTCGCTTCTAATAAGTCATCGAGTACATATCTGACTGGCTGGCTGCGCGAGTCTTCTGTCATATATATCTATGTTTCCTGTCTTCGCCGTCTCCTTCGTTGGGGAATTGTACAGCGGGTATGTTCTTATTAACGCTACTGGTTTGATTTGGGTAACGGTAGGATAAGTCTACGGTTGAATGCACAGTTAAACGATGAATAAACTCCAAATGGTGCTTTGTCAGTGGGCGTTCCAAAGTAGTACTTATATTTTCATCCGTAATTTTTATTTGTGTCTTCTTTCGCGTTTGTCTTTGCATTTGCAGTTGTGTACATGGTGTATATTTGTTCCTGCCTCCAGTCCATCAGCTTGTTGAGTGTCTGTGAACTGTGTATGTAACAATTCCTGCTTGAATAATTGTCTATTTTATACGTACTGGAAATACACTGTGTTATGGGGCGATGGTGAATATGATTTCGTATATGAATATAAAGTCACTCAGAAACTATACACAATGTTCAGTGTTTTGTGTTGCAAAGAACGGTAACCTTTAATCTAAATATCTAGCATCGGTTTCTGAGAATTAATTATAATGTTATAATGGAACATGTAAAATGACATTTGTTTAGTATTCCGATTTGTTCTCTTACTTCGTTGTGATAGCAACTTGTAATACACATATATCACATTTGGATACTCACGTTTCGGCTGTTGTTTAGAGGCTGTTGCTATAGAGAGGTTGCGAAGAAAATGCCTACTATAGAACTTTTGTAAAATGTTGAGGAAGAGGGGTTGTAGCTAAACTGAGGGCCACTCTGGACAGGTTACACTGTATATGTGAATATGTTTAAAACAAACTCGTTATTTGCTTGACGTGTTTGCATACTGTTTTCAACATTCTTGTCCAGCTACCCAATCGATATTATCATATCTTCTCATCGTACCGGAAACTGCGTTTGCAATTATCTGTGGCTTAAGAACACTAATCTTACTTGCATACTATCTGTTACAGAGTCTATTCAATAATATACACTAGTATGTAGAGTAATGAATATATATTACAACAACTAGCATGGTATTTATTTAAACGTACTTACACTTCACTCATTTGAAAGTCTCAAATTATAGTAAAGCTACAAATGATGACAACTTAGCACAATAATTAAATGTATACTTGAGCACCGTTGTGCGATTTCCAACCTCTTCTATTTTGACGTCATTTCCAGAAAATGTCACATGTGACGTCATCATGAACTGACAATAAGCAAAATTTGCCGCATATGGCAATATGAAAACGAAATGGAGTAAATATTGTTTACTGCTTGCAAATAGTGTCATCACGTGTGGCGTTTTCTGGAAATGACGTCA
The DNA here is from genome assembly GCA_032209605.1 of Mactromeris polynyma. Classification (NCBI taxonomy): domain Eukaryota; kingdom Metazoa; phylum Mollusca; class Bivalvia; order Venerida; family Mactridae; genus Mactromeris; species Mactromeris polynyma. The sequence continues at coordinate 28,392,672 of JASFXZ010000002.1, read as the reverse complement.
CTTACAGAATAGGTTGTAAATGCCATAGCAACGCTCACTTAATCAATATTCATACAACAAGAATATAAATCAATGAACGAAATAATAAATCAAGCATATCATGTAATTGATGAGACGTAGAAAGTTATAGCATCAAGCAATGTCCATAGTGATAAGACATTCTGACAAGGTTGCTAAGTATGAACGTTTAACTATTTTTGTAAGTAGGCCATGTTCCATACTATAGTAAGTGTTATAGACAGAAAGGTTAAAGGTACTTGACATCAGAGCCTAGGATTATAACGGACACTTACCCTCAGGACTCAAATCACAAAAAAATGCTGAATGTTCTTTGCGATCCATATTCTACGAGATGTTGGTGTATTTGGAGATCAGGGAGTAATGATTACGTCCTAGTGATGAGTGTGACCCTAAAATCCAATATCGGTATTTAATGCAAGGCATTTTTATTTAAAACTGTTGTTCTTAAAAAAGTTGGTCGGCGCAACATGAAGAATGCAAATGTGTTGCAATTTGAAGATAAAAATTTGTTTTACAAGATAAAAATAACTCCGTAGTGCGTACAGTCATAGACGCAGTATAGTATGTTTCAAAATAGTTCATCATTACTTATTGCATAAGTTGTCAAATCACACATTCATGTTAATAAACTTGTTTATCTGATTAAAACAATATTCATGTTCGCGACTGGTACGTAAAACCAAGAAAGTCTTCTTAATTCCAACATCGGACAATTCCACAGGGGGATGACTATCAATACTACTTACTGGATAACTCATGAAATATACTATACGATCTATTCCCAGACGCAGTTGTTAAGGCAAACAATGTGATTTTCATCTGGTTTTGATATGTTTACAATAGAAAGAATAACGCCTCTATCGTGATCAAAATATTTTGGCAAAACATAACACCATTAACGCAATAATTGTGTTCATTACTTTGCTTCGGGAAAAAATACATAACAATAAACAAGTTAATATTTTAGGTTTGTTAAACAAATATCTAGGCCTTAACGAAATGTTAATCTGCGTCAAGGTTGCAAACGTTGTCGATTGAAGATAATTTGGTTTAGCGGTTAAAGTAAAATTTGATTGGTTAACACAACACTGATATGCAAATAGCAAAGCCATGTTATTACGGCTGCGCCAATAATCATTGGACATGTCACGGCGGCTAGTGACACTAGCAGTTCCTAAACAATCATATAGGGCTTAAAGTCGTGATAGAAACACCACTCCTTTCTGCAATTTATACTTGTACTCGTATAAGATTTACTTATTGTCATCAAGGTGATGGTGACTGGTGAAGCTAGCATGGTATACATAAAACAGACACACATGTGTTGTCGAAAATGGGGCTTTCCCCCCTCCAAACATTCAGTAGCTCTCTAGAGCAGTGAATACATTGAGTTCATTCAGTAATCTAATTACTATATTGTAAGTGATGCCGAAATTCATCGCGTTGATCCGAACCTGGCTCTGTTCGTTCTATTCCGAAACATAAAGTAATTCTGCTCTACAGATTACCGGTATAAACGGATGCTATCGTTTTGATCACATCATCACGTGTATGTGAAGTCTGGCATTATGGCGATGTTCCTCTGCGTGAAAAAGTACAAGTTGTAACTGATCAAAGTAGCATACAACGCATCTATTTCACTCGTTGTACATCGTGCAAAACCTTTGTCCTAGGAAAGCGCATTGACCGTTGTAAATGACATTCGTCATGTGCTCGATAGAATCTTAAATAAAAGAGAAATTATGCTTCATGTTTTATATCAGTACATGTACTAGCAATTACAACCAAAATAACAAGATTTTACATTCAGCCGACTTATAATTGACGGAGAAAACGGGGTTTAGCAAATAGGCATATCAGATCTGTGTTCTGGCTGGTCAATTACAACTTTCAATCGAGTGTTGGTGAAAGACCAACAGTGTTTCGTCTTTCGTGTGGTACGTTATTCCAATGAAATAGCTCTTTGTTCTAATTCGATTTCTAAACAGTATATTAAACCATTATTAAATGGTTTCTTAATGAGATACGTTTTAAAAAGTTTTTAGATGTACGCGTATGCTTAATGACTCTAATTTCATTCCCTGTTCGTAAAGATTTTCTCCAATTTGTAAGATTCCAATTAGGATCAAGGAAAATTCCTACTTTCATCTAAAACTATGCCGCTTTGGGTTTAGAAACATGTCGTTATCAAACTAATAGAAAGTCGTTTTGTGAAATGAAATGCTATTATAGTGCTTTGAAACTACAAAATTGCTTTCAGACAAGATATCATGTCGCTAAACGCTATCAAATAGACACGAAGGATAACTCGGATTTGACAGATTCACACTGAGAACGATTTACGTCCCTTGGACAAGGATAGTACAGAACCGTCTGTGGCAGTTCAAGAATAGAAAGGATGGTAGTTGACAGATTCACACTGAGATCGAGTTACGTCCCTTGGACAGGTTTAGTACAGAATCTGCTGTGACAGTTCAAGAATAGAAAGAATGGTAGTTGACAGTTTCACACTGAGATCGATTAACGTCCCTTGGACAGGTTTAGTACAGAATCTGCTGTGACAGTTCAAGAATAGAAAGAATGGTAGTTGACAGATTCACACTGAGATCGAGTTACGTCCCTTGGACAGGTTTAGTACAGAATCTGCTGTGGCAGTTCAAGAATATAAAGGATGGTAGTTGACAGATTCACACTGAGATCGAGTTACGTCCCTTGGACATGTTTAGTACAGAATCTGCTGTGGCAGTTCAAGAATAGAAAGGATGGTAGTTGACAGATTCACACTGAGATCGATTTACGTCCCTTGGACAGGTTTAGTACAGAATCTGCTGTGGCAGTTCAAGAATAGAAAGGATAGTAGTTGACAGATTCACACTGAGATCGAGTTACGTCCCTTGGACAGGTTTAGTACAGAATCTGATGTGGCAGTTCAAGAATAGAAAGGATGGTAGTTGACAGATTCACACTGAGATCGATTTACGTCCCTTGGACAGGTTTAGTACAGAATCTGATGTGGCAGTTCACGAATAGAAAGGATAGTAGTTGACAGATTCACACTGAGATCGAGTTACGTCCCTTGGACAGGTTTAGTACAGAATCTGCTGTGGCAGTTCAAGAATATAAAGGATGGTAGTTGACAGATTCACACTGAGATCGATTTACGTCCCTTGGACAGGTTTAGTACAGAATCTGCTGTGGCAGTTCAAGAATAGAAAGGATAGTAGTTGACAGATTCACACTGAGATCGAGTTACGTCCCTTGGACAGGTTTAGTACAGAATCTGATGTGGCAGTTCAAGAATAGAAAGGATGGTAGTTGACAGATTCACACTGAGATCGATTTACGTCCCTTGGACAGGTTTAGTACAGAATCTGCTGTGGCAGTTCACGAATAGAAAGGATAGTAGTTGACAGATTCACACTGAGATCGAGTAACGTCCCTTGGACAGGTTTAGTACAGAACCTGCTGTGGCAGTTCAGGAATAGAAAGGATAGTAGTTAACAGATTCACACTGAGATAGATTTACGTCCCTTGGACAGGTTTAGTACAGAACCTGCTGTGGCAGTTCAGGAATAGAAAGGATAGTAGTTGACAGTTTCACACTGAGATCGAGTTACGTCCCTTGGACAGGTTTAGTACAGAATCTGCTGTGGCGGTTCAAGAATAGAAAGGATAGTAGTTAACATAATGTGAAGCAAAGAAAGTCACCTACCAAACAAATGTTTGTGCAGAAGATTGAGGATCGTTTGTATGCACTCATAATATCTCTTGAACATTCGCTTTACTTCTGTTTTCTAGTTCATGAACAAAACTACACACAGCTTATGTGTTTTTTGTTTAAAGACAAGCTCATTATCCTAATGACAAATTGCATCCTTGGTGTTTTTAACAACACGCTTCTTAAGAGTATTCGTTTCGAAAAACACACTGATATATTAAGTGACGGTATTGATTTTTACGCAGGATGGCTGAGAAACTACTCTGCTATTAATCATGCAAGTCGTAAAGTGTCAATTATAATGATGCAATTACATGATATTATGTAGGATATTGCAAAGCACATGTTTGTTAGCAAGTTCTCACAGTCAAGTTTCTGATATTGTGTCAGTGGACCGATAATGAAGTCTACAACACTTAAGCGCCTTTGTCTTAGCCTGATATCACATTTTATTCCACGTTACAAATGCGAATAATTACTCACAAGGTTTAAGTGAACTAGTTTGTGAAATCATAAAGTGCCATCGAATTTATTGCAAATTATGCAATTCAGCAAAATAGAAATATGTTTTCGAAGTCAAGGATGTCATTCATTACCAGCTATGTAAAAACGTTATAATATACAGTTATTACCTAAAATTTGTAATACCGCTTTTAATGTTATTGTCTAAAGAGGAACTTATGGTTGTTTTAAAAAGATCTACTTCGTAGACCATCCTTGGTTGATGTACGAAAGTATAAATGAGTTAAGATAAGTCGATATTAAACACGACCACACCTACTCTCCATTACATGGAAAGCAGCTTACGGTCATTATCATGATTATTATTATCAGGATTAGTATTACATTTTGATGAAATATTGCGCAAAGTAGTCAGTAACGATGGATCAATATATCACTTTGACCAATATATAGGGTGTGAGTTCGAGACACATTCCTGCCTCCGATTTTTATGGACAATATGATTTTTTTATCCATTACTCAATGCTTCTCAATTACCTAATTGTTGTTTGTCGTTTCTTTCTGTTTATTTTCGTTTTGTTTGTTATCATCTAATTGTTGTGTCGTTATTAGTGAATAGCTTATAAATGCACATGTTAAACAATGCTTTTAGTTAATTATATTCGAGCGAACATCAATTAGTATAAGTCGTGTAAGTACAAAATTAATATAGATGACCAACGAAATATACGATATTGTAATGGAAAAAAACACCTATCTCCCGATGGTTTCTAACTCTGACCCAAAACTAATAAGCTAAATTAGTACTTTAAGGCGCGGATTCGCTACAGTCTGAGCTATCGCGGCTGTAAGTTTAATGTAATCAATATCACAATAAATGGTTTTGCTTGTTATTTGATTTACCTTTTTGAGCAATGAAGGTGGCCAAAGCAGGTATTCACCGACGAAAACATGAAATGATACAGCAAGCATCGACAGCGAAGAAAACGTCTAGAACGCAAGTTTTTGAATGGCATCGTAGTTTTCAAGATGGAAGAAGTTTACTAGAAGGTGAGAAGGGGAGGGGCCGTAAATCGTCTATGGACATGACGTTAGTGACAGCAGTTAAGGACGTTGTCGACGGTAACAGGCAAGTGACGGTGCGTGATGTGTGTGATGTAACAGGCTACAGTTATGGCACTGTCCAGCGAGTTAACAAAATAGTTACACATGAAAAAGGTCAATGCGAGATATCGTACTGCTTGGGTTCGATTTAGTCGACCACCCTGCCTACTCACCGGATTTGGCCCCCATGAATTTTCGTGTTTTTCCTATGGTAAAGTCTGCTTTGAAGGGGCACAGGTTCGATAACTTTCAGGAACTGAATTATGCTGCTCATCGTATAGTATCTACCTTTGACACAGATTGGTATTCTGATATGTTCGATAAGTGGATCGACAGGCATACGAAATGTGTAGCGTGCAAGGGAGACTATATAGAGAAATGACGGGTACGCATTAGAAACACGACGTCGGACAACGTCGTTCTATGTCAGGTTTTGTGTATTAAAGGTCTGTGAACATGTGGTGTGATGGTCATTAATTTCGCTCATTAAGTACGGAATTTATAGACACAGTCCGGTTAATTCTGGATCACGGCCCTCGTATGTTGCATGACGTCACTCTCAACTTATCGTGGTATACCTAGTAAATTACTCGCGATAGAAATATTCGGTAATGTTTGGATACCTAGAGCCAACAAGGTCATGTGATCGCACTATAACGGAGAAACGTCGTTGAACAAAACTACAGTAACCCACGTAGTCAACATTCAAAGGATCCTACAGAAACAAGCCCACAAAGAATAAAATATGTATCTCATACTTCTAGGCTTTGCTTTGCATTAAACGAATTTGAAACATTGAGAGAGGTTACATATCTGTTTTGAAAGAGCTATGCATTAACGGTATTTAACTTTTTAATTGATTATTGCAAAACTCATTATAGTTTTATTTTGGGTTAATATAGCTAGTATATGAAACGGGGTTAAACCGTTTTGAATTAACTGCTTAAATATGCAGCAGATCGAACCGGGCGAGCACCCTGAGGCATGGGTGTAACCATGTGACAACAGTAAGCGTTCGTGTATATGGAATGTCTGTAAATCAGCACCTGTGTCATATAATGCTAGATAATGTCACCAGGCTTGTTTGTATTACCCCACAACGGATGAGATTTGTCTGTCGTGGCTTGTAGCATACAAACGTGAATTCTTCGAGCCGATAGCAAAGCTTTCAAACGACTTCATTGATTTTCCCCAGCTATGCCAATCTCTCTATCGACACAATAAAGTCCACTGTATAAAAGAGGAGGAATAAGAATTACTCCAATATTCAAGTATATACCGACCAATGTGAATACGTTCATATACGGATTGCGAATAATTCTAAATGGTTAGTCATTGATTTTTGTATTTAATTATTCTGTATACAGTTGTTGATTATCATGTTTAATATTTAATTTGTTTTGCTATAGAGAACTGTTATGACAGTGGTATAAAATTGCTGCAGGGTTGTGGTTGTATTATGAGATGTGTATTGCTATTTGTCAATGTGGATTTCCTTCGTTTTCGGTTATTGTTTGCAGTGATGCGTTTGGAAGAAAATAGATGAATATAACTGAGCACTGTGCTATTTCCCTTAATGGTTTAAACAATTTTGTATTAATAATACAAGTCAATTTTCGTCTAATGAAATGTCTTCTTATACATGTGTGTATTTATTGTAAAAGGTTTTGCGAATGTTATCGATCTGCTAGCTGAGGACATTACAGAGTGTTTTATAACAAATTGCATTAGCTTATCACGAATTCTGCAAACAATAGCACTTGACGTGTTGCTGTTCGTTCTACAGAATACAGTCGTTGCATCGTTGCAAAAAAAACCTAGCATGGCTTATCGTATTCGAGTATAAGACAAATCATCAACACACCCGCAGTACAGTTTGTGTATGCCATGTTTGCAGTATGAGTTTCATGATGCATTGGGTTGGAAAACGTGACATAATCGGTGATAATATTCTGATAGTCTAAATAGTCGTTTACAGGATAATTCAAATAAACTCATTTGTTTAAGAATTCAGGAATCAAGCATTTATTAGTTTTGTAGGTATTCAAATTACACGCTATTGTCTAAATTTCAGATGTTCTAAGGTGTAGAATTGGTGATTTTTTCTATTGAAATTAGGTTTACGGATAAATTGTGTCATTCATTAATTGCAATTCTGAGTCATAAATCTTTCAGACACATCAATATTCTCATAAACAACTAGGCAGTTTCGAGCTTGAGTGTTCTTTGTACGCGAAATATGACGTCATTTGTCTGTGATAAAATTCCTTATAAAATGCCGATCGCAAAGCTTCGTCTGAGATATTGAACAGGTTCACTAAACTCTATCGATGATCAATACATGGTAAATAATCCTGGCTATATGAAACCTGTAAACATGTAATGACACTGGTGTAATATTTCAACTTTCTACGAATATTAATGTTATCTTTGAAGAAAACGGATATTAACCCGACATGTTCTTGTTCCCACGGATTTTACAAGATGCACGTCATCGTACAACAGTCCCCGGTCATACACATTCAGTAAGGGCCTGGAAATGATATCTTGTAAGATTTATCTCAAAGCAAATGTTCAGCATTAAGAGTTTTTGACTCATAGAAGTCAAATCTTCGCCAATCATGAACGTTTGAATGTAAACAACAAGAGAGACGCTAGCACCAATATCATACATATTCTCTTTTAAGGTGTATTATGCTCTTTGTTTGCTCATTTTGGTTACCTAAACAAACATGAAAAATATACGTTATCTAGTTAATACTTCATTAAATATGCATTATCACAGAATACATTTATAATGTTTTTCTCTGTATTTGTCGAAAAAGACGTTTGTATTATCATAAAATTAAAAAAACTGGAAACGAGCGGGTGATTTTTACTAGTTTTGAATGTTAGTAATATGATTAACCAAGATTGTTTTAAATGGTTATACATGGCAATGGTTCTTATTAATGATGTTTTAGACTATGTAACATCAACATTGGATGTAGCCCATTAAAACGTTTTAGGTTCAGATGAGCCTGATACATCTTTAATATTAACAGTTTCTCGTCTCGTGAAACTGATAATTAGTTCTTTATACAATTTCAAGAGATAACAATTCCACGAATCAATAGCATTTAGAGTAAATTGAAAAAATATTGCCTCATTTCCATATTGATTCACTTCCATATAATCCATATAATGTTCCTTCGTGCGTGACTATGTACATAGTTATACAAGTGTTATAAATCAACCAATCCTCAGCATAAGATTTTATATAATCTGATTTTATAACTTGATTTGTCTTACATTCCCCTCAGGTGCCTGTATCACGATACACTCAATTCTATACGTAATATACTCAATTCTATACATAATACACTCAATTATATACGTAATACACTCAATTCTATACGTGATACATGTTGCAAGGTCTCCAGTATTTGTTACACGTTTTAACCCTTTGCTGTCACACAAATACAACATGTGCAATGCATTTAGTATACGTTATACCTAGTATTTTGAATATAATGTAATGTGAATACTACCAAGCGAAATGTGTTAGTATGTGTATAATGTAAGTCTGTAAATCAGTACATTAGTTTGAACAGGTTTATTAGATATGAATAAAGACAGAGATTTCAAATGCCTACCTTTATAAATACCCAAGGTAAACATACTATCTGTGAAGTGTGAATAATGTGTATGAATATGTCACTGATATACAGCCAACATTGTCTTGAATTAATATGTCGATAAATTAGTGAGACATTTCATACAACACAAATCATCTTCATAGATAAGAAGAACAAGTATGAGTATAGTGAAGGCTTCTACATGCTGTTTAGTTGCAAATACAATAATCAACAGTAACATCATTTAGTCGTAAAGTTAACTTCCAAGTCCAGTATAGAAAATAAAATAAAGAGGATGTCAAGACCAAAGCAATGTACTAATCAGAAAAGGAAAATGGCGAATTTTATTTGGAACTTTTATGTCACTTATTTCATACCAACGTGGTATGTACAATATTGACCTGTTCGAATATATCCACGGCTCAATCCATTAATTCCACGTACAAGTTATTACTTATATGAAGTATAAGTCGATTTGCAAACTATCTAAAATAATTACGAGTGCGTTGGACCTAAAGAGTAGTTGCTATGTGGGTGTGTACATCAGCATGTATATACACATAGGGAATAAAGTTGTTCATACCATCTCAATGTAGGAAGGCAATGAATATTTCATTCTAAAACTAGACTTAATAATTAGAAAAGTTTCAAATAGAACATTTATAGGGAACTTCAAGAGTGTTCGATAATTCATGTAGGTTCATTCTAGGGCTACAGTATATGTACTAAATTCTGGATGCATCACATATTGGCATTAATATTGTTTTATTGTATTGGTGACATTGCTTAAGTACTACTCTCGTAAATAGTTTGACCAATATTTTGTAAAAACTCTGTACATTACAACTAAATGCCTGATATGAAAACCGCATTGAACCAATGTAGTCCTGATAACTCAAGGTACTCAGTTAAATTGAATCAACAGTACATCTCAACGTCTCCAGTTTTGAAGGATGAAATTAGTATTTGCTATTCGTTGGTTAATTACAGATTCGCGTGAGAGGTTATAGTTAAGCATTATCAACGATCCATTTGTCTGGCCGTCTGAAATTGATTTAATTGAAGGATTTGCCAAATGATAGCATTTCCTTGTCTGAGACGATAACTGTGTGGTTAAATAGCTGAGGAAATTTAAAATTATACCTGAAATATAAACATGTGCAACGTTCTATCTGTTAAGATTATGCCGGCCTTGGTATGGAGCAAGAACAGCTATAGTTAATGATGAAGAATGTAGTTGACCAGCTATATATGATGTGAATATGTTTGATAATACTGTCGTAATTATACACAATATAGATAGCTTGTCTGCTTTGTTTAACCTGTACAGTGATCTACTGCAACATTCTGTACTCCGTGACAATGTTACTGAAGAGTATTGCATTTATAGTCCTTTGTCCTCCACATCTTATTTATTTGTGGAAGTTGTTGCTTGTAGAAGAACAGGTTGGGACAGGGAAGACTGGTTACGTAAAGTGAGTACGGAGGCGCGTTTTTTAGAGGTAGGAAAAATAGAATTCTACGTAGGGAAAGTAGCAGTGCCGTTTCTTAAACGTAGGAAAAGTAGCCCTTATATATTTAGATAGGTAGCATTGTCTGACAGTGCTAGCTTTGCTAAACAAAATGGCGTCCATGCGGAACAGTGTCGTCTGGCATGGCGCGCGCCATTTTGTAGCTAGCGAAGCGTTCAAGCGTTTTTTAGCAGCTACCTTTTCTACATTGTCTAACTTTTCTCGCTTACTTTCCCTACCTCTAAAAAACGCGACTCGGAACTGAAATATTGTTGATAACACAACAACATGCATGAAGCAATATCATACGACAAAATGATGACGTTGTTTCTATTTTTCAGGGATTTACAAAGATTTTGATTTGATACCATAACAGACACATTGGACTCGTTCATCATGTTGCACGTTGTTGTGACGTCAGTGTGTGTCATTTCCGGTTTCCATATTGTCTTGGGGGTTATAAGTGTTATTGTTGGGATCATATCAAGTATAAAAGCGGAAGTATGGTTGGCACATAGTGTTTCACCAATATGGAGTGGAGGTTTCGTAAGTATTCTAGTTAACATCTGTATCATAATAACCAACAGTGCGGTAACTTACATTATTATACCTCACGTGATTTATCCCTGCAAAATTCACATATACACGCTATATGCAAATCCGTAATGTTACCCTGTGACATAACGTTTTTACCCTATGACATAACATTTTTACCCAGTGACATAACGTCTTTAGCCTCGCGCGGGTCTAAAAATAGACTACTGGAAATTTCCATAGGCCGAGTCGATAGGCGCTTATTTGTTTGGTATAATAAAATAAATATCAGAAACCATGGAGGGGGATAGCTTACGCATCGGTTAACATTAACTTTCTCGGGTTAACATTATATGCTATCACCCTCCATAGAATCTGAAATTTATATATTGAGGGTATCTAATACCCGCACTGTTAGTTAACACACTCTGTCCTTTGATTAATAAGTCCTTCCCATTTAGTTATCCTCGAATTTAACTCTACCTCTCATGATGTAGCACTACAAATTTCAAAGGAACTTATGAAATTATAATACAATAACAAATTACCGTGATGACTGGTTTTCATTTTGCCTAACGTGAAAGTTCGTACAATGGACGAATATATCATGACATTACATCATAAAAAGGCATCTTGCAATAGTGTCCACAATTAAAGTAACACGAACTTACAAAACATGAATATGTGATCCATTTAAGGTCAAACGTAGCAATGAGCTTGAACAAATATGATAGTACATTTTGTATTGATAATAGATAAGCTCGAATAGATGTTTCTATAGATACATCAAATATTGCCGTATGAAATAAAAGTAACTGCTTTACTTACGTTTTTCTTACAAAGTGGAGGTACCACTAATGTGTCTTTTGTTGCAATATACGTGTCTCAGCGTATCTGAATCACAGACATTTATTTTTATTTCAGTTCATAATTACCGGAATTCTTGGAATCTTTTGTGCCAGACGGAAAACTTCATATGTGGTGAGTATTTTAATCGTCAATGTTATGTCTTTGACCTTCAAATCCAACATCGTGCTTTGCATTCATAACGAAAACGGACTTCGTGTAATAACGATTAATCGCCTACGTTTGTCTGTATTGCAACAAAAATGCGCTTGCAAACGTGTGTAAAAATATCACATCGTTGCAGTTCGTCGCAAAACAACAATAAAGCCAATATTGATATTTGAATAAAGCTCTCGTACACTTTATAAATAATATCGAATGAGTTTCTGGTTGGAAATATTTTAATACATAACAAATGAAATGAAATATTTCTATGACAACGACATTATTTATAGCTTAATGATAAATTCGTGATCTTGTCTTGACAGCAAAACACATAATTTTTTATGAACGTACGTCGTAATACGGGGGCGGTTGTGTTTCTGTTTTATTTCGTGTTTATGTATCAGATGGTGTGCTTCCAGTTGAATGCTGTATTTTCCTCCTGAGTTCTTGTGTTTAAACCCCCAGTATTTTTACTGACAGTTCTAAGGCTGTAATTTGCTGTATGGTTTTTATTTCTGTTGGTGTTTTGAATGTGTTTTGTATTTCCCTTTCCCCTTTGCAATTTTGTCACTTTATATAGTGTTCAGGTTATTTCCTGCCCAGTGTCTGCTTATTGCTGCCAGCTGTCTTGACTTGTCCTGTGATTTTTTCCATCCATTAATCCCCCCCCCCCCCTCCTTCACTGTCCACTTTGATTCTCCTAGTTATTCCTTATAGTCTGCCAGGCCATTCCTTGTGTCTTTGTTCCTTAACATATACACGTGTACCCTTTAACCTCCTTTAAATGCTTTATATTTTGTGGATTGTTGTTTTCCCGGAGGTCTGCGTGGGAAGGCACTGTCTTAAGTATGTGGCGTTCCCTGTAGCTACGTATTCTCTCTCTCTTTTATCTTCCCGCAATGATTGATTGTTATGTGTCTTACATTTGTCATGTAATATCTTCCTTGTTTGATGTAACGGTGTTTCGTCATTCATCTTGTCGCACATATTATTTTTGTTTATCATTAAAACCCTTCTGTTTGTCAATGCAATGATCTATCAAATATCAATTTGTATATACAAGTACAAGTATAATACAATACGTTGTTTTGGATACGTTCATAACGTGAACATGTCATAGAAAATCACTTTAATATAACTCAACCCAACATGTAACTATCTGTATGTCGTTACAACCACCATGTGTATTTTGTCGCCGAGCTAGAATGAATGAATGTTGTTTTATTACACATATCAACAGTGCTTCAAACTTAGAACTTATCCGCCTACATAATATGCTATGATACCGGTTCACTTAGTTAAAGATGGTAAATAAAACAAGATTTATTTGTATTATTGTTGCCATAGAAGAGAATATTGACTGAAAATTGATCTATGGTAATACGATATCGACTAAACTCAGTGTGAGAACGCATTGATCTACCGGTGCTTGTTTGACCGAGACCATTGTACTTCATAACTGGTGAAACCAGCAATTCATATGTTCAGTTGTGATTTGCTTTGAGACAGAAAGTATTCATCATTGTACATTGACTATTATCGACAAGAACATATATAACATGTTTCCTTTAACCTGTTACCATGACAATTGTACAGCTTACTGTGTGTGTGTATATTAAGATTGTGCTCACATAAAACATGTAGAACTGTCTGCTGTTCAACTATCAATGTCAAGCATTTTGTTAAATCGGTTTCCTATTATATCATCCAAACAAAACTACGGAGCCCCTAAAATGACATTCCATATTCTTTTTTTATTTCGTAAAAACGTAATATTATTTCGTAAATACGAATTATTATTTCGTATTTACGAAATAATAATTCGTTTCGTATTTACGAAATAATGTTGCGTTTCAACGAAATAATATTACGTTTTAACGAAATAAAAAAAAGTGTAGCTCGAAAATAAAGTATGGAATGTCACTTTAGGGGCTCCGTACAAAACAGGAAATAAATAGTTTATTCTTATTTATATAACTCAAGTCATTATACATTTCATACATATATTTACTGTTTTGATAATTTAATGATTATATAAATGCATGTCTTCGACGATTGCGTGTCTTAAAACAGTAATATAAAATGTTCCAATGTTCAAATTCTGCTACGTACTGAAAACACGACATCGACATCGTTTTTGCCTGACCACCAACTAAAATTAATCAATCTTCCCTAGCAAATATCGGTTCTAAAAATAAATTAATATAAACTACAATCTTTATAAAACCGCGAACATATAAAGATCTCATCCTCTGATGTCGCAAGAAACACTTCAAGAGATTCCCATGTAAGGAAATAATCACGCATTGACGTCAATACAAGGTTAAATATAAAACTGTAAAAATGCTATGAAGTCATTAAAAAAACGCTCATTGAATGAGTTGTCTGTGAAACTATTTAGAATACATCTGTAAACATATATAGTATATCTATATTTTATGTGTTTTCATCGCGATATAAAGACGCCACAAATGTCATTTTCAACAGTAAGAAAGGTCAGACTATGATACAAATGTCGGCGACGTCTCTCATGGTGTTTCATATTACTTAAATCCACATTGTTCGCTGTCTAAAAAAAACTAAAGAAATAGTACCGCATATCAGTGTATGATGTATATAATAATACACTGATCAATGCGGTATAACATACGACAGCGTCACAAAGTATAATGCGAAGTTATAGTGGCATTTTTAAATGCATATAAAAGTATACTGCTCTTAAAGTGAACATTTCAGTTCCTGTTTTTACCTAAAAACATGAAAATTTATTTCATATAGTAAAGAGATCAATATAACTTAATTATCAAAGAAAACACTAACAATGGTTTTCTCTGTATTTGTTGAAAAAAGATTTTACAACATCTTTAAATATGTATCTGGCTCATCTGAACATAAAATCTTTGAATTGGCTTATCCAGTATTGTTGTTACATTGGCTAAAACATCTCTAATAAGAGCCATTGCAATGTATAACCGATTGAAAATATCTTTTTGTATCATATTACTTACAGTCAAAACCGGTAAAATAGCCTGATTGTTAAAAAAACTGGAAGTTTTTTTTAATTTTATGATGTACAAACATCTTTCTTCAACAGATATGGATTAATACATTATGAGTTCATTCTTTATAAATGCATGTTTATTGATGTTTTAACCATAGGAAATATATTTTTCATGTTTGGTTAATTTAATTAAACAAATGAACAAAAAATGAGCATAGTATAACTTTAAATTAAAAGAAAAAATCCCATTTGTTTTAACATACGTGAATTTTTACAATTTTTGTCTGTGCAACAAGATTATTTAAGTCGGTATTACAATGCAATCGTTCGTATTAAAGACAAGAAGGGTTAGCCAATGTAGCAACAATGAAGCTAGTTCAATTATTTAACATGTTGGTATGTTGGTATTTATTTTCGTTTTTATAATATGTGACGCGCCGTGAGACTTTTGGTCCAAATGGGGTATCTAGGCAAAAATGAGTTATTTGCAGTTTCTTTTACTTCGACATCTATAGAATGACCAGAAAGGGTCAAGTTTTGGAATAGACCATTTTTTATGGAAAATTTATGGATTTTAGAAACATCACCATAACAACAAAATGCAGATAATTTAGTAAAATATTTCCATAACACAACAGTTTACATGATGTTATATGTTATTTATTTTATTATTTACATACGTTAAATGTTTCTGTGATCTTAATACAAAAAAATGGTTACCATAGCAACCGATAATATAAAAGTTCCATAATAGTGCCCACAATATCATTCTCACAAGGATTGCCATAATATCTATGTCAATACACTAATAAGAAACAATATTTCCAACGGTTTGAATGAAAATGAATGTATTAATATCTATTTATTTATCTGCTATGAAGTGTATATTCTTTCAGTAAAGAGAAACGACTTGTGTCGAAATAGCTCTGAATTTCCGCAAAATTAGTTGCGTGAGGTTATGCAAAAGTATCAAACAAATCCTTCAATCCAGATATCTCATCCTAATCCAAAGACAACAATGAAAATCCGGTGATGGATTTCCAATATTTTTGCATAATTAGGAAATGAAATTTAGACAAATATGGTTGCTATGGTAACCAAAATCTAAAAAAACATATTATTACAATGGATTGCTGTAAAACACTGTTAAGTCAGCTATGTTATGACAATTTCAGATTCAATTAATGTCTCATTAGTTTTGCCTAATGTTCCAGTTCTGCGTGATTAGCTCGTTATAGTGCATGTTTGTATAGTCTTGTTTTCTTGGTGTATTTTTCGTGTCCGTGAAGCTTATAAAGTGTTACACACCTTAGTATATGTGTATCTCATTAGTCCAGGGAATTGCATATATTCTTACAGCATATTATTTCTATGGAAACGCGAATTAATGCTTATATACGACCTGGTGCCGGTGCATTAATGACAAGGATTTCGCAGATATAATACCTTCAAGCGGATATATATTTCATCTAATGAGCTAACCATCATACTAGTCGTAAGTCTGTCATAATTAACATCACCAAAGTTTCTGTGAACCACATTTTACATTCGGTCTCATTATGTGCTCTCTTTCTATTTTCAGATCATGTGTTTTACAGCATTTTCTGTAGTTTCCATGGTTGTAGCTGTTGTCAGTATTCAGTTATTACGACTTGGCCTTGTAAATCACACGACAGATGGTCACACCTTCCAGAAACAGAACAAAGACACACTTATAATTATTGCACTTGCACTTGCCGGAAGTGAGATACTTGTCTGCTTATTATCCACGCTGCTGAGTTGTCGTATGGCGAAAGTTGCCAAAGAAGAACTATGTAAACGCCGAGAAGGAATGTTTCATGTCAAGGTAGTTGGACAAAAAGATATTGTTGTAATTACACGACCGCTTACAGACAAAGGTTATGAAACTGAGAAAGAAAATGAAGACACTGAATTATAGCATATAAATAAATATGCTTGTTCTGAAATAGGGGAAGTGAATTATGGTTTTGAGTCATTAGTTGAGTTTTCAAAATGCTCGCCACTTCATCACTTGTCATCTTTATGACTTAACTACAATCATAGTTAGTCTTAATCAATGTGTGCCATCACAATGCATTAACACAAACGTCTTTGGCAAATTTACTTTAAAAAAAACATTAGAAATAGACTAATGATAGTACTGTAACTGATTTAGATCTATTTTTAGACGACATTTAGATTTCATGCCGGTAATTATCACAATCGTTTTGTCAGTTAATGTAATTTGCAGTGGGCCATATAAAATAAACCAAGGAAACTATCACTTAAACACCGCAAACATGTTTACAGCTTTCCAAGGTTATTGGCTGATTGCGTATGTTATGTTACAAGAGTAAGATTATTTTGAAAATGATTGGATTTCCAATGATATGTCTGACGCAAACGGAAGTTGCCTTAAAAGTTAGATGGAATCTGAAGTGGTAAATGATCTGTGACGTAAGACTCATGCACATAATGAAGCCTTCATTTTGTTAATAAACAAAAACGGTCGACATAAGTACTTCGAGACAAATTCAAAACTGTAAAAATTGCATAAATCCTTACACGTTGGATACAAATACCAAGTTTGTTACAAAACTGTCAGGTTGATTACCAAATGACAAGTTTGTAACAAAATGACTGGATGGTAACAAATGACTGGTTGGTTACAAATGACCGACTGATTACAAATGACTGGTTGGTTACAAATGACAGACTGATTACAAATGACTGGTTGGTTACAAATGACAGACTGATTACAAATGACTGGTTGGTTTCAAATGACTGGTTGGTTTCAAATGACTGGTTGGTTACAAATGACTGGTTAGTTACAAAATGACAGATTGGTTACAAATGATAGACTGATTACAAATGACTGGTTGGTTACAAATGACAGACTGATTACAAATGACTGGTTGGTTACAAATGACAGACTGATTACAAATGACTGTTTGGTTACAAATGACAGACTGATTACAAATGACTGGTTGGTTACAAATGACAGATTGATTACTAATGACTGGTTGGTTACAAATGACTGGTTGGTTACAAAATGACAGGTCAATCACAAAATCACATTTTGATTACAAACTTATAAGCAAATGTTGAAGGTCATGTATCCTCAGGTTCGAATGTTTTGAGTGTCACGGCGTGGTTTATATAAATGTCTGAATCTCTGTTTCACAAATGTTTTACAAAAGATATATTGCCAAACAGTCATAATATAAAACCTCAATTCACTATATATTATTACTTTTATTTCTCAGTTTTATATAAGGATACAATGTATACATATACACTGAATGTTTCAAAGAGAAATAAATAAACTATATTATACAGACGTGTTATATTTTACCTGATATACAATGGATAACTATTACACGATGTATGCGCACATTTTCTGCATGATTAGTTTGCTTTCCCAAATAATTAGTTTTACAATAACTGGAAAGAGAGAGAACTCCAAGAATCGATTGAACTATAGTTGAGCAGACACTCGTTTTCCCCATTTGATTTGTTTAGTTCGCTCGTTTCAGATCCATCATCGATTTATTTCTTTGCCTTTATTGTCCTTTCTCTGCATGTAATTTAGTTGTTGCCTCAATCACACAGTTTCTTGATGATGTGTATTGTTGAAGTGCCTGATATTTTCTCAAACTTAATGTCAACCTTGTCACTACACTTATTGATTTCTTGCACCATTTTGTTGTCATACAGTTTACTGTTACGACATATTCATTCTATTCACTGCACCTTAAGTGAACAAATGCACCATAATTTCAAGCATGTATATAGATGTATGAAACCAAATATATTTTGTTTGTTTAAAACTCAGTTTTAGTTAATTTTTGTTTATTTTCTGTTTTTTTAGAATGACGCTGACGAAAACGATAATGACGTCATATTTTCATCGCGATCATTTGACTTAATTAAATCGGCAGACAATGGTGAAAATGAACTTCAAATTATTGACGGAATGGAGAATTCGGACATTGAATGTTTTAACGTTTGTTCGTCGTTTGATTTAAATATGGACAATAATATTGGACGAACGAAAACGAAATATTTGGAAAACCAGTCAACCGGAAGTAGAAACACAGACTGCGAGATGATGCAGATATATTGTGTTCAGCAAGACGATGTTCGTGGTAACGATACCTCAACGATAGGAAGTTGAAATCTCTCCAAAATCCTTTCTAATAGTGATATTTCATGAAACCATTCATTCGATCGAGAATATGTGATAAATCCTTAGTTACAATAAGTAGTGCTAACGTGTGTTGTGTAGTATCTATACAGACTCATACACAATGGCTTGTGTGTACTTTTCGTCCATTCTAATTATTAGGTTGCAGGGGCGGATCTAGGATTTGGACTTAGGTGGGCGTTTTTTGTCATTTTTTTGGAAATGCTCTTGTCTGTCTGCAAAGGCAAGTGGGATAACATTAACTATCATATGTATAAAGCATAACATCATCACCATAGAATATAATGCGACAATAAACCAAAATCGCTTACTTGAATATCTTATAAATAAAGATCTCTGTATATTTTCGCATTTATACTCGGACACGCATGTAAGGTATGGGACATTTAGGGGGCGTGTCCAGCGCACGCTCCTCCTCCCCTCGATCCGCTAGTGAGTTGTTATAGGTACTCGAGTAGTTTATTCCGTCCAGTTGAGATTTGTGATGTCATCAAATGACGTCAGAGATGGACCTTTGTACTAATATGTTATATGTAAAACATATCGATTATACCGAGTATCATGTTTTGTTACTCCAATGCTGTGATTTGTTTTATCAAATGCTGTTTTCATGTCAGTGCTATATTGCAATGTGCGTCAAAATAAAGTGACACAGTAGTGTTGAAAAATATGCATCTATTCCTCTTTTACATTTGAAGCAGCACACTTGAATAAATTATTGTTCTAAAATAAAGAGAGACATAGGGTTAATTTAATAAACACTTGCTGTATTCAATTACATCGAACAATTTGCCGGTATTTAATTATGTCACATTTCACTTCAATATTACCATAAGCATGGTTATCAAAATGATATTCATATACAGAAAAGATGACAATATTAATACAGTTTTATTGGAAGGAACGTAATTATATGTTAAAGCTATATAACTTATTGTCGTTAGATGGTTGTTTGTAAACACTACATGCAATTAATTCAGTACAAAAGTTAACAACAACACGAGTGACATTTCAGGGAGACAACAACAACTTTAATTAAAAAATCAGTTTTCCGGTTGATATCACAAAAAGACGCTCAGAAGTTGGAATATTTTTTTACCGATTCACTCGCATTTTATTTATAGATCGATTCAGTGAACTTTAACCTCTGTCCGTTCATATGGCTGTACTCTGTGTCATATGTACATGTAAATGTGAGTAAAGATCTGTACTCAAATGTCTCATGCAATTGTGTTTAACGTGAAATGGGTGTTTTATCAACAGAAGTGTAAAAATGAAGTAAACAATATATAACAGACTAAATATCGCCAAGTGTTAACGATTAAAAGGCCTGTTTGACTTCCGTCCAAATTAGCGATCACCGTAATTCTAACCGCGTTTACAGTAGACACTAAAGCGCGCATGAACGGTGAAATCGTACGTCGTCAATAAAGTAGATCTCTCGATGCTTGTTTTGGAGCAAAACAGTCTAAAAAGAGCACGTTTTGTTGAAGACATCATAAAGGTAGATATCGAGGGGTTACAGCCAGAACGTGCTATCTATGACTTTTTTTTCAAAAAATACTTTTTTGGCTCTTTAAGTCTTATTTTGTCATTTAGACATGCTGTTGAAATATTTCCGTGATGTCGTCATTAATTAACGAGATATCAATTAAAACCAAATTCCACTATCACATATCTACCAATTTTGTTTCTGCCAATTTGAACTAAACGCCTATGGACTCCTTACACTGTTTGATATCGAATCATTTATTTGAGGCTAAACACATCAAGTTAGGATAATGTCACAAAACACGATGATATGTGAGACTAAAATCATTATTTTTGAAACCAGTCCGTTTTATATGAAACACTGACATTTTGGCTGAAGTACTTGCGGCTAAATTTGCTCATTTTATATTGTACCAAAATAAAGCAGCGGGTGATAAACTAATTTCTCTGGAAAATGTAAATGTAAAACCACCGCTTTTGTTTGTAAAGCAGATTGGCCGTGATTGTTTTGTTTTCATTTAGTGCATAACCTTGATCAAAATGTTGTATATGAATAAGTATCATTTTGGCTTTTTTAAAATGAAGCATTCACGTGTAACAAAATAATTCAGCGAATGGATATAAAGAAACAGTAATTGTTGGTGGTTTTTAGAGCACAAGGTAATTAATATATTTTTTTCATCCTTATTCAGCAATTTACTGATTCCTAACTTGTTCTTTTCGGTTTAAACATAAATTTTAGTTACCACAAAATAAGATTATGAGAAGTACTTTAATAAAATTAATACAAGTTTTATTATTTATACAGTAATTTTCAAATGTCTCAACTTGTTTTTTATCAATTAAACATAAAAAATAAATTCCCACAACAAAGTGATAGTTAATATATTTTGAAAAATTATTAAAATAATAAAGGCATTCAGTTGGGATAAAAAAGAATACAATGTAAATATAATTGTGATGAGCATTTTATTGCTATCTCAATTTCTAGATGGACATCGAAGCTCTATGGTCAAGTGATTGGAGGTGAGGAATGTGATTGTGTTCCTGTCAGTCACGTTTCAACAACACAAACAATAGTGCCTGAATTCAACAAAGAAGTTACAAGCATAAGCGCAAATACGGAGAAAAGCAGAGCAAGATCAAATAAGCGAAAAAGACGACAAAAACTCAAGTATATTGACGGTTCCTCAGATGAAGATATTCCTTTAAGCCATTATGTAAAGGAAAAGAAGTCAGACAACTCTGGTAGTGACAGGAGTGTTAAACAAGAAAAATCTTTAAAAAACTTGAAGTTTGCAAATTGGTTGCACTCTCTAGGTTAAATTTTGTTGTACAACATAAAAAATGCCTAAATGCCATTCAATTACGATATACTACAAATACTCCGAGACCTGTAAGGGGAGATCACTGCGTTTGAGACTGCATCAATCGTAACTTCTTAGCGGTATTCGGGAGAGCCAATAATGTCGAGGTGTTCCGAATGAGACGGCATAATAAATAACTCCGTAGTGTGATCATAGACACAGTATAGTCAGTTTCAATCTAGTTCAACATTACTTATTGCGTAAGTCGTGAACTCACACATCCATGTTAATTAACTCGTAACATAGCGATTTATCTGATTAAAAGAATATAAATGTTCGCGACTGGTACATAAAACCAAGAAAGTCTTCTTAATTCCAACACCAGAGAATTCTCCGTGGTGATGAATTTGCCTTGAGAAATGGCGCGAAATTGCCTTGGTGGTTAACTTAAATTTGATTGGTTTACAGAACATTGAATATGTAATTAGCCAAACCATGTTAGTACGGCTGCGCCGAAAAAGCTAAAGTGTTTCATGCTAGAAAACAGAGAGAACTGAAACTTCAAGAAAGGAGACAAAGGAAGAAAGAAAACTACCATAGACAAAATATTGTCAATATTATTGACCACGTAAATAGTATGATCAATTAAATAATTATGCTAGAAAGGATCGAATTTATAAGTATATAAAGATGTATCTCCAAAGTTAAAGAGTTAAAAGTTACCCAATCTACTGCAACTACCTAGGACGCCGGAAAAGAATGAACATACATTTAAAAAAATATATAACCAAAAATGTAACAGTCGTTGCCTAATCTACAATGTGGTATATATAAAACTAGAAATGTGTCCATAGGACACAGATGCCCCCACTTGCAGCCTTTGTCACAAAAGCAAATGCTATTATTCTGCTCATAGTTTGTGAATGGGTATCCAAATTACCAAGTGAACAACTGTACTGATTATGGTGATAAGTCAAGGGCCATAACTTTGCACTTACTGGACACAGGCAAACACGAAACCCCTGGTACACAACTATACAGGTTGGTGAACATTCCTGTACAGCTTGGTGAGTGTAGCTGATATACTGTTGGAGATATGTGCGACACAAAACAGCACGCTCTGTATGCTATATTTTCAATATATCAAGGGCCATAACTTTGCACTTACTGGGCTCACCGAAATATGAATCCACAGGTGCAATATAACACATGCTTTAGAACATTTCTGAAAAGTCTTATAACTCTGGCTCATATACTTTTGGAGATATGTGCGACACAATTTTTCATACTATGTAGGCTATATTTTAACTAAGTCAAGGGCCATAACTTTGTACTTAATGGACATAGCCAAACATGAAACACCAGGTGCACATCTTCACATGCTGCTGAACATTCGTGTAAAGTGTAATGACTCTGGGTCATATACTTTTGGAGATATGAGTGACACAAGATTGCATACTATGTAGGTTATATTTTAACTAAGTCAAGGTCGATAACTTCGCACTTACTGGACACAGCCAAACATGAAACCCCAGGTGCACAACTTCACATACTGGTGAACATTCCTGTAGAGTTTAATAACTCTGGGTCATAAACTTTTGGATATGATTGACACAAGATGTTGTGACGGACGGAAGGACGGACAGACAGACGGACAATGGCAAATCTATATGCCCCCCCCCCCCCCTTCAGAGTGGGGGCATAAAAATGTAGTAACAGATGTGAGTGGGGAGGGAAAAAAAGTGCTATCCCTGGTGGATGAAATGATAAAAGCATTTAATGCAAGTGCGGGGCGACTTTTTACGGCCGCCACACTCATATGACAAACAATAAGGGCAGCGCAGCTTGGTTGGCCCCTGAAGTATTTGAAGGTGCAGTTTTTGTAGTCTTCAAGTTTTTATAATATGTCATTATGGTTATAAATCATTGACTTCGAAAATTAGCAACAGATTACAGATTTTAAATTTTCCCTAAAAGTAATTTATAATAATTCTTTTTTTAATTAGATAATTGGTTTCTTATCAATAACGCTTGAAAGGAATTGATATTGCTTCAAAATTATATAGTCTGTACAAACAAAGTATTTGTATTCTACTGAAAAGACCTATAAGGGGACATTGTGTCCTATAGACAGATCAAGTTTGTTCTCTCTGGACTCGTTTATAGATATACTACTACAACACTTTTCCTTTTTCTGACCTGAATATTAAGATTGGATCTGAGAATAAAGGCTTGGTATTCAGTGTGCATGTATTTATTAAGACGAAACTGACAATGAAAAAAGTGACAATAAGGAAATTTTTAATGGAGAAGTAAGTGTTGAAAAGAAGGTTGAAAGTGAATCTGGTGATGTAAGTAAAGACAAAAGTTGTGAAGAGAAAGTTGAACAAACGTTGTCTAATGCGACTAAAATTGATGTGAAAGAAACGCCAACAAGTGTTGAGGGTTTGAAAAGTCTATAAAACCAGGAAATGACAGTATAAGTGTGGAACCTAGTGAAAGAGTGTCTCATCTAAATGCTACTGACGATATAGACAAAAAGATTGCTAATAAAGTGAAAACTAAGAAATCGAAATATCCTACCATTGATGATGCAGCTATTGCATCTATGGAAATTCTGCAACGTAGTCTGAAGAAATGCGAAATATGCAATTTATAAAGAATTTACCCGTCCAAATCAGCTGCTTACCCATATGAGAACGCATACTGAGTAATGGGTTATGTGTAACAAAACGTTCGGACATAAAAGCAGTCTTAAGACACACTTTGAGAAGCACAAAGCAGAAATGTATAAGTGTACAATATGTGAAGAACTGTATACCACGGGGGCGGAACTTTCCGAGCATTCCGTCACTCACTCGTGGGATGATTGTCGGGATATGGACGCTCTTTAGCTTAGTTTTATTCTCGATGTGTAAAATATATCCGCTTTAGGTATCTTGGATCCTCTTTAACCCATATTGGTCGTCTTCTGTTGACCGAAGCAGCAGCAGAACCCGGCAGCACCCTGAGCGACTGAGCAGCCCTCTTAAGGAATGCACTGCTCACCGCCATATAATGAGGAAGGGACTAGAAAATGTGTCCTAAACATTGCCTGCTTCACACTAACCTGGCTAGACTACCGCGACTAGCAGGCATCCCACTTACGCGGTCGAAACACTAAAGAAAAACAAAACAGAGCATCGCCGCTCACTATCGGCTCATGGAATATTCGAACGCTTCTGGATAATCCAAACGCCAGCCGTCCTGGTAGACGCACAGCACTAATAGCTCACGAGCTCAATCGCTACGGCATCGACATAGTAGCTCTATCAGAGACAAGATTTCCTGATGAAGGACAACTAACTGAGGTCGAAAGCTGCTACATTTTCTTTTGGAGTGGATGCAGCCCTGCATAGAGTCGGGAGTTGGTTTTGCTATCAAAACCTCTCTTGTCAGCAAACTACCAAGTCCTCAAAAAGGCATCAATGACCGTCTCAAGACTCTGAAGATACTAGTGGGGAAAGATAAACACGCTACTCTCATAAGCGCATATGCTCCCACAATGAAAAATCCTGAGGAAGTAAAAGACAAGTTCTACCAAGAACTTGATTCACTGATCTCCAGTGTTCCCAATCAAGACAAGCTCATCATCTTTTGGTGACTTCAATGCACATGTAGGTACATATTACCAAACATGGGAAGGCGTCATTGGTAGAAATGGCATTGGCAACTGCAACAGCAATGGGCTTCTGCTACTCCAAACCTGGACTACTCATCACAAACACCATCTTCCGCCAAAGCAACCGGCACAAGACCACCTGGATGCACCCCAGATCAAAACACTGGGAATTGCTGGACTACATTATTGTGCGAAAATCAGACAGACAAGATGTGAAGTCTACTAAAGTCATACGCGGTGCAGAATGCTGGACAGACCAGGGACACGTAGTGTTCAAGCTTGTAATTCAGTTTCAATCTCCTCGCAGACCACAGGGAAAGAAAGCAATGAAGCGTCTAAATGTCTCCCATCTTAAATTTAGCAGTAACCGAGAACTTCTCTCATCTGCCATCCATGACCAACTTGCCAATATTCAGTTTAGCTATGATGATGTTGAAAAGGACTGGTAAATGCTAAGAGACTCCACGCTACACCACTGGAGACTTTCGGCACTTCAGAGAAAAAGCATCAAGACTGATTTGACGAAAACGACACAGAAATACAAGCTCTGCTGGTGGAGAAGCACAGACTGTTCCTCGAGCACCAGAAAGACCAGTCTTCTGCCAGTAAGATGTTGGTATTTACAAACATGCGGCAGACAGTAAAAGCCAAACTACGCATCATGCAAGACACGTGGCTCAGAAGCAAGGCAGAGGAAATCCAGAGGTATGCAGATGTGCATGATAACAAGCGCGTCTATGACGCCCTGCGTGCAGTGTACGGTCCTCAGACATCGGACTCATCTCCTCTGCTAAGCGCTGATGGTTCATCTCTCATTACAGAAAATGAGAAGATTCTCTCTGTACTTAACAGACCATCATACCCCAAGTAGAGACCAACAAATCTCTTTACAACGCCCCATCTCTCGCAGAAGTAGATAAGGCAATCAAACAATAGTCGTGCGGGAAAGCGCCAGGCTCAGATGCCATTCCTGCGGAGATATACAAGACTGGAGGGGGCACGCTAACATCCAAACTGTAAGAGCTGTTCCACTCATGCTGGGAAAAGGGTGTCCTGCCACAGGAAATTAAAGATGCCTCCATAGTTCATCTCTACAAACGCAAAGGCAACCAACAATCCTGCGACATTCACAGAGGAATCCCACTCCTTTGCATTGCGGGCAAGAGTCACTCAAAGTCACTATCGCCAGACTATATAGCACCTGGTTCAGGTAGTCTGTGATTGTTTATATCATGTGTTCTAAAGATGTAATTAAATTTCTTTCTTTGAATAGTACTATTTTCGTTCTGATTAGAAATTGCAAATTTCTCATTTAAATGTGTATACATTAATTTACATTAAGTATTAAGAATAGTTTATGCCTGCTTACACACTTAAGCTACTAATTGTACAGACCACATCGTGATGCGGGTAATTTCAGAACGTTATGCCCCGGTCATAGTGTCACGTTTTGGCTGCCACGTTTAGCTACGTTGGGAAACGTGGCTACAACGTGATCAAACGTAGAACAACGCGGCTAAAACGTGATCGTACGTGACAAAACGTGAAATGAAAATTTAAATTTTGGACATGTTCAATATTCGCTGGCGTTTCCCCACAACGTACTACAACGTGGCAAGAACGTTGAACAACGTAGAATAACGTAGTAAAAACGTAGCAAAAACTTAACAGAACTTGACTACACCGAGGCGACAGTGTGGCTTGCACGTGGCGACAACATGACATATCGTGGCACCCGGCTGAAATTTCCAAAATCGTGGGTGACAGAAACGGGGCACAACGGTGCGACAAAAACGTGACACTATGACTGGGGCTTTAACTGTGTAGGGCACGTCACAATGCAGGCAATGTCAGAACGGGAGTATTATACTTTTTAGTTCATGTCACAACGTGGGTAATGTAACCTTATGAGCATAGCATTGTTCTGAGCACGTCACAAAGCATGTAACATCGGAATAGGATTAGTGCATAATGTTTAGTCCACACCACAACGTGTTTATCCACATTTGTACATAATACTCATGTTGTGCTCCATAATAATATAATTAACATGTAATATTATTTTTCGTTAAAAATACACTTTTAATAAATAATCACAAAAATAAATAATGCAAACTTGCGCAACATTATGTTGTCCTTGTATTTTTGTTTCGACAAGGTCAAATGTATTATGGCTTAGCAGAAGCTTCTCTAGTATTACTTATTAATTAGTATGCTTTACTGTAAAATATATCAAATGTGGACACTGTGTGTGGAAAGAAACCCTGGGTACTTTGTTAAAAGTATACATATTAAAATTAGTCATATGGCCAGTATGAGCGCAGGATCATTGAAGTTTCTTATAGTTACAGGATTTTGGCAAATAATTCAAGAAGCCCGACGCATTGATCAGATAAAACAATAAAAAGTACACTTTTTCTCGAATGTTTGGAGAAAGTGTAGTATTACAGGGCTACAAATGAACAAGTTTTGTGAACACGCTCCATCGTTCTTTTTCAAAAACATTGCATTAAATGCTGTGAATAGCGGACTTTTCCGTACACTGTGGCCACGATGAATAAGCTGTGAATGAATCATTGTTCATTGCTTACGTCACATGCTCACATGAGTTATTATCTTATCTGGCCACAGGTCATATATCATGCTGTGGGGAGAACAGTTATCTAACTGCTGACATTTTGAATTATGAATTACATGCTGTATTATAGTGTGGCTTTACTTGAAACCAGTAAAATGCTGGGCATAGTCGCAAGACTGTACACTAGAAATGAGAGATAACTAGTTTCGGTGGCCGAGCTAAGATAAACAAGTGGGGTATAGCAGGTACGAGGTTGTCATCAGGCTGCTTTATACTGCCTGTCAGATAGCGCTATCAAGTTACATAGTGGTATGGCAGTGTTCACATAGTAGTGTATGACAAATGATCCAGAGTCTAAAACAAGTAATGCATCAAAAGAACCATTTTAATTATAATTTATTCGGCGCAGCCGTACAAACATGGTTTTGCTAGGCAATTTCTCTTTAACCGAACAACGTTTGTAACTTTGACGCGGATTGGTTAACACTCTTGATAAAGGTTACGTTAATTACCGAAATACACTCACTTTCGGTGAATTTACCGAAATCCACTGAATTTTGGTGAATTTTCCACAATCCATTTTGGATCTGGACTGCAGTGACCAGCAAGCGTAACATCTCGGCATTTTATAGTTTGCACTCAAATTGCGCCGACTATCTTTTTCGGCACAGCCGTACTATCATGGTTTTGCTATTTGCATATTTGTACGTGTTTTGTAAACCAATCAAATCTTACGTTAATCACCAAGGCAATTTCTCTTCAACTGAAAAATATTTGTAACATTGACGCAGATTGACTGACATTGTGTATGGTGTATTTCATGATTTATCCAGTAAGTAGTGTTGTTAGTCATTAGCCTGGATTACCTGCCCTTACCATTACATTATCGGTGTGCAGAGAACGCTGAGTACCAGACTAATTAGTCATCACCACGGGGAATTGTCCGGTGCTGGAATTAAGAAGACTTTCTTTGTGTAATGTACCAGTCGCGGTCATTTATATCGTTTTAATCAGATAATCGCTATATAACAAGTTTATCCCGTCATAGATCAATCTAACGTAAGTGACTATCGTTTTGTCGGAATACCAAAATTATACCGATGTCTGTATATGTGTAGTGATTTATAACGAATGGTGATTTCGTAAGATCAACTATCAAAATATACTGGGTAATACAGCAGCGTGCGAATGTAACGGTAGTGGAATCTAACGCTTTGTGGGAGCGTACTACGTAGTGATCTCGGGGCTTCTGTAGTATAGCGTAATTGAATGACCGGCAGTCGTAACATTAAGCATTGTTTATGTGGTACAACACATTTTAACATTCAGATTACAACAAATTTGCAAACTGCAAGTTACGCCGACCATCTTTTTTAAATATATTTCTTGTTATGATATATGTTCGTTTAAAGTAACCCACTAGCGATCTACTTTTAATGTTTATAACCAGAAGAACCTTGGTTTATAAGAATATGAAAGAAAATATGCTCTCCTGAGAATTTATGAAAGATACAGATAGCGTGATCTGGCTGTAACCCCTCGATATATTGAACGT
This sequence comes from Mactromeris polynyma, assembly GCA_032209605.1. NCBI lineage: Eukaryota > Metazoa > Mollusca > Bivalvia > Venerida > Mactridae > Mactromeris > Mactromeris polynyma. The sequence goes on along the minus strand of JASFXZ010000002.1, from coordinate 28,362,894 downwards.
AAATAACCTGAAACGGTAGACTTTACGGTTAAGGAACACTTGCTAAATTGTGTGTAGAAATTTCATATTGTTGTTAAATATGAATAAAAAGCCTGCGAGTCTAGCACCTGAGCTAGACAATGATAAACCATACTGCATGTATACGCATGTCAATAAATAGCAATAAAGCTATATTTCACACATAGTTTTACACATTGTATGGTCATTTTCACATAACTGAAAGCATCACGATTAATACATGCTGCTGTGAATTCAAAATATTGAAAGAACATTATGCTTACATACAACTTATCAGTCTTTCGCAATTGCATACCTCATGTATGTTTTGTGTGTTCATTATTGCGAGGCACCCTCTCTTGACATGCGCAAGATATAGTGCAGTAAGTTGTGAACTGTTACAACGGCATATCAAAGTGCTATAAAGCGTCTGGCCTTCGTAAGAGCACTTGATCATGTATAACACCTCTGGCTGCGCAAGTTGTACACCATTTGGAAACATAACTGATACAAGAGATCTTGTATCTACATTTTCCCATTGAAGCGAGGTTGGGTTGATATCCGATGGGTCTGCAGCTACTTCGTTCTGTAATATGCATGTTTGCAGAGGTGCTCTTTCCACACGTTCCTTATACGCCTTCAGCGGTTGAGGTAACGCACATAACAGCGGCGCAGTTGAAGGCGACTTTCCAACCTTCGAGGCCCATACTTGTTGCTCTACAGTTTCCAGACTTGTTTTTCTAGTAGTTTGATCAGGTTTAAATGTCATATATCGCTTGCATTCACTTATATACGCAAATATATGCATGCCACTTTCATAGTCACTGACTGTACAACTGTCCTCCTGATCACTACATATCAAATTCTACAATATTGCGAATCCTGGTTATTTTCGTTATATACTTATGTCACATACATAACATAACAACTGTATTCTACTACATGTACTGTGATGGGAACGTATACCGGAAAGGGATCAAATATACTTAAAAGTCCTGATAACATACACTTAACATTCAATCACACGAAAGTTTAATGAGTAAAACAGGACATTCTTACATTTCGGCCACATTTTGGACGCCGTCATGAATTCCTCATTGCCATATTGTCATCGAACGGATTTTTCAATGGGACGATATAAGCAACTAAAGTCATGCAAAACATTTATTATCTACCCCAAATCTAGGTCCACGTATTTGTTGGTTCTACTAGATCAATCCTTCAGGACATAAATCAAATTGTTCTACACCACTCATAGAACTAGAGAGAAGAACATCGGAGAGAGAATGAGAGCGAGATGTAGCCGTTTCATGTATGGACATAGTGTATCAAATCAACGTATAGATTCTTGGTGGGAACTAATGTGCAGCGCAATGTGTACACTGGAAAATTTCATATTTCAAGGTTATGGTGGGTACGAATGTTCTGGATATAACCAACCACTTACATGTTGAATGATGTATCTGGCTCATCTGAACCTAAAATGTTTTAATAGGCTTCATCCAGTATTGTTGTTACATAGTCTAAAACATCATTAATAAGAACCATTGTCATGTATAACCGTTTAAAACAATCTTGTTTACTCATATTACTAACAGACAAAACTAGTGAAATAAATTTTATGATGTTACATACGTCTTTTTTCGACAAATACAGAGGAAAACATTATACATGTATTGTGATAATGCATATTTATTGAAGTTTTAACTCCATAAAGTATATGTTTCATGTTTGTTTAGGTAAACAAATGAACAAATAAATGAGCATAATATATCTTTAAAAGCTATTGCTGTATGGATTTAATCCAAGACGGGAGAGCCCAGCAATGGAATGTCCTTGAAGAATTCTGATTATCCATGAGGAAGACCAGGTGTTATATTTGTGTACATACCTGAAATCTATGGTGGACGCAACTTTAGTCATAATGTGAGCAGAAAAGTTTAGAGATATGGAGGTAGCTGTAGGGTGAGCAAAAGCGACCGTACTCAGGCGAAATATCATATAATACCCATGTATGCAGAAGGAGCTGAGGTGTATACGCTGGTAGATATTGACTCTTCAAATTTAAAATAATATTATAAAATAGGAGTAGGAAAGTGACTAGATAAATTGTTAGACTGCACTTTTCTAGAAACATAATACAAGTGCTTCGCTGATACATATTTCGACCAAATATCCACTCTCCAGTTAAACGGTTCTAACGTCAATGACATTTCATGTTGCATGTGAGTGTCTTAGAATAGTATTTAAAAGAGTAGAGTTAGTGCTACTTCCTCTTTTGTTATCAGCTATCATTGTATGACGTTTGACGACATTCCCAGTTGTAGTGTTGGAGTTATCCATGCCCGTCCGTCCGTCCATTATTTAATCACACATTATTTAAATACAAATTAACAAATTCGCCTCTAGGGTGTACCCATTCCCCTGCTCCCGTAAATTGAGCTATAAATGGTACTAACGATGTTTTAACCTATTACCAAACCTCTAATAAATAATGGTACTCTCTATCAAATGCATACCTAAATTCGTGTCGTATGTGCAAGTAAACCGAAATTTGCATCCGTAAGAATCATACTGTCAGTAATCAATAATGATAAACAATACAGTAACATATCACCAACATCATATTTATCTTTAGAACTTAGCCTGAAGCCGCATCACATCATCATTAATCATCATGTTGTTGTTGCTGCTGTTGCTGCTGCTACTGTTCATGCTGCTGCTAATAAAGACGAAGACGATGATGATGAAGGTGATGATAATGATGATGTTAATGATAATGATAAACTGATATTCTTCACTGATTCAAGTGATTTTCAAGAAAATAACCTTTGCCGATGAGAGGATCAATTCATTTTTGAAAGGGGTTTCAAGTTTATTTCGTCATCTTGCAAAAAATCTATTATCTTCCTTACCCTCCCAGTTCAGCCATTCCTTTAGCTTTTTAACTAATGTTTTGAAATGGATTCGAAAATGGCTCTGTTCAGTCGAAATCCGATGACTTAACTTGAATTGCGTCCATAGGACGTGAATGTCCCCGACTTTTTCGTTTGTCACAGAATGCCATTTGACTAAGAAAGGGGCCATAACTGGTATTACCCGTCCAATATAAAAACTAACCATATGTGCACAATTGTCCATGTCTTTAAAATTTGGGTGAAGTTTTGTGACTTCAAGTCGGTCAGTAAAGAAGAAGAATGTGCAACAAGATATCGGGACGAACGTTCGTACGAGCATAAAAGGTCAAAAGTTAAATTATTGTAAAACATACTCTTTTTAACATCCTTGTCTTTTATCTCACGCGTGATTGTGTTCACCTTACGTTTAAACGTACACATACTGTCTAAGCATCAATGGAGCTCTCATAAAAAAAAAATGGGAAAATTTAATTTGTTCAACATTACATATTTTTCATTTTCACATCTTGTGAAACGACAGCCGTGATTTGTATTTATTATTTGTTTAAGAATAACAATGTTTCGGTACAATTCATTGCGGAAACACCCGAACATACTGCCGGAGATTAACGAGTGCCAGGTCAATACTAACACACTATCCTACATCCCTGGCTAGTGCAGGGATGTGATACTCGTAGTTGTACTTGTACTCGTACTTACTCGAGTACCACTTTTCAAGTACTCAGCAGTACTCAGTACTCGTCTGAAATTATGAGTACAAGTACTCGCACTTACTCAGTTACTGCAGCAAAATGGCCAGTACTTATGAGTACTTTGCGAGTACTCTATGAGTACTTCCACACTTATGTGTGAAATGCAAATTAACGTAACATAATGAAGTAAAAATATATATTAAAAGTGAATGGTAAAAATAATTCATTATAACAACAAAGTGGACAGGCTAATTAAAAGAAATATGCCTACTTCTGTAATGTTGTAGTATAATAGTTAATTATTAATTAATGCATTATAAATAAATCATGAGTAAAGTCAATGTAGTGAAAGCTATAGTAGAAATATCTAACTGTAAGCTACAGTCTATTCAACTACATGTAGCTTATAAACATCAATATACAATGCATTTTGTATTGATGGAGTCAACAGAGGTGATATCACATTAATATACCTGTAAACAATGCACATATAGCAATTTGCAAATAGCAATCAATTATGGTATTATCACCTTTAACAAACAGGCAGCTCTCATGTTCACAGATCGGTGAATAGAAGTCATACTTTAAATGGTGTTTAAAGCAAGCTAATAAATTGACCTGCTCAGGATTGCAGCCACTTTGTCGTTTCATTTGCAAACCTGTACTTGAATGTATCAGTCATGTCAAAATCAACTGTGTTGAAACACTTTGAGATTCCTGACGGTACGGTCAGAGATGTGAAAGCTAAATGCCAACACTGTCCACAGTTTATATATATTTCTGGGTTGATATATTTTTTGTCTACTGACAATATGCATTATTAAATGTATTCTACATGAATTTGAATAAGTGAACATATCGTGTTTTTATTTGCGACCCATTTTAGACAGTTATAATATTCATCAATAATAAAAATCATTCTGTACTCAGTACTTACTCGAGTACTTTATGTAGTACTCAGTACTAACTTATGTACATACACAAAAGTGAGTACTTAGACTTACTCGAGTACTCTTTAAGCATCCAGTACTCAGTACTTATTCGAGTACTATCCCTCAGTACTCAACATATCCCTGCACTAGTACACATAACAACCTTTGGCTTTTGTAGTCGCACGTTATATACCATATGATTCTAATCTGGACTGATCATAAATATGGCATGTACTTACCCACAACCCTGCTTAATACTTACTAATTCAATGACAACTGTAATTGCATTTTTTCTAGACGTCTGTGTCGTAAAATGTTGAGATCAATGTCGGATGCTAATTAACCTTAATAAAAGTATATGATGCGGTGATAAAACTATTTTAATGACTACGTAAACCAGACTTATAAGTTACCATCCAGAACTTGTGGCCTTTTGATTCAAAGTCTACTTTATTGCAATATTATATGATATTGTTCTTTGCTGTTACACAACAAACATAGTGCTCATTCCGTTTTCGAAGAGTTGGGTGACATATAGTCCAGCCACGGACGTCACATCTCTATACTGTCGCTGTACAACGTCTCTGTTACGAAGACGCGTGTAAAAGTCGGAGTTACAGAGACACGTATGCGGGGCTAGGTGACATACGCAAAGTTAATTGCTTGACATAATACATAAAACACGATATTAGGCATAAGACTTTATACAAAACATGCTATAAGACATAAAACAGTATGCTGTGGAGTTTAATATGGAGACAGGTTAAAGCCAAATATGGGCGTAACGATGGTTTAAGTTTGTGCTGTAAAGAAACGGGCGAATTCAGCGATGGGCTTACGTGTTGTCCTATGATTAATGAAACAGTAGTGAGCAAAATAATCATGACACATTTCATATTTTCACCAAGACACTGTTGTATTCGTTTTATTGTGTTAAGTATGAGGGCGGATTAGCTACAATACCGGCATATTGATTAATTGATGGAAGAGGAATGTGCTAATGTACTGATAATTGAATAACAAATACAATGTTCGTCAGGGGTCAAGCTCCTGGGTAAGATAATGACAACCCTATTTTGTCAAAGTCTCCAGAGGCCCGGAACTATGGTCCGAAGTAAATGGTTGGTTTGGTATAACTTATACTCATCATTCACGACAACACTGAGTGGTTGAAACAAGTGAAAAGTATCTACACATGTAAGCAAAACAGTAGTGATGGTTGAAAAGATTAATAAAAAACCGACTTGATACTACAACGTACCTGAGCTTCAGTCCATCAACTGGTCAACGTGGTACAAGACCGTGTCAGAGCACCAGTCGTTCAATCAATTGGATGACAGCATAATTAAACGTGTCAGAGCACCAGTCGTTCCTCTAGATGGATGACAGCATAATTAAACGTGTCAGAGCATCAGCCGTTCCTCTAGATGGATGACAGCATAATTAAACGTGTCAGAGCATCAGTCGTTCCTCTAGATGGCTGACAGCATAATTAAACGTGTCAGAGCATCAGCCGTTCCTCTAGATGGATGACAGCATAATTAAACGTGTCAGAGCATCAGTCGTTCCTCTAGATGGATGGCAGCATAATTAAACGTGTCAGAGCATCAGCCGTTCCTCTAGATGGATGGCAGCATAATTAAACGTGTCAGAGCATCAGCCGTTCCTCTAGATGGATGACAGCATAATTAAACGTGTCAGAGCATCAGTCGTTCCTCTAGATGGATGACAGCATAATTAAACGTGTCAGACCACCAGCCGTTCCTCTAGATGGATGGCAGCATAATTAAACGTGTCAGAGCATCAGCTGTTCCTCTAGATGGATGGCAGCATAATTAAACGTGTCAGAGCATCAGCCGTTCCTCTAGATGGATGGCAGCATAATTAAACGTGTCAGAGCATCAGCCGTTCCTCTAGATGGATGACAGCATAATTAAACGTGTCAGAGCATCAGCCGTTCCTCTAGATGGATGGCAGCATAATTAAACGTGTCAGAGCATCAGCCGTTCCTCTAGATGGATGGCAGCATAATTAAACGTGTCAGAGCATCAGCTGTTCCTCTAGATGGATGACAGCATAATTAAACGTGTCAGACCACCAGCCGCTCTTCTAGATGGATGACAGCATAATTAAACGTGTCAGAGCATCAGCTGTTCCTCTAGATGGATGGCAGCATAATTAAACGTGTCAGACCATCAGCCGTTCCTCTAGATGGATGACAGCATAATTAAACGTGTCAGAGCATCAGCTGTTCCTCTAGATGGATGGCAGCATAATTAAACGTGTCAGAGCATCAGTCGTTCCTCTAGATGGATGACAGCATAATTAAACGTGTCAGAGCATCAGCCGTTCCTCTAGATGGATGGCAGCATAATTAAACGTGTCAGAGCATCAGCCGTTCCTCTAGATGGATGACAGCATAATTAAACGTGTCAGAGCATCAGCCGTTCCTCTAGATGGATGGCAGCATAATTAAACGTGTCAGAGCATCAGCCGTTCCTCTAGATGGCTGGCAGCATAATTAAACGTGTCAGAGCATCAGCCGTTCCTCTAGATGGATGGCAGCATAATTAAACGTGTCAGAGCATCAGCCGTTCCTCTAGATGGCTGGCAGCATAATTAAACGTGTCAGAGCATCAGCCGTTCCTCTAGATGGCTGGCAGCATAATTAAACGTGTCAGAGCATCAGCCGTTCCTCTAGATGGATGACAGCATAATTAAACGTGTCAGAGCATCAGCCGTTCCTCTAGATGGATGGCAGCATAATTAAACGTGTCAGAGCATCAGCCGTTCCTCTAGATGGATGGCAGCATAATTAAACGTGTCAGAGCATCAGCCGTTCCTCTAGATGGATGGCAGCATAATTAAACGTGTCAGAGCATCAGCCGTTCCTCTAGATGGCTGGCAGCATAATTAAACGTGTCAGAGCATCAGCCGTTCCTCTAGATGGATGACAGCATAATTAAACGTGTCAGAGCATCAGCCGTTCCTCTAGATGGATGGCAGCATAATTAAACGTGTCAGAGCATCAGCCGTTCCTCTAGATGGCTGGCAGCATAATTAAACGTGTCAGAGCATCAGCCGTTCCTCTAGATGGATGGCAGCATAATTAAACGTGTCAGAGCATCAGCCGTTCCTCTAGATGGATGACAGCATAATTAAACGTGTCAGAGCACCAGCCGTTCCTCTAGATGGATGACAGCATAATTAAACGTGTCAGAGCATCAGCCGTTCCTCTAGATGGATGGCAGCATAATTAAACGTGTCAGAGCATCAGCCGTTCCTCTAGATGGATGACAGCATAATTAAACGTGTCAGAGCATCAGCCGTTCCTCTAGATGGATGGCAGCATAATTAAACGTGTCAGAGCATCAGCCGTTCCTCTAGATGGCTGGCAGCATAATTAAACGTGTCAGAGCATCAGCCGTTCCTCTAGATGGATGGCAGCATAATTAAACGTGTCAGAGCATCAGCCGTTCCTCTAGATGGATGACAGCATGATTAAACGTGTCAGAGCATCAGCCGTTCCTCTAGATGGATGGCAGCATAATTAAACGTGTCAGAGCATCAGCCGTTCCTCTAGATGGATGACAGCATAATTAAACGTGTCAGAGCACCAGCTGTTCCTCTAGATGGATGGCAGCATAATTAAACGTGTCAGAGCATCAGTCGTTCCTCTAGATGGCTGACAGCATAATTAAACGTGTCAGAGCATCAGTCGTTCCTCTAGATGGATGACAGCATAATTAAACGTGTCAGAGCATCAGCCGTTCCTCTAGATGGCTGACAGCATAATTAAACGTGTCAGAGCATCAGCCGTTCCTCTAGATGGATGGCAGCATAATTAAACGTGTCAGAGCATCAGTCGTTCCTCTAGATGGATGACAGCATAATTAAACGTGTCAGAGCATCAGCCGTTCCTCTAGATGGCTGACAGCATAATTAAACGTGTCAGAGCATCAGTCGTTCCTCTAGATGGATGACAGCATAATTAAACGTGTCAGAGCATCAGTCGTTCCTCTAGATGGATGACAGCATAATTAAACGTGTCAGAGCATCAGTCGTTCCTCTAGATGGATGGCAGCATAATTAAACGTGTCAGAGCATCAGCCGTTCCTCTAGATGGATGACAGCATAATTAAACGTGTCAGAGCATCAGCCGTTCCTCTAGATGGATGGCAGCATAATTAAACGTGTCAGAGCATCAGCCGTTCCTCTAGATGGCTGGCAGCATAATTAAACGTGTCAGAGCATCAGTCGTTCCTCTAGATGGATGGCAGCATAATTAAACGTGTCAGACCACCAGCCGATCCTCTAGATGGATGACAGCATAATTAAACGTGTCAGAACACCAGCCCCTCCTCTAGATGGATGACAGCATAATAAAACGTGTCAGACCACCAGCCCCTCCTCTAGATGGATGACAGCATAATAAAACGTGTCAGACCACCAGCCCCTCCTCTAGATGGATGACAGCATAATAAAACGTGTCAGACCACCAGCCCCTCCTCTAGATGGATGACAGCATAATAAAACGTGTCAGAACACCAGTCGCTCTTCTAGATGGATGACAGCATAATAAAACGTGTCAGACCACCAGCCCCTCCTCTAGATGGATGACAGCATAATAAAACGTGTCAGACCACCAGCCCCTCCTCTAGATGGATGACAGCATAATAAAACGTGTCAGACCACCAGCCCCTCGTCTAGATGGATGACAGCATAATAAAACGTGTCAGACCACCAGCCCCTCCTCTAGATGGATGACAGCATAATAAAACGTGTCAGACCACCAGCCCCTCCTCTAGATGGATGACAGCATAATAAAACGTGTCAGACCACCAGCCGTTCCTCTAGATGGATGACAGCATAATAAAACGTGTCAGACCACCAGCCCCTCCTCTAGATGGATGACAGCATAATAAAACGTGTCAGACCACCAGCCGTTCCTCTAGATGGATGACAGCATAATTAAACGTGTCAGACCACCAGCCCCTCCTCTAGATGGATGACAGCATAATAAAACGTGTCAGACCACCAGCCCCTCCTCTAGATGGATGACAGCATAATTAAACGTGTCAGAACACCAGCCGTTCCTCTAGATGGATGGCAGCATAATTAAACGTGTCAGACCACCAGCCGATCCTCTAGATGGATGACAGCATAATAAAACGTGTCAGACCACCAGCCCCTCCTCTAGATGGATGACAGCATAATTAAACGTGTCAGACCACCAGCCGATCCTCTAGATGGATGACAGCATAATAAAACGTGTCAGACCACCAGCCCCTCCTCTAGATGGATGACAGCATAACTAAACGTGTCAGACCACCAGCCGTTCCTCTAGATGGATGACAGCATAACTAAACGTGTCAGACCACCAGCCGTTCCTCTAGATGGATGACAGCATAACTAAACGTGTCAGACCACCAGCCGTTCCTCTAGATGGATGACAGCATAATTAAACGTGTCAGAACACCAGACGTTCTATCAGATGGATGACAGCATAATTAAACGTGTCAGAGCACCAGACGTTCTATCAGATGGATGACAGCATACTTAAACGTGTCAGAACACCAGACGTTCTATCAGATGGATGACAGCATAATGAAACGTGTCAGAACACCAGACGTTCTATCAGATGGATGACAGCATACTTAAACGTGTCAGAACACCTGACGTTCTATCAGATGGATGACAGCATAAGTAAACGTGTCAGAACACCAGACGTTCTATCAGATGGATGACAGCATACTTAAACGTGTCTGAACACCTGACGTTCTATCAGATGGATGACAGCATAAGTAAACGTGTCAGAACACCTGACGTTCTATCAGATGGATGACAGCATACTTAAACGTGTCAGAACACCTGACGTTCTATCAGATGGATGACAGCATAAGTAAACGTGTCAAAACACCAGACGTTCTATCAGATGGATGACAGCATAATGAAACGTGTCAGAACACCAGACGTTCTATCAGATGGATGACAGCATAATTAAACGTGTCAGACCACCAGTCGCTCTTCTAGGTGGATCACAGCATAAGTAAACGTGTCAGAACACCAGACGTTCTATCAGATGGATGACAGCATAAGTAAACGTGTCAGAACACCTGACGTTCTATCAGATGGATGACAGCATACTTAAACGTGTCAGAACACCAGACGTTCTATCAGATTGATGACAGCATAATTAAACGTGTCAGAACACCTGACGTTCTATCAGATGGATGACAGCATAATTAAACGTGTCAGAACACCAGACGTTCTATCAGATGGATGACAGCATAAGTAAACGTGTCAGAACACCAGACGTTCTATCAGATGGATGACAGCATAATTAAACGTGTCAGAACACCAGACGTTCTATCAGATGAATGACAGCATAATTAAACGTGTCAGAACACCAGACGTTCTATCAGATGGATGACAGCATAAGTAAACGTGTCAGAACACCTGACGTTCTATCAGATGGATGACAGCATACTTAAACGTGTCAGAACACCAGACGTTCTATCAGATGGATGACAGCATACTTAAACACGTCTGAACACCAGACGTTCTATCAGATGGATGACAGCATAAGTAAACGTGTCAGAACACCTGACGTTCTATCAGATGGATGACAGCATACTTAAACGTGTCAGAACACCAGACGTTCTATCAGATGGATGACAGCATAATTAAACGTGTCAGAACACCAGACGTTCTATCAGATGGATGACAGCATACTTAAACGTGTCAGAACACCAGACGTTCTATCAGATGGATGACAGCATACTTAAACGTGTCAGAACACCAGACGTTCTATCAGATGGATCACAGCATACTTAAACGTGTCAGAACACCAGACGTTCTATCAGATGGATGACAGCATAATTAAACGTGTCAGAACACCAGACGTTCTATCAGATGAATGACAGCATAATGAAACGTGTCAGAACACCTGACGTTCTATCAGATGGATGACAGCATAAGTAAACGTGTCAGGACACTAGACGTTCTATCAGATGGATGACAGCATACTTAAACGTGTCTGAACACCAGACGTTCTATCAGATGGATCACAGCATACTTAAACGTGTCAGAACACCAGACGTTCTATCAGATGGATGACAGCATAATGAAACGTGTCAGAACACCAGTCGTTCTATCAGATGGATGACAGCATAAGTAAACGTGTCAGAACACCTGACGTTCTATCAGATGGATGACAGCACACTTAAACGTGCCAGAGCACCAGCCAGTTGGCCGATAGGATTCTAAACAGACGATCCACTGGTGTGCCACCATGCTGTGAATTATACAAAACTAAATGTGTTTGTGTTTAAAAATACACGCCTTAATTGATAGACTGATCACTAATTGTTATTTAATGGATAACATTTTAGTTATTCATAATAGATTTATAAAAAAGAAATATTTAGATTCTCGCAGGCAAGTCGTTTGATATTTCTCCTCTGTGTTGAATTCAGTGATGATGCCCTTTATTCCTGGAAAATGATTCTAAAAAACCTAGTTCAATCAATACGTGACAAATAATCATATTCGCTTAGATTAACTATAGATTTACAAAATTCTGCACAATCGCCATGGAAACGAGCTTAAAATAATCTTCAATTAAAGTTGTGTTCTCTATTATATCTGGTATTACAACAAGGTGATGTCAATTAAATATGAAATACGATTTCAAGCTGGTCTTAATTGGTCCATTTGTTTGCATTTCTAAAGAGAAGACCACTAATCTTCGAAGTTTGTCGCGTATTTATAGAATCACATATTGTTAAATATTCTGCGGATCCGTAGTCCAGTGGTAACGCGCTTGGACTTGTAATCCTGGGATCGCAGGTTCGATTCCCCGCTCCATCACTGACCATACTAACAGTCTTTCGGACGAGACTTTAAAAACCGATGTCCCGTGTATGATGCTTAACATCGAGCACGTAAAAGAACCAGGGGTGCTTCTGGAACTGGGGCATCTTCTGTATCATGCACTGTCCTCCAAAAATCTAATATGACTAACATTCTTCTTGAGGCGTCGCCCATGTGGGAAACCGGTGGCGACGATAAATAAATGCAAATACAACATAAATATTCTGCGTATGGTGTATGGTGGCATTCTTTTGAAGGAAATGTTTGTGTCTGTGTGTTTAAGTATCACGGCTATATATCAGACATCATTCTAAGATGTTCGTCTAATCATGTTGTACGGTTTCTATCGAATTATAATGTAATTCCTAATACCAGTGAACATGAGGGTATTGGTATATGTTATTCAATAAGTATATAAATAACAATATAAAGGTATGTCTGTGACTGTATATTTATCATTTCTAGATAATGCTTTGGTACCTAGTGCATCTATTGATCTGTGTAAAAATTGAAGAGTAAAAGAAAAATGTGTACACTTCAAACTCGTTCTGTAAAATATTTAATATGTATATCTGTTAAACTGATTTCTAATATACATTGTATGCTTAGACTGTTTCTAAAATCCTGGTACTTTTAATTTCGTCCTAAATCTTATGACGTCCATTGCAGTAGCCTGACATTGAATGTGAACGGTAAAAAAACGTTTACATTGATTTACTGGTAGTTGATACGAAAGCACTCAAGATGTACTTCTACAACCCGATGGGTTAAACGCATTATCAAATGAGAATTACAACTGGACGTACATACATTTCTACTTCTACTTCTACCAGTTACTAGCCACGTTCAACTGGCTGAACATTATTGCCAGGGGTTGCGCAAAAAAGGAAAAGATATGAAATAAAGTGAGAGTGTATGTACAGTGAGAGGTTAAAAATAAAAGAGTACTTAGGAGTCTAGATAAAGAGTTTGGCAAGTTGGGCCTTGAAGGCGTCAACTGTGCCTACTGATACAGAGTCGGGAGGAAGACTATTCCACTCCTTGATTGTACGTGGGAAGAAGGATTGTTGTCGGTAGCTGGAGGTGCAGTGAGGGCTCTGGAAGGAGTGGGCTGAAGAGTATCTGGAGAGTCGTGTTGGGGGTAGAAGATGGTCTGCTTTATTGACAGCGATTAGATTGTTTACTATTTTGAAGAAGAGGATTAGTCGGGCGTTTCAACTGTTTCCAATTTGAAAGAGGTTTTAATAAATAGTAAAACTTTATCATATGCAACATTCCGCCAGTTATATTCGCATGTGTTACATGGAAGATCAAATATGCATATACATGTACGTGTATATTCCTTTCATTACAATAAAATGACAACGTATATCTAAGGAGTTCTCATGACTGCGTGACCAAAAGAAATATTGAAAAGAAAATATGTAATTGTTACATTTGTCACATTAACACATTTATTTCAAATCTTATAAAGGAACTTAATGGATTTGACATCGAATCCAAGAGAATGGAAGCTAGAAGTGGTGGAGCATGCATGACAACCAGACAGTGTCAGCTGTGGAATTTATAGTTTCATGGCGAGGACACAACTTCATGGAATAAAATTAAGGATGGGGCTAATATTGTTAGATGTATTTTTTGTTTCATATTACCTTTTCACTGCACATACTTCTCAAATCATTGAACTTTATTATTTTTTATATATAGTTTAACAGTATTTATCAATGGTAATAAAATTGTAGCTGTATCGACAGTGAAACTTTATTTACAATGCATATTTTGTCAACTATTAAATGCTTTATTGTTTGTTTCGGACAACAAGTGTAATAGCCTTAGGCCAGAAATAAAATAAAACCTCATGAATAAAATGCGAATTACATTAATCTCTGGATGAATAAATACGTCACATGCGTGAAGAACAATTCACAATTGCGTGAATAAATATTTCATATAAGTTTGCTGAAAGACACCTGAGTGGCCCTGGCATGAAATTCACGCCTCTAGACGCAAGGGGAAAGGAGACATTGCAGAAATACTACTCCTGTTTTTGTATTTGCGTTTATTTATCGTTGCCACCGGTTTCCCATATGGGCGACGCCTCCGGAAGAATGTTTAGTCATTTTAGAATTTTGGAGGATAGTGCATGATACAGAAGGTGCCCCAGTTCCAGAACTACTCCTGCTTGAATGTACATGTATTTATATTGCACACTCCTTAAAGCTGAAGTTGTTAAATAGGTTTTAAAAATAACGGTATTATATTATGACAGAACATCTTATATATACATGTATACATATTTATGAAACAAACGGACGAACTATACAAATTTAAGAAATTAATGTGGTCTCAGAACATCTTTTTACGCACATAGTGTTCATTTTGCTAGGTTTATGATACAGAACTATTTCCATACATGAAAGTCCTGTTATATAGTGTTAAAAAGTAAAATATATATAAATAGCAATGAAACGTCGCCCGTATTTCGTCCAGAGCATAGTGTAGTTTTACATTTTACATGCTGGTAATTGAAGGAAGCACGAAGTTGACGTCAAGTCAAGGTATTGTAGTGGTTAGCATACAGGACTGATAATCACATGACCTGGGCCCATATTCACAAAGGTTTTAAGACTGAATCTCAGACTTAGACTTTAAAATGGTAAATATTCATTTTGTTCCTACGTTATTGTTACACAATATATTTTGATAAAACATGACAAAAGTGTAGAGTAAGTAACAATAAATATTCAGGCAAAAATGTATCCGTTTAAATATAATGAAAACAAAATGCTGGTAAATTTAATTTTTGCAATTTTAAAGTCTAAGTCTGAGATTCAGTCTTAAAATGTTTGTGAATACGGTTCCTGGGCTCGCTTCATGTTAGATATATTGTTCAGTACATTTTATGTATATTTTACATGACAGAAAAATGGCATACACCTTTATAGTCATCTCGAAATTATGTTTTACAAGAAAGTACAAGTACAACAAGAGATTTATGCACTTTGAACGCAAAACAATGAAAACCTTTAAACAATGCCTTAAACAGGACGTGTGTAATAAAATAATCCAAGAACACAATAACTTGATCAGTGTAACTTAAGTGTAATAAAATCTTTATTATTCCCAGCTCAAGTGCAGCAGTTGTGACAGATAATTTCACAAGAAGAATTTCTGTGTTGGAGTATCTAGCGACAATAAGTCATTTATGTGTAAAGCGTGTATCTGAATTGGATCTTTTGTACACTTTCCAACTGATATAAGAATTGACTACCCTGAGTAGATCTTTATTACAGTACTGTGAATTGATATTTGTATTGACTGTTCTAGCTGGGCCTAAATAAATATGTGTACTGTGAACTGTGGTCATATGTCCCTTCACAACAGCGCCTGCTAAAGTCCTATGTCTCTCTACAATAGCGCCTGCTAAAGTCCTATGTCTCTCTACAACAGCGCCTGCTAAAGTCCTATGTCTCTCTACAACAGCGCCTGCTAAAGTCCTATGTCTCTCAACAACAGCGCCTGCTAAAGTCCTATGTCTCTCTACAACAGCGCCTGCTAAAGTCCTATGCCTCTCTACAATAGCGCCTGCTAAAGTCCTATGTCTCTCTACAACAGCGCATGCTAAAGTCCTATGTATCTCTACAATAGCGCCTGCTAAAGTCCTATGTCTCTCTACAACAGCGCCTGCTAAAGTCCTATGTCTCTCTACAACAGCGCCTGCTAAAGTCCTATGTCTCTCTACAACAGCGCCTGCTAAAGTCCTATGTCTCTCTACAACAGCGCCTGCTAAAGTCCTATGTCTCTCTACAATAGCGCCTGCTAAAGTCCTATGTCTCTCTACAATAGCGCCTGCTAAAGTCCTATGTCTCTCTACAATAGCGCCTGCTAAAGTCATATGTCTCTCTACAATAGCGCCTGCTAAAGTCATATGTCTCTCTACAATAGCGCCTGCTAAAGTCCTATGTCTCTCTACAATAGCGCCTGCTAAAGTCCTATGTCGCTCTACAATAGCGCCTGCTAAAGTCCTATGTCTCTCTACAATAGCGCCTGCTAAAGTCCTATGTCTCTCTACAATAGCGCCTGCTAAAGTCATTTGTCTATCTACAACAGCGCCTGATATAGTCCTATGTCCGTATACTACAGCGCCTAATATAGTCCTATGTACTCATACAACACCGCCTGTTACATTCATATGTCCCTCTACAACAGCACCTGATATAGTCCTTCGTACTTCTATAACAGCGCCTTAAATAGTCGTATGACCCTCTATAACAGCGCCTTAAATAGTCATATATCCCTCTACAATAGCGCCTGCTAAAGTCATTTGTCTATCTACAACAACGCCTGATATAGTCCTATGTCCGTATACTACAGCGCCTAATATAGTCCTATGTACTCATACAACACCGCCTGTTACATTCATATGTCCCTCTACAACAGCACCTGATATAGTCCTTTGTACTTCTATAACAGCGCCTTAAATAGTCGTATGACCCTCTATAACAGCGCCTTAAATAGTCATATATCCCTCTACTACAGCGTCTGATATAGTCATATGTCGCTCTTCTACAGCTATTGTCAAATGTCCCTTTACAACAGCACCTTAAATAGTCATATGTCCCTCTACTATAACAGCACCAGATATAGTCCTATGTCCCTCTACAACAGCGCTTAGTATAGTCCTGTGTTCCTCTATTACAGCGCCTGATATAGTCATATGTCTCTACAACAGCGCCTGATATAGTCATATGTCTCTACAACAGCGCCTGATATAGTCATATGTCCCTCTACAATAGCGCCTAGTAGGGTCCAAAGTCCCACTACAACCACGCCTGTTAAGCAGCTTTTTTTCTAAAATCCCTATTATATGATTTAACTTTTTGATATGGCTTGCATACTTAAATACCATTGCTTCTACTGCTAAATATTGCTATGATACACACATCGGGTTTCTCTAAAGCATTTTTTATTATATAAATATAAATCAAATTAAATGTGGAATAAACGCATTCTTGAGCTCATTATATACATTTTTTTCTTTTTATTAGTTTTGTTACTTTATTGAATATCAACTTATTTTCGTATTATACGCGTTATATAGTTTTATAAAGATGTCTTTCCTGTTCTAACATGTTTTCTATATGTCTAGATATATATGTATACTTGTTTGGTTTACCTTAATATTGAATACGACCAAGTATTATATTATATATGTGTTTAATACAACCATTTTACTGCATGTACTAAAACAGTGCTCATATTTTGTTTATTATGTGTTTCATCATAAGTATAACAAAACATAATACATATATAAGACAGATATTATCGCATGTTCTATCTATTGAATCGATAAGATCATCTTTCAACGGCGAAATTGAAGCAGTAAGGTGCGGCACAATATTTATCAGAACAGCGGTAGGCGGTACTAAAGCGATACGAATACTCATGATCGTACGTTTGCTACTAGTTCTTGAACCAGTACTCGCGCCATATACAAGGATTGTGAAGACTGCGGAACAATCTCGTCCATTTCAGGATTCGAACCCACTACCGTCTGCTCAGGAGTCCAGAGCTCCCCCCTAGACTAAGCTCCACCCCTAGATTATGCTCCACCCCTAGTTTATGCTCCACCCCTAGATTATGCTCCACCCCTAGATAATGCTCCACCCCTAGATTATGCTCCACCCCTAGATTATGTTCCACCCCTAGATTATGCTCCACCCCTAGATTATGCTCCACTCAGCAATCGACGATAACAACTACAGAACAGTTACTCTTTATAAACTATGTACATGATTTCATACTAATATTGTGAAAACTACTTTAAACAAACAGTTAAAGGGAAATTACTCTCCACTGACAATATAAATGTGATAGAAGAGTAAATGTACTTGATTGTGTGCCCTAACAGTGCAGCATCACTGATCAAATGCAAGTAGAAAGGCATATAAAGATGAAAAATGTGCTTTATGTGGGATAAAAACGAAGAGTTAAGTGACCATTGAGTTAGCTGGCAATGTCCTCACATAAATTCACTTCGATTTGAGTTTCCGCAACAATTTCTGCGTCTGTAACACCAGTGGCTGTGTCATTAGCTTCATCAGCGTGCGCTTCGGCATGAACGTCAGTGTCAGCATCAGCGTCAGGAATTTCAGACTCTGCTGCTTCGTTTTTAACACTTGCGTCCTCATCTGGTTCGGCGGTGTCATCTCGCACAAACTTGAACATTTCGTCCTGAACAAACTGATAGAGAAGGTTAAAGTTGTTCTCTGTAGCTTCCGTAAATCTTTCAGATCCTAAATGTAATCTTATCGTCTCAATGAATGGATCGTGGTAAGCCTAGAACAGATAGATATAATACGGTTATATATGTATATACATGTATTCAATGCGTTTAGCTAAACGAGCTAAATCAATTTCAAGACACTAGATGAAGATAATACAACAAAGAGAGAGAACTGCTCATTGAATCTATGGTTTGACATGCAGCCGTTACCTAATATGTTTGATTCGTTTATTTCTCTCTTTTGTGCTGGTGTATAATCATGTTGTCTGTGCGTTTTATATGTTTCTTTAGCAATAGGAAGGAGAGCTGTCAATTTCATTGTTAAAAGTTCTGTGAGATAATATTTTCTGCAGTTTTACACTCCGATATGACAGTATTCAAATTGTCTCAGTTACTGCCATCTGTGACACTCCAGTTAAGATGAATATGAAGATAGTTTTATTTTTTTCAAAATCCAATAAGCCTCGCGGCCCATGAGGACAACATAATTATTAACAATTGCATGTACATGTATATACAGGATACTTCAAACATATAAAGTTGCGGAGAAGATACATTTACATTGAATTAAACATGTGTGTGGATCAAAATGACAATTTTTATAGAAGCATCATCTGTTTACGAAAGTTACAATATTATATAAATAAAACAAAACAAAAATAACCCAAGCTTGTTTCCTGTCGAAAACGAAGTACAGGAAACTGTTGGTAGAAAGTATGAGTTTTAAAAGTACCACATGCCATTACCGTTCTATCGAAACAAAATATAGAACGGTAATTATTCGCGGTGTGCTAATCTACATGTACGTGTAATACTATATATACTTGTGCTTTCAAATTAATTGCCTTCTAGTAAATCCTTTATATGTAAAACATGCCAAAAATATTGGCTAATATGTTTGTTTCTTAAATCATCTAACATTGAACATTCTATAACAAAATGTGTAACACGCTCGCGTCAGAGTAATTGTTCTACATGTAACTGCACGACCAGATCTCGTTATCATATCCCGTGTAATCAGATAGCGCGTGGATTGTGCGTAACGTTCATTGCAAGTACTATGGCATTTAATTGAAACGGCACAAGAGTAGAAATGACAGATGAGTTCAATTTGATCACGTGGTATGTCTGAATTGCAAATAAATGCTTTGGTGGATTTTATGATTTGAACTTGACATTGTTACATGTTTCCACTGAGATTTTATTATTTGAACTTGACATTGTAACATGTTTCCACTGAAATTTTATAATTTGAACTTGACATTGTTACATGTTTCCATTGAGATTTATGATTTGAACTTGACATTGCTACATGTTTCCACTGATATTTTCTGATTTGAACTTGACATTGCTACATGTTTCCACCGAGATTTTATTATTTGAACTTGACATTGCTACATGTTTCCACTGAGATTTTATGATTAGACGACAGACACGTGGTTCAGCATCCTGTGTTCACCTTGTCTTTACGATGTCCGCTTTTCGCTTTCTTAGATTGATTTTACCTGGCATGTGTCACGTTGTTACATTTATTAAATCACCACGTATACAATATATTCTACAAAAAGTGGACAAAATTATGTAAGTATATTCTCAGAATCCCAAAATTAAATTTTATTTACAACCTATCTCTAGGAACAATACGTATATACATTGATTTAATTAGTATTTGAGCGCTGCTATGGGATTTACAACATCTTCTGTAAGTGACGTCATTTCAAGAAAACGCACAATTAATGCCACTATTTGCAAGCAGGAAGCAATATATACTCCATATGGTCACTTTGTTTTCCTAAAGCCATATGGGGCAAATAGTGCTTACTGTCAGTAAATGGTGACGTCACATGTGACGTTTTCTGGAAATGACGTAACTTATAGAAGAGGTTGGAAATCGTACAGCGCCGCTCATTTGTTGTTTTGTTTGATTTACGTCGGTTCATCAATGATATGTTGACCTAGTCAGAGTACTACTCCAGGGTTCATACCACTACATGTACATAACAACCTACGTGCACGTACCAGAGGTGAAGATCGAATTACTTTAGATACTAGTACATCATTTTTCAATTCATCAATGAGAACATTTCCAACTCTTGACCACCAAATTGGCAGTCCAGTGTTCTAGGTTAACTCTGCTTGGATGTTCTTATTACATTTACTAAAACCACCTATGTGGACAACTATTTTGTGATATTTTATCTGAGTGAAAGTGGGCTCTCTACCTTAATCATTTTTGCGGTGAACTCAGTCGGCTCCGAGTCATATTCGATTGTTCGTAAGGCTTTGTTCACTTCCTCAAGATTTGTGATGACGTCATCAAAAATGTTGAACATGCACATCGCCTTCAGTTCAAAGTCCTCTTCAAACCTCAACACGTCAAGGTCGCCATCTTTGATATCTTTAACATCAGAAAATGCTTCTCTGTATCGGGGATGTTTCTTTAGCAAACTGGAAATAAAGAAGTAGTTTTGTTATACAACATTATTTGTACATAGTGTTAGACGAAGGCAGTGCATTGTTTGTATGGGTATAATGTTGCAATATGTGCTGTGAATGCAATTATGCCAGCCGATTATTGAATTATTCTGAATTATTTTAACACATTTGTTATTAACATTCCCTCACATAAACATTCCAGCTATCAATATTTTGATTAATATGTTCTTACCGAAAACAGACCCTCGAAAAGTTAGCTGGTCCCAAAAATAACATGAGTGGCAAACTGTCACAAAATACGCCCGTCATAAGTCAGAGCTCAGAGTTAAAACAAGACCAATTTTAGGTAATTTCTAAAATCAAAGTGTGATAACTCCCGAGTGACTTCAGCAATATGGCTGGATATCGAACTTGGCCGAGATATTATGCCCACAAACATTATCATCAAGTTTGGTAAAGATCGGATGAAAACTCTTTGACTTAGAGAGCGGACGAGGCTAATTTGGCCAATTTTGGATAATTCAAGGGCCATAATTCAGAAGTTCCTCGGACGATGTGGCTGGTTATCGCACTTGGCCGAGACATTATGCCAACAAAGATTTTCGCCAAGTTTGGTAAAGACCGGATGAAAACTCTTTGACTTAGAGAGCGGAAACCATGTGGACGCCGCCCGCCCGCCACGGGTGTTCCCATAATACGTTCCGTTTTTCAAACGTGCGTACAAAAAGGGAATATCTTGGAAATAAGTCCTCCACTTCCTGACTGAAATACATCGCAATTAAGCCGCGACTTATTTCAAGATCTCACAAAACTGTGACAATGCCAACGTCTTAGAGAATATAATCTGTGTCGACCTCGGATCCATGTCACATATGGCTCGGTACCAACTTATTACGTATGACTAAACATTGGATGTTACATAACGAGCCTGTCTGAACTGTATGGTTTCTTCATATAACTAAAAACATGTTGTCATGCAGCATCGATTAAAAACATGTTACAGTAAAAGTAAGTTTCAGATGTCAGTGCTGTGGAATAGACTGGTAAAATGAACCGCAAGAAGTATAATAAAATATGTCAACATGCCAGCATTTGGTGGCAAGAAACCACACACACACAGTCGCGCGCACACACACATAAAATGACGAGTTCATTATAACTATTTCTGCCAGAGTGACATTGACATAGCACTAACATCTCTGTGCTTCGGTATTCGTTAAATAGAAAGTAGTTCAAGAAGCGAATCGTGGTTGAGCGTCAGTATCTTATCGCGAGTTCAGTGCAAAGACTTCTAACTGCTTCATTACCTAGTCAAGAGTTAGCATTGTTTTGCACCAAGTCATCAATGTACTGTCAGGTTTTTCCCTGGAATGAGGTACACTGTAGATACACCTGTCAGGTGGGAAAACGGATTGATAAACAGTTGTTATAATTCATTATAACATTTCTATAGTCACTACACTACATAACCACTGTACTGAAAAAATGTTATATTCTACTAAACAATAACAGAAATAGTTTTCCTCTATGAATATATTGGAGTGTGTGTTTTTGTAACACCGAAGACAATGCTCCGTTTGCTTTTGTAACATTGTCCTATAAGAACATTAGTTATAACTTTGCTCCGAATCCTAAACTTCTTAACATAAATTTCTCAGACTTTTTAAATCGTTTTAGAGGTATTCGAGAAAAGGCATTAGCATGCATTTCCCGATGTTGGAATGTGGGCAAAGTGTTGCAAACGAAATGCAATGTGACTACAGAATGAATAGTGGGCGTTTAGCTATTAAAATGTTCTCAATCATTGCTTATTTCTGATCACTGAGAATTTTTCATTAATAGTATTTTATTTGACCATTGTTTATTGGTCAAACGAGATTTAAACAAGGCTGTATACATATTTCAACACTTGAAGAGATTTTGACACGTATGTATGTTTGTTTAAACCAATTTGACAAATACTAGGTGACTACACGTACGTGGTTCTCAAAGAAGGTAAAAAAATCGCTAGATTTACATTATATATCAGCATTATATTACTTCGCATAATACAATCAAAAACTATTGAACACCTTATTTAAATTTCGGTCATAAAAATCTTGATGATTGAAAGCGATTTTTTATTCTGTTCAATATTTATTCAAAACGTTCTTTTGACACATCGAATACTCTATTTAGTTCGTATAGAATGTTTGCGTGGCTTGCGTTGAATATGTAATAGTGTATTTACATACAGCTACATGTATATACTTGTATAATTCCACGTACATAAAAGTGTTTATGTAGCTATTTAATACTTAGTTTTCAATCGTATTACACTTGTATAATAATTGTGCGAGAAGTTATTATAATGCAGTAAGTATTAACAAAGAAAAATATAACCTTAACATGAACTTAAAACGTCTTAAAGTTTCATTTATCCGGGATATAGTCGATAAGACAGACAGTCGTGACGCAATCTGTAATATGGTTATAGTCTGACATTAACATCATTTAAAATGTTCAATTATCGCGATATAGTCTAAACAGATACACTTTTTTCAAAAACTTTTGAAAATAGTGACACATTTAACATAATATGACACATCAAAAGCTAAAATCTTGACCTGCATGTAATATGGTATCAATAAATAAATATATGTTAATTTTATTTTCCGTGTAGTATTGGACACGGTTTTGTTTCCGTGTCCGAATAAAGTTTGAAATAATCCATAGTTTATCTGATGTCCCACAATTGACTTAGATAATAGTTAGTGTAACAAAAGAGTTCAGTTTGAAATGCGTACTATGATTGTAATGGTGCAAACAAAAGACTGTGCGATGTTAGATGAAAATCTTGTATATCATCGAGTATGGTCCCCCTCGAGGCATTGGTCAACTATAGACTACTACATAAACAATACACCACGGAGATGTGAACGTATGCTACCTACCACTGAAACAGTACGGACAATGTATCAATAACAACGCCTATACAGTGATACACTGATATATAAAATCGATCCAGATAGCCATGTCATTATGAACGATTTAGCCACTTCATTTGTTTATCTTAATGTCATCTATCAAATATATGAGCAGTTGGTTGACTTTGTAGACGACCGGTGTCAATCTTTACTTTATCCGTCAATTAGTGAAAACAAAGTAGACTGATGTTTATAAGCTATTCTGACGGATACTCAGCTTTAGTGTCAATGTGAAATATGTTACTTGTAGACACCTCTGTTCAACGTCCAAACATCACTAATGTGTACAATCGTAAAGTTTGTTTATTTAAAATTGCTGGTAGATATAACACGGGTTTGTCAAATCAGTTATTGTTTATGTTAACGATCCCTAAAATAGAAAAACAATCGTTTTGATATTTTGAAAAATCTTCAATTACGCGGATGATAAACGTCCTCTCGTAAATATGTGACGAAGCAGTTCGTTTCTATTATGCGATTGCAAAAATAAATGACTAAGAATACATTAAACAATAATTAAACACACGTAACTGATACGCTGGCTTTGAACCAAATATCAAATATATTTAGGACAATACATTATTCTGTTCTGTGTCAATGTTTATCGATATTAACTCCTGTTTTATTACTTGGCCACTTAGTACAGACAAGATATGTTCGTATAAATAAATACAAAGTTAAGGGTTTCACTCGAAATATCGTACAAATATAAACAATGAATAGGCTAGCTTTGGACAGAGCATATATAGAGGGGTATATGCAAAACAAATACTTGACTCTATATCATACAGACTACTTCACTTTCTGTTATTTAGACATTCCATCATGCAAGACGTGCAACAGGGGAAAAGGTATACAGCATTAACCGACATGTGTTAATGTATTTATACCCAGTGTGTACGCGTATCATTCTAAAAAAAATACGAGTGAAATGTTTCCATGAGATAGAGTGGTATGTGCATCATTAGATAGCTGACTGATGGTAGCATTTTATGCCATCATAATACCTACTACGGATACATGTACATTTGTATTCTATCTTTAGATAAGTAACACAAATAGCGTACACTCGTTTTACCAACAATACGAATCTGAGTACATGTACGTGGTTATATAGTTTACATTACCGTGTATCAAATGATGGTATGCCAGACGCTTCCCGACACCAAAAATGCTCATTCCATTACATTGGCAAAACTCATTGAACTTTAAAGTTAATTTCTATCACATAAATAAACGCGTTTCATGCTCCCTTGTTTACCAACATGGACAGTCTGTTCATATTCGATCCCCAACTGGGGGTTAAAATCAGCTTAGGAACATACCTTATGAAAGCTTCCTTAGCACACTCTTCCATCGCTCTCTGTATCGCTTTCCATGCATTGCGTATACTAAATATTTGTCTATAGTTAGAGAATGGAAGTCGTGGATCGACAATTTTCCGTGCAGATTGAGATTCTGGTAAATTCACTGCCTTCTTCTGTTTAGTTGACTTCCTTGAAGGTTTCACTGTCTCATCGTTTGATTTATCTGACCTCGATTTGGAACGTCGAAATTTCGATTTTAGCGCTCCCATTATTTATAATCGAATTAATATTCTCACACAAGATAAACGTTCGATTTTGTCCTGTCAGTAACTTTTACACATAATGCACCACTTACATCTACTAAATGCCTCTTGATTTCTGTACACACAGAAATAAATCCATTGGATTTTAACGAGCATCTACCCCGCAAGTATCAGTGTCGAATTTAAATACATCCAAACGAATTCATTAAAAGAAATTTCACATAAAAATCTCTGACGTTCAACACCGACTATACACAGTACACTCGGTGCCTATAAACTTTATATTGATCCACTTCGATAGTAAATATACATTAGAATTATAAAAGTGAGATTTAATGAATGCATATTGACAGACATAAACAAGGTAGATTAAACATATCGGGTTAGTCTTTTGTACGTAAGAAATTATTTACTTATATCTTAACCATTCATTTTATTTTGATTCAAAAGGAATCGACACTTAGACTGGTAAGCTCGTCAGTAAGAGTTGCAAGCATGAATACGATTCATTAATCAAACGTTGCGTTAATTTCTATGCAAATATAAAAACGAGTCACCAAGATTTTGTATTTTAATGTATTGAACTATGTCAAGATGAAATTCGTACACGTGGCATTGTGATTAATTGCAAGTTTAATGATTAATGATGTTTTTAGAGGAAACAATATTGAACTAGTTTGTCTTGAGCACTACGGTTTATACTACCTATAAAGCAGGGTAGAATCTACGTTAGACTTCATAATAAGAACATTATCATGTTTTTGTATCTTGTGAATGGATTTCTACATGGGTCAAATGTTCCATCGACAACGAGAATTTTCTATTTTTTACGTATTTTCTTAATGCATCCAAACTATGGTGTATAAATAACTTCATAAATAAAACTATACATACATTGTCCCACTTAAGCATACCGGACACAAACTTATCAGTCAGGATTTCCGTGTGTTTATAAGTTAGGTAAGTTAGAATAGTTGAGACCTCAACAGTAAGTCACTATTTAAAGCAGGCATATCATATTTCCTATAATTTGTAAAATAGCTTTGCGATCACAAAGGTAGTGATTTGAACCGAGATACGAAGTAAGTGTACTTTTAACACATGGGAAACTCAACAGTACATGTATTGTCGAATTTGAGCATTGACATTTTACTCACTGTATTATATATACATAATGTAGTATTATACAATAATTTAATCCGAGTTAAGTGATGGCATTGAACAGCTGTAAATGAGATCAAAACAATACACAGGTTTAGATTTTTAAATTGCGCTTTGCTAGAAAAACTGGAATCCATCGCTTGCTCGTCGAACTTGTGTGATTCATTCTAAACATATCTGATGTGATTAACAAAATCTGCATGCGAGCATTGATAAAACGTTCATATGAATTAGTTTACACATCATCAACACCGTACACTCAGCATATATTACACATTAACAATACCATACACGCAGCACTAATGACACATCATCAACACCGTACACACATCATGAATAACACATCATCAATACCGTACACACATCATGAATAACACACCATCAATACCGTACACACATTATGTTTTACACACCATCAATACCGTACACAAATTATGTATTACACACCATCAATACCGTACACACATTATGTTTTACACACCATCAATACCGTACACACATTATGTATTACACACCATCAATACCGTACACATATCATGTTTTACACACCATCAATACCGTACACACATTATGTTTTACACACCATCAACACCGTACACACATTATGTATTACACACCATCAATACCGTACACACATTATGTATTACACACCATCAATACCGTACACACATTATGTATTACACACCATCAATACCGTACACACATTATGTATTACACACCATCAATACCGTACACACATTATGTTTTACACACCATCAATACCGTACACACATTATGTATTACACACCATCAATACCGTACACACATTATGTATTACACATCATCAATACCGTACACACATTATGTTTTACACATCATCAATACCGTACACACATTATGTATTACACATCATCAATACCGTACACACATTATGTATTACACATCATCAATACCGTACACACATCATGTTTTACACATCATCAACACCATACACACATCATGTTTTACACATCATCAACACCATACACACATCATGTATTACACATCATCAACACCATACACACATCATGTATTACACATCATCAACACCATACACACATCATGTATTACACATCATCAACACCATACACACATCATGTTTTACACATCATCAACACCATACACACATCATGTTTTTACACATCATCAACACCGTACACACATCATGTATTACGCATTATCAATACCATACACGCAGCATTAATTACACATCATCAACACCGTACACACATCATGTATTACACATCATCAATATCATACGCACATCATGAATTACACATCATCAACACCGTACACACATCATGTATTACACATCAATATCATACGCACATCATGAATTACACATCATCAATACCGCACACACATCATGTATTACACATCATCAATATCATACACACATCATGAATTATACATCATCAACACCATACACACATCATGTATTACACATCATCAATATCATACGCACATCATGTATTACACATCATCAACACCATACACACATCATCAATACCATACATGCAGCATTAATTACACATCATCAATACCGTACACACATCATGTATTACACATCATCAATATCATACACACATCATGAATTACACATCATCAATACCGTACACACATCATGTATTACACATCATCAATATCATACACACATCGTGTATTACACATCATCAATACCGCACACACATCATGTATTACACATCATCAATACCGTACACACATTATGTATTACACATCATCAATATCATACACACATCGTGTATTACACATCATCAATACCATACACACATCATGTATTACACATCATCAATACCGCACACACATCATGTATTACACATCATCAATATCATACACACATCATGAATTATACATCATCAACACCATACACACATCATGAATTACACATCATCAATATCATACACACATCGTGTATTACACATCATCAATACCGCACACACATCATGTATTACACATCATCAATACCGTACACACATTATGTATTACACATCATCAATACCGTACACACATTATGTATTGCACATCATCAATATCATACGCACATCATGAATTACACATCATCAATACCGCACACACATCATGTATTACACATCATCAATATCATACACACATCGTGTATTACACACCATCAACATGTATGGATTGATAGATAACAATTTGAAAAGGGCGGTATTTATAGATATTTACCAAAAGATTGTCATTTGCTTGCAACATGTAAAACATATTTTGGCAATTTTCTTTGAATGTTTGAAGTGTTCTGGTTAGCTTAATATCAGCAGGTATTTCATTCCGACACGGACATATAAACATATGGTTTATATATCCGTGATTCCAAATATTTATTTATATCGAAAAAAGAGAACGAATCCTTATGGTATTAAATTTGTACGAGGTCTTCTACACAAAACTTTTATACTGAGCGTAAATTGAACATCTTATTTGTATATGAAATGCCATGTTACTTTCGTATTTGAAAAAATATATTGCTGTCGTGTAATATGTACGGTCTGTTCAGAATAGTCTTGGTAGTTATTTTTTAATAACTTGTTTTTAATAATTCTCGGCCAAACTATATTATAGTATCTATCTAAGGTCATGATACATAGAACGCTGAAGGTCATTCGTTTATATTTTCTGGGATATGGACTGTAAAGTTGTATTTTAATCCAGAAGATTAATATATGTGCGAGTCTTTTAATAAACTTGATATTTTAAAATGACTGAAATGCTCAATGAATAACAGCATAAATTTCTATTGAACTGATAACATGATTTAAGATCATACCGATACATTTCTACAATTAGCTTGTGTTACCTTACCAACTATTACATTGTGAGTAGTTTAAACGTGATTGTGATTTTTAAAACAAATACATCCCGAGCATGGAACTATAGGCTAAGTTTTTTTCTCAGAAATATCAGTACATTATGTATTTGCGTATCTTGTTAATTCTAGAAATTAAACAGTTTCGAAGCAACAAGCGTATCGCATTGTGTGCGATCTTTCTGCTAATTGATCTTTGTGTATATTTCTCTTCTTTGGGTTGAATAATTTCTCAGGTAACCGGAAGTTGACAAATAGTCACAGGTGTAGTAAAATTGATGATTTCATGATCAGAGAAGACATACTGGCCTTACTTTAATCGTTTACTTATCGCTGATACAACTCAGATTAGGTAAAGGATAGCGTATTGTTTTAATTTAAGGACTTTATTGTTTTTGTCTCAAAATTGACAAGCTGCTTATTTTACCTTTTCTTGTTTCACTTTGCTTATGTGGCATCTATTTGTGTAACATTTCAATTAACTAATTGCGCATGTTATTTTGTTTCTTTATTATGACCTAATTGATTTCTTTAAATCCATTAATAATTTTCCTTTAAAGCCAGTTTGATCTTTAGGTATACGAAATTATTGATAGGCAAGTTCAATCCACAGGTAAACACATATGTAATTTAATAATGTATACATACTGTCATTTCACTCATAATTAGTCCGAAATATTAGACATGTACATACCTATTTACCCATAAAAATTTGTTTATTTTGTTATTTTACATTTTATTTTCCCTTTGTATGTAACCAATTGTCACCAAATTTAGTGTATAGCAAGCTTCCCGGCAGGCACAACAATGTCGGACTTCAACGTTGAATAATGGTTGGATTTGAAAGTTGAATAGACCTTGCAATTTCAATGTTGCGATTCCAACACTGAAACAACGTTGCGAAGAAAATCTGTGAAGAGCATCTTCTTAACGACTCGTTTATTTTTTACACTAACTATGTGAACTATTGTGAAACTTTTAGTATTCTCATGAAACTAAGGAGGAAAAACTCGTAATTTGAATCATGCTGTTAGAACGAAAATGTGTGGGTATGCAAGTGGGTCATTTCAATATTTCTAAATATTACTATTAGACAAAGAAACTTGACCAAAATGTGGTAAGCCGTAGTAAGAAAATAGACTCCATGTTCAGGTCTTACTGAATCTATGCCCACATGTTACGATATAAGCTCAAGACAAGCGAATTTGAGTGAAGATTAGATGGCTCCGTCTACCTCTGTCTCAGAGTCTGAAATCATGATCAAACTCAAAGCAAATTGTGTGCATCCAGTGATGAAAATACTTCATCAGATTTAGAAAACACTAATTTTGATAGTAACAGATAGTATGAGTCTGACAAGTATGAACGGCAGTTCACTTGGTTGTACTATTTAAGTTTTAAGTATGAAACGAGGGTACTGTTGTAAATTTTGTGTTTATTCATGCGTTTTTTCAAATCTTATGACAAGGTTATTCTCATTATATCTAGACTAACAATATTTTAACTGCTTTAGTATTATAAATGAGGTCATGTAAATCAGTATTTTTTTATTTTAAACAAAATATGACATTCACAAGTATTGGCAATTTGACACTATTTTCACAATTCTAAGGGCCCTGACCTTGTTCACCAAAGGGTGGGAAAAACACTGGTACGAAATGGAAAATACGTACAGTGGAACCCCTCTAAACCGAACCTCGGCCGGACCGGATAAAAAGTTCGGTTTAGAGGGGTTTCCGGTTTAGAGGGATTTTAGGAAATGCATTAAACAACAACATAATTAATGACTTAGTGTATTTTATTCATTCCTTATACATGCACGGTTTCGGAACAGATTCTGACTCTTTGATCAATTTAATTTTGTCATCAAGTGACAATTCCATTCTTCGACGTTTAGAAGGAGGCGCAGACATGTTGACTGTCTGAATGATAAAATCAATCTGACAGAAACTGATTGATAAAACAACAAAATTGTTCCACATTATTGTTAGTTTAAACAACAATACCTGCACTCGTCTTTACTCTGCTAATACGCTCATTAACTACATGTAGAATGATAATTTGATTCTTTTAACAAAAGATCAATTGAACAGTCACCTACTGTAGCATTCATCATTAAATAAATTATTGAAAACATCGATTGATGTGTATGGTCGGCAATTAAAAGTTGTTAATGATGTTTGCAAACTGTCACTTTCTTTTGTCGTTACTTGGTTAATAATTGCGATTATCACACCGTACCTATTTACCCGCGCACCGTCATAAAGTAAACAAACGTGTAGCTACTGCCGATTGAAAACGCCGTGTTAACACATTTATTGTCTAAACACTTTACGTGTCATAAATTGCTGTTCGGTTTAGAGGGGTAAATTACTGTTGAAATAGTTTAGAAATAATGGAAATCTTGTTCGGTTTCCGGAATAGAGGGGTTCCGGTTTACAGAGGTTTTTACACAATGAAAATAGAACAGAAAAAATCGGGACCACGCAAATAGTTCGGTTTAGAGGGAATTCCGGTTTACTGAGGTTCCGGTTTTGAGGGGTTCCACTGTACAAAACATGGATTTGCTGCATATATACCTACAGCAACAGGCATTTGAAGTCTTTTCATTTATAGTGTATAAGTTTCATTTAAACCACGTAAACAGTTGTAGAAAAACGTTGATAAAATAACAGCACAAACAAAAATCAGAAGTCTGAAAAATTGCGCCTATTTTCAATTTGGAAAAAAAATCTAATAATAAGCGGAAAGGTGGGCTAGCTATTTATAGAACGTGTTTAAAATCGTATCACTACTAATCAAACATATAACTTGAAATAAGAAAAGCTAAAAACTCCAGTAAAATATAAAAAAGATGATAACCTTTCTCTTCAACGTTTTAGTTTGAATATTAGTGATCGCACTATCCACTATGGAAGCATCTGTTTCCACAGGATAAGCTATTTTTGGCATAGGCATAATGACTGGCAAAGATTATTCAAATATAAATATTAAACGTAGCCAAACATTAAAGCATGAATGAATGTTCAAAACTTTCAAGGTAGCAAATGTAACAATTTCGACATTGCGAAACAGCAACGATATTTCAACGTTGACACAAAATCAACATGACAACCGTTTTTCACAGTTGCGAACATCAACTGTATTCCAACGTCGAAACAACATCGAAATGTTGATCATATTTCAACGTTGAAATACCGTTGTTCGATGTCACAACCAGTATTCAACCATATTTCAACATTGTGTGCCAGCTGGGTTATGTCAGAAATAAAAAAATAATGTTGCAATAAAGTATATGGTATGGTGGTGAGCAGAAGGTTACATAGCAAGCTTTTTGAAAGGAAGCTTGGAGTTGTATTTGGGGTTTCTGCTCAGTTAGTATCCTGAGTCAAGAGTTATATGTAATTTTGTTGTAGTGAGCAGATTGCAGTCGGGGGCCACTGGGTCAAAGTGACTGTTTCTGAAAATGCACTGGTTGATGTCTTAATACTTTAACAGTGTAAAAATTAAAGATTTATTGGCACATGTATATGCTTATTATTCTGTCTTTCAGATATACACTATACAGATGATGGATCTCTTTAAAGTCCACATATTTATTGTGGCTGCTTTAGTGGCAATGTCACATTTATCAACTCAACAGGTAACAACACCATCTAAGGTAACTACAGTAAAATCAGAAAATTTATCCACGGTGAAGGTTACTGATACTGCAACAAAGAATACTGCTTCAAGCACTTTAGCACCTGTTGTAACCACAAAAAGTGATTCAGAAACAACTAAACTCCAGCACTCTTCACAATCTGACAACACAGATCTGAAAACAACTGCTGCAGTTAACCCCAATGACAAATCCAATTCCACCAATGGAACACAAGATCAGCCAACAAATCAGCCACCATCTTCAGCAAGCACTTCATCATCATCTGGAACAAACCCCAATGGTATTACCGCTGCACCAAAATCGAGCGTGAAGAGTACAACTACTTTATCACCTACAAAGCCCATGGCAACAAAGGGAGGTGAGACCCAAGCGCCGGATACAACAACAACAACTAAAACAGACAGTTCAACCAATGTTACTGTTGCTCCAACCACTGAGAAAAATAATAGTCCCGACAAAAATTCACCAACTGCTGCTCCAGCAACAACAGTAAAAGATATGAATACAATAAAAGGAGATGAGACCAAAGCGCCAGATACAACAACAACTAAACCAGACAATTCAACCAACAGTGATACCAATGCACCAACTGCTGCTCCAGCAACAACAGTAAAAGATATGAAAACAATAAAAGGAGATGAGACCAAAGCGCCAGATACAACAACAACTAAACCAGACAATTCAACCAACAGTGATACCAATGCACCAACTGCTGCTCCAGCAACAACAGTAAAAGATATGAAAACAACAGAACAGAAGAATGAATCTAATTCCAGTCCTAAGCCAACTAATGCTACTGCAACATCTCCTGTCACTTCTAAGAATCCTACAGATGCACCAACTGTGCCAGTTGCTACAGACAGTCAAAATAAAACGTCCCCTAAAGTGACAACAACCACTGTACCTGACACCGAGGCCCCGAAGACGTCAAAAACAGTCTCAAGTTCTTCTGAAGCAACACCTACAACTGTTGTCACTACACAAGGTAATTTCTGAACCATTTTAAAATATTTGTTCATTTTCAATCATATTGATATACGTCTGTTTCAGTCTTACAAGCAGCTTAATCCATTATGCACTGAACAGTCATTATGTAATAAACATGTTTATGTTGACAAATTGTTTTGGTAGATTTTTAGTACTGTATGGGTTTTCATTTCCTGAGGATTTTGCACTGAATGATGTATCGTACTTCAGCACTTAATGTTTAATTCTTTCAAGCTCTTAATTCCTATAATCAGACAAAATCATCGTATTCCATTAAATTCTTATTAATGAACCATCATTTTATGTCATTGATGGTAAAGAAAATTACTATGCACATAATAATAATTGGTTGTCATAAAAGTGCCTGTGACTTGAGTCATACTCGTAGGGGTTTATTGATTGTTATTGTTTTGCTTGTAGCACCACCAGGAAGTCGGTTAATCTATATAAATGAAATTGTGGTAGACAAGAATGGAACCTTCCAGAAAATTGAACTACATTGTAAGCATCACCATTTTTTTAATTCATGTTCTGCACTAATACTGGTTATACCCTTCATTATTCCAATCTGAATGTTTACTAATATGTATGAAATATACTAGTGGAGGTAGTCTGATTATAAAATTAATGTGGTGAAGAAATTTTGAAGTCTACATTAAATAATCACTGTGTTTGTTGACATTAGGCTGTAGAATATAACACATACCTATTAGATACATACAGTAAACCCTCAATAATAAGACCACCCTTGGGGCCCTTGAAAATTGGTCTTAATATAGAGGTTGAATAAAGAACAAAACAGTGAAAATGGACTTAAATTTGTGTTCTTAATTTTCAGGTGGTTCTATTATTGAGGTGGTCTTAAAGTGAGGATTTACTGTATAATATGCATCAGTTCTCATTTCTGTGTACAATAATTAGAACTGTTTGTTATTGTTCTAAACTTTAATACCTCTATTCCAGTCCACATCTTTATTAAAAGCTTACAGTGTGATAAGAATGATTCTGTGGGATAAGTCAAAACCATTCCTCAGCATTTTAATTCTAGTCTTATAAAAATGTTTGAGTCTCGTATTTTAAACCTGGTATTAAAAACAACATATTTTTCAGTATCCAATCAGTTTGATGTGACTCACTATGCCATGGTGATTGTGGATGGAGAGACAAACAAATACATGGCTGTGGTGAATCTGGCAGACATGGTACAACAGAATGGTCTTCTTCTTATCAACTTCAATAATACACAGTCATCGGTATGATATGCATTTTTTTTTTGTATTTGCGTTTATTTATCGTCGCCACCGGTTTCCCATATGGGCGACGCCTCCAGAAGAATGTTAGTCATATTAGATTTTTGGAGGATAGTGCATGATACAGAAGATGCCTCAGTCCCAGAAGCACACCTGGTTCTTTTACGTGCTCGATGTAAAGCATCATACACGGGACCTCGGTTTTTAAAGTCTCGTCCGAAAGACTGTTAGTATGGTCAGTGATGGGGCGGGGAATCGAACCAGCGATCCCTGGATTTCAAGTCCACGGATCCACTACATATGATATGCAGTAAACCCTCGCTCTATATAGAGAAGACAACCATACTATTACAAGCATGATTTTAGGACAAAGTACCTCACATTAGGAAGACAATTTTCATTTTGTCTTCATTGCATGTTTCTTGACTTTCATGCTTAGTCTTGCATCAAGTCTTTAAACACTGACATTTGGTAATTGCGTGGTTGTATTTCTTGGATACTAGTCAATTGAAAATGTTGAATATTGATTAACTTGTACAAGACTGAGAGATGCAACTAGATGTTTTTTCGACTAACTCGGCACAATAGTTATAGGTCTTGTTAGATTGTACATGTATTAGGAGTGTCCTCTTGTTCACAGCTATTATGCCCTTGTCAACACACTTCACACTCGCAGTAGTGAGTACAGAATGCGGACTTGGTCTCCTTTGTGTAGTTTGTAATAATTGTGTGTTTAGTCATGTCAGTGGGACTCTGCTGTAGATAAATTATGTCTAGTAAATGTATATTTTGTTTTGTTAAGAAGTCCATTGTAGATCATTGGTAATAAAGTATTGTCTACAGCAATTTGGCTATTTCCTGACAAGTTTCGGTGCCCTTGTTATGTTATGTTTAGCAAATAAATGCACAAAGGTAAACTTTATTTAGGTGATTGATACAATTTACATAAATTATGAACATGAAATTGCTGTAGTCGCCCACAGGGAATTGTGCATTCCAATAGAAATAGAACGGTTCTTGGTCAGATGTAGAAAAGCTTGTCTTGGGTCATGGTTGTATTTCATGTTTATATATATTTCAGCCTATCGTGAAGGATAAAGGTACTGGAATAGCTATATATGATACGACACAGATAACAATGAGTGAAGTCTGGTCGGGTGAGGAATCTGGATTGATGGATGCACTGGTTATAGGAAAGGACTATACCATGATCTCACAGAACTTGACCCAGACACTCACTCCAGGTGTCAACCCTTTTGTTCTGGATCCGAAGTAAGTATATTGTTACAATGATCCCTGGTGTGCTTCTGTACTACACATCTTTCACAGTCTAAATTCAAGCATTATAAATTAAATGCTTGGTACCTTGCTTGTTTTGTTCTGACTTTCATATGTTTTATTTAGTTCTCTTATTTCTATAATTAATATATTACAATTGTGTTGATATTTTTACCATTTAGCTCTTTAAAATTTTACCCTGTTTTTCATCAGTATCTCAGTTTAATATGTATGGCATTTGTTTGACCTGGGTTACCAACCAGTACTCATTTGTTCATTCTCAAACAACTGAATTCCCCCACTTGAATCGAGGACAAAGAACTTTGGATGTATTATTTTCAGTCACATTGTCACAGAAAACATGTGCATCCCCGGCATTGTTTTAATTTCAGTATATATGGTTGATTTAATTATTTTCTAGTTTGCATGTTGCTGGTAGTATGAGTGTGTATGTTTAATCTATTGCTATATTACAGTTTATACGGACAAAGCAGAACAATCAGCAGATGTTCTTCTGACAGTATGAGAAGTACTGATATGTTTGCTTTGACAAATCCATCCTTTGGATCTGACAATGAAGTGAAATGTAATGAAACGTTAAGTAATTTCAAGAAGATGGCAATCAAGATCAGTGGAATGGATTGCAAGCTTCTAGCAGACCTCGACCATAAAACAGAAACTTCAGATCAGCTCTCGTTGAAGAAAGTATTGCGTTTTGTTGCTAAAGAAGTGAATAAGCAATGTCGCTGTGGACTGACTCTGATGCATATTGATAGATCTGGTAAGTTAAGATTCAATATTTGCTTGTGTGTATGTATATTTGATCAACCATTCTGTATTATGAATATGGAGTTTGGGTTATATTAGAATATTGTTTTTGAATGTACTCATTTCTTATTCTTTGAATAAATAAGTATAGCTGTTAACATTGAACTATTCTTGACATTTATAAGCCTAGTATAGGCAAACAATCCTGTTTGTTCCTCTCTGATATTTGTCAAAGGTGGTGTTTAGATGAAGGTTGTTTTGACTTCTTTGGATTGCTATTTTATGGTTGTTTAAATTCGAGATTGTTCACCAATGGCAGTATTCATTATATTGTGTCATTCCTTATACAATATTCTCAATGCCATACAATTATAGATACCACTGTTAAGTGCTGTGATGGGGCCAGTATTGACATGAAATTTGTTGCATCAACTGTACAACATCTGGAGGAGCTAAGCAACAGTTATGAAACGTTTTTAAGAGAAACCAAAATTGTTGTCATTGACAACAAGCAATACACGTTGGATACAAAATGTAAAGGTCACTGTTGTGAAGACCATAAAGTTGGTCCTACAGGAAAGTCATCTGATGACAAAGCTAGTAAGGAATTGTTTATTTATATCAGCCTTTCAGTTCCATTGAATAAAACAATCATGTTAGTATAGTCCTGTCAGATTGTAAAATTATGCAAACATGTTTGAGAAATATTTTAATGTTTGTAATGATTAAAATGTGTAAAGTCTCCTGTCCAGTTTACTTATTAACTATCAACTGCTCTTATAATTAACTGAACAAGACGCATGTTCTTGATGGTTTGACAATGAGTCAATTTAGTTCATAGGTCCTGACGTTGTACGTTGGATATTGTATGTAGTTTCTATTGGTGTGACTGCAAGAATGATTCAATGCTCAGTCTCTGTATTTCATTTTAGTGTTTTTGATCAAACAGTTATTAAACAGTGGTTGACTCATTATTTTTCAGTATTTTTAGTCACTTCTGTAGCTTGAAACTTGCATATCTTATTGTTCCAGAGAATGTCAAGGTCACTGTTGCTGTCATTGTCAGCTGTCTGGTCGTATTCTCAATTGTTGTTGTTATTGTTATATTATATATGAAGAAAAAGAATCGTGCAGTATAGTAAGTATAAAAATAATCCATGTTTGTAAGCCTTTGTATAAAAACTGCTTAAATACACAATTATTATCCAATATTTTCTACAAATTATCACATTGCTCTGTTGATTACAGTATGGTCATATGACTCTTATTTTTTAATATTATTCAACTAATAGAGTGTTCTAACAGTATAAGCAATGGTTCAAATTATTCGGTTCTTCTTTTCTAAGCTTTGAAATGTTTTCTGAGGATGTTTTAGACAGTCCAGAACTAAATGTAATGGCCTACTAAGAAATTTCAGGTATACTGTATTTTTGAGTATGATTTACATAAATGAATTTTGTTTATATTTTTGCTACAGAAAATCACAACTTAATATTTTCACACCACTTTCACAAGCTCTGTGTAATAAACATGTATGTTTGTTTCATTTTCAGTCAATTCAGAATGTCAAGACTTGATGAAGAAGATGATTTATACAATGACGGTCCTGATCATGAAGATTTTGTCGGTGGTCAAGAGGCTACATTTGATATCAAACAGCGATAGCGTCACCTTGTAATGCACAGAAATTGTTACCATGACAACTAAATTGAATTCTGTGATACTGTATACATCCATCCATTTGATCCCACCAGTATATATCTAAGAACTCATTGTGATAGTTTATACAGATATAACAGCAGTGCTTTTGTATGATTGATATATGTATCAAAATATGATATCTATAAGGCATTATGTGTAATATGAATAATAGGACAAGTAGACTTGTTCGTTTTTCAGCCTAGAATTGTACCTAACTGAGATTTTGATGTAATCAGTTTGTACAGGGTAATGTTGAAATATGTACAATCAAACATATTTTTGATTTAGATAAATGATTGCTATCAGCGTACTGTAAAAATGTTGATATGTTATTGCATAATTAATATGTTTTGTATTAGTTCAGTATTTTCAAATTAAGTTATGCGTTATCATTTTATGATTCTTTCTTATGTTGGTTAGTTACTATACTTCTATATAGGAATCATGCTCATTGCCCAGTCGATTCTTGTCCTATCTATTACTCTCCTAAACCACTGGAAGTATTTCAGTGAAAGTCCACACAAGTGATTTTTACCTAGCCTAGTAGTGCATTTCATCAGTGCATTCCGTTTGCATGATTTTTTACTTATTTCCGTTTAATGATAGAAAATGTCATTGTGGAGCAAACTACTTAAACCGCTTACAGGTGATTTTCATGAAACTTCACACAAATATTCTACTTAATGAGTTGAAATGCATGAACAAACTAGCTGGTACTAGGTTTTGTGTTGAATAAAAAAAACTATGCTATGCTGAGCAATTGTTGCAATCATTTTTAATTTCCATAACATGTTATGTACGGGATCTTTTATCCTTACCTAGTGTATTTAATTCACAGTTCTATGTTGTATAAAGTCAAACAGCAGTTACTGTCTTGTAAATACGGTTGATTAATGATAAGTGAATATGTTAATCCATGTACAAGAACAGTGAGTATGTATGTTGCAGTTATGTTTTGATAAAGATCTTATTGAATAATAAATGACTTCTTTGAGTGTATCATATTTAGTATTTCAGATTAATATTGTAGAAAGTTTTGAAATTCAATCAGTGTATTTGTTCCAGTAAATTCATATGCATAAATGTTGTTCTTGTGTAAGTTTATGCTGGTCTAAAGTTGTGAAAATTGATTTTCAAGAAATTTTGTCCTTTAAGTTTATACATTGTTCTCCACCTACATTGCATTATACAGGTAGATATGTTTGTATATACAGCTTTTTATGTTGGTGTAGGTCAACAAGGTACAGTACTTCATTGGTCACCAGTGGTCACTTTGTACAATGATTGGTTGGTCATGTATAGTCATTCATTATCATGTTGCTGTATAACTCTAGCCTAGCATAATCAGGGATCACACCCCACCACGTGTCTTTATTTTCGATCATCTGAAGTGATGCAATAGTCAAATGTGTTTAGGGCATACTGATGGCATTCTGTTGTTTTTTATTATATAATGGTTTAAAAAGGACCAATATATGCAAACGAGGATACAGTGTTACCTGTAGTTATTGTTGAATTTCATATACTCTGCACAAACCTACACCTCGTTCATTGTTCTATAATGTACGCATCTCTTTTGACGGAAAGAGTCAAATTGTGAACTAATCCTTTTCAAGTTTTACGAGGAAAGTGATAGAGTTTTAAGGGTTTAATTTGATGTCGGGGTTTTTTAGGGGTTAACTTCATGACAGGGTGTTTCAAGGTGTGACGTTATGAATTATTGAGCTATTTTATTACTCCTTTAACATGTTCAATTGTAAAATGTTTACCATTTTTATCTAATACATATCTTTTGCTGTCTAAACATATCAAGAATATGCTTACAGGCATATTTTTCAGCCTTAGAATATTGTCATATTTTTTATTAAGATGTAGACATCAGTAGTCATCATTGTATAAATACTATGTATCATTCACCAGAAGAGATCTCCATGAACAACTAGGTCTTCTATATATATTATATATTCGGAACCATCCAAATATCTGCATCAAAAAA
This sequence comes from Mactromeris polynyma, assembly GCA_032209605.1. Lineage (NCBI taxonomy): Eukaryota > Metazoa > Mollusca > Bivalvia > Venerida > Mactridae > Mactromeris > Mactromeris polynyma. Next base: position 28,321,554 of record JASFXZ010000002.1, on the reverse strand, counting down.
TACAGTTTTTTTTATTTTTCTATGATTGTAAAAACAAGTGTGTAAACACATTAGGTGGTTGAAGGATTATATATTGTTTATATTGAATATGTAATGTTGTACATTTTATAATACAACATGTCCGATGAAAACTTGTATTACATGTATGAATGTTATTCATCCAATTTGTTATTAAATAAGTGTTTGATGGTTGTAACCATGACACAAGATTGGTACAAAATGTCATATGGTAATTGAAATTTATAATTGAATGAATAAACAAGGTATACTTGAATTCTGTCTGGTTTAGCAGACAGTGGTGTAAATATTTATCAGTATATGATTTGCACCACTGCCATCCCAGTAATTGTCTCAGAATTAGTTCCTCTGCATAGTGTATGATAAAAAATTTGTAAAGTGTTATAGACACCATATACAGCTAGGTTGTTTTTCACTGATGTTCTCATAGTATTTTTATATACCTAGTCTCCAGCATACATGTAACAGTTGTAAGCCTGATATAAATAAATACAGGGTCTTACATGATAGATGTATACAGGACTTATATTATAAATGAATACAGGTCTTATAGTATACAGTAGTGCTGCCCAACATGTTTTGAAGAAAATAAGTGCGTGCTTTAGATATTTTCATGTTGAATGTAATAACAATGAACCATGCTTGAATAATTTGTAGAAGTAATAGTATTACTCTTAATTGGAAGATGAACCTTTAAATGTTGAAAGTAGTTTTTGAAGGTATTGATATTGATCTGTCAAAGCATAATTACTTAGTATTGCAATTATTTGTTTAGCTTGTTTAACACTTGAATAGTCACATGCTTGTTGTGAAATATTGTTACATTATTAAGATTATGTTGTATACTTAATTAGTGCAAATATTTGAGATATGTTGCACTGGCACCAGAGTAACAAACTGAAAGCCGTTTTTCCGTCGAAACCCCGTATACACTGTTCTTTATTATACATATATATAGTGTATACGGGGATTTGACGGACAACGGCTTTCAGTTTGTTACTCTTGTGACAGTGATATGTTGTGTTTATTTCACTTTTTGTATATTTCTAGTCAGTTTGAATCAATGTAATATATCAATAAAAGGTGTCTGTGGAAGCTGGTGTATGCTTCAATATTTGTGTACATGTGTATACACTCAGTAAAATGTATAGTTATTATGCATGTTAACAGCAATAACCGTTGAATTTTTGGGCATTGCAGTGATATCCAGCTATATGAAAGTGTGTTCTATGGCTGTAATGATTTTGTAAATAATTAAATTGCCTAGATTCTAGATTGACTCCAAGACCAATGGATGGTTCTCCATATATCACCAAACAATTGGAAAAAAACACACTTAAAATAGATTAAAAAAATCCATGTGTGTTGAGGTCTACACATCAGTTTTTTTCTCACTTGGACCAATGCCACAATCTGAAAATTCACTTCAAAATGTTGTAATACGTGTTCTAGTACACAACACATAGTGCTGTTTTTATCCACAAATATAAAAATATTATTGCACATTAGCTTTTGTTCTGAAATCATGTGTATTTGGTTCCAACTGCTTAATTCTTAATCTTTATGACTTTAGACTTCGATAAAGTGCAAAATAATGAAAAAAAAAGTTTTATTTTTGGCTATTCACTGTACATGTATTCTTTACTTAAATTATTAAACCTCAGAAATAATGTTTTTTCTGTGCACATACAATTCCACATACAACAATGCATTTATAAGAAAATACTCTTCCCGGTAACATAGACCTTCACCTATGTTTTGAGGTGAACAATTTCCAGTAACAATTTTATGTTTATCAGAAATATGGACATTCTCATTTTTGTTTTATGGCTTATGATCAACAGTGTTGTTATAGTTATACTTATGTTATTTATTAAATTTACATAAAAAATATGTCTCTGTTCTTTATGCACCTTATCACCTCTAGGTGTAGTGAGTCGCGGCCGTGGTCCAGTGGTTAGTGCGCTGGACTTGTATTCGATTCCCGGTCGCGGCAGGTCATACCCTTCCATGAAAATTTGATAAAAAAGTCGATTTTCCTCCTCATGTGGAGAAGTTGCCAGCTCCTTGTGGAAGGGTAAGTTAGTACTGGTTAGATTTCAGTCCAGGAAAAACTGGTTAGGTGAACCGACCGCCGTATATAACTGAAATATCGTTGAGAAACGGCGTTAAACCTGATGAAACAAACATCTAGGTGTAGTGAGACTTTATTTGGAAACGTAAATAAGTACGGAAATGTGTTTTAACAGCTCAAGATAAGCTTTGCTTCAACATAACCATGTGCTGACTTACTTGGTATTTGTTCTGAAACTGCTGTGGTCTAACATCAGGTTTACAGCAAAGAAGAATGTACATTCACATTTTCTATGTTATGTAAATAGTTCTAAGCAATTATTTCTACATTGAAATGGGGACTAATGAATGAACACGTTTTCTCTATAGATGATTTGATAAGGTATTATGTCTCGTAGTATGTACTATTTTCATGATTACTTTATTTCACTGAACAATCAGTGATTCACAATAAACAACTACAAGAAACATACATTAAACAACAGAGCATATTATCAAAAAGTTCACCTATGGATATCATGTCTAGTGGTAAGGGTGTTCGGACCGAAGGGTGCAAGTTAGACTCCCAGTGCCGCCACTGACCTTGATGAGTGTCCTTAGGCAAGTCATTTCACTTCTTATTGCTACATGTACATGCTCTAGTAGCTGGGAAGTAAGGTGAATTTTCTTATTATATGTATATATACTCGTGCATGTGTTCTTCACTGAAAACGTCTATGTGCAGAGCTTGTTTCATAGTTCTCAGACGTGAATAAATCTTACCTATACTTAACCATCGTATGAGTTATGTTCCTCACTATGATCGTAGATCTATGCCAGTCACAAGCAACATGGACAAAATTATGCCAGTTGTAATAAAAATAGGAATTAATAAGTTGAGCATCATTATGGATGTTTATAATAACATCAGTTTTGGGGAGGCAACTTTATTTGTTGACATCAACAAGTCTCAGCACCCAATGAATGATAGCATATTCATTGTACCCAATATAGACCAAACAAAGGGAATATTAGGTTAGCAATTCATAAAATTAACAATATTATGACCGAAGGCATATGAAATACTATTACATGTAGTTGAAAAATATCAAGTGATGTGTACTACTTTGTCCATTAATAACACCTAGTTGCTTACAGTCCGCCTGGCTAGCTCAGTTAGTAGAGTGCTAGACTTGTACTAAGTTAGTACTGGTTGATAATTAATTCCAGGAAAACTGGTTAGGCCAAATGGTCGCCGTATATGACTGAAAATTTGTTAAAAAACGACGTAAAACCCCATTGAAACAAACAGGAGGTTGCTTCCGTTAGATAACCGAATATTGAGTAACCATAGAAAAAAATCTTTTTTCAACATACCCCTCAGGGTTGGAACTCATTACCTCCAGAAATCATTTCAGTCGACGCCTTTGATGACATCATTGTCTTACATTCTTAAGAACTCAATATAGGGAGATTATTTATCTGGAGACATTATAAAATATTCGATCATTAAGGGTTTGTAACGCTGTATTAATTATTGGTATTTCAATTGGTAGACTAACTAAAATATCTCCAACACTATATAGAATAACAGTTTGCCCAAATTGTCCAAGTCTAAACATGTGTACTATTTGACGAATAGAATGTTCTAAAACATTCAGACATTTAAGAGAACATGTATTGTATAAAGCTGGTTTACAGATGCATCCATTCAAACAACCATTTTTCTTCATTTTCACTCAGTTTACATTTTTAACAGTTACACAATACATTTTAACAGTTACACAATACATTTTAACAGTTACACAATATACATTATAACAGAAAGAAATGGTTTCCATTTATTTGCAGAAGAGTTTATTTTCTTCATTTTGTTAAACATTTTGAAGGGAATACATTCAATGTATGTTCAATGTTTTAAAGATACGTATATTTGCATTCTGTTATTGTTGCAGTAGCTGTTCTTCTCTTAACCTCATTTGCTCCCTTAATTGGCTGCCAAACGGGCCGCTGACTAGATTTTCAGTTTTGTGTAAACCAATCAAATGTTACGTTGACCATCAAGGCAATTTCTCTTCAACCGAACACCGTTTGTAACCTTGACGCGGATTGGTTAACCATTTGATAAAGGGTACATTACCTCACCGAAATGCACTGAATTTCGATGATTTTACCGAATCCCATTTTGCATCTGGAGTAACCAGCAATCGTTACATCTCGGCATTTTTATGTTGCACAACAAATCTTAACCTTCAAATTGCGCCGACCATCTTTTTTTCAAGATATTTCTAAAAAATGTTTAAAGCTAGCCTTGTAGTTATTATCACTGACATATAAGTCCGTGTTATTATATATAGGTTCCTAGTCAACTCGTACCTTGTTTTGGTCAACTCGTAACTACCCAAATCAACTCGTACCTTGTTTTGGTCAACTCGTACCTACCCAAATCAACTCGTACCTTGTTTTGGTCAACTCGTACCTACCCAAATCAACTCGTACCTGTTTTGGTCAACTCGTACCCCTCAATTTTTATTCATTCGTCACTAACATGTCTACTATTACCACGGACATAAAAACATTTAATGGTTTATATGTCCGTGCTAATACATACGTTATAGTTTTTTTCAGATATCAGTTAGGATTGATGCAATCTCATTAAAATCAGCTCCAGTCGCACGCTCCTATACTATACGCTAACTGCCTAACAGCGGAAAGTAATGGAGCTAAAGTTAGGGACTGATTTCAATGAGATTGGGATTGATGGAACTATTATTGTGAAAGTGCTAGAAGATGAGTCGGAAAATGATATTCAGCAATATTTCAATATAGGTGCATTTGGTTGTTTAGTCAAATTGGTCAATATGAATAGCGTAGAATGTGGAATTATGTATTATCACATGACTTGCACTCCAGGAGTGGCATAAAGCAGTGACATAAATATCATATGTAACTAGTTACATAAATAGCCGAATCACAGCACGTGTGTAAAAAGTAGTCCCTATTAATAACCTTTTGATTTTATACAAAATTAGCAACAAGGCACTTATAACACTTACAATATCAAATAAGCACGAATGTAAGATTCTATTTATCACATAACACCATAAATAGATTGTTTTCAATCTTTAAATAGACAGATCTGTGACCGAAGTGTCACTGTGTATATGAGGACGAAGAAAGATCTGTCTATTTAAAGATTGAAAACAATCTATTTATGATGTTATGTGATAAATAGAATCTTACATTCGTGCTTATTTGATATTGTTTTTATGAAACTCGTCGACTGAAACGAATATGACGCTCGGCAGAGCCTCGCGTCATATTATTTCAGTCGACTCGTTTCATAAAAACAATATAAAATAAGCACTCATGTAAGATCCTCTATTTATTATCAAACGATACAATAATTAACAAAATGAACTAATAGGTTGTCTAGTCGAAATCAAAATTCGTCATAATGAAGTGTATACTATTTGTTCCAGAAATATGTAATTATAAGCGTTGTTGTAGAATTATATGTTAATTAGCATAATGATATGATTGATCTCACTTTTCAACATGTGTAACTATGTTCAATATAAATTAGAGGACCAATGTCAATGAGCCATTAGTATAATAAATAATAGCAACAAAAAAGCAAAATTTCTAAATCATTTAACCCAAAATATATATGTTTCATATATAGATCTATGCCATGATGGAGACGGACGGTTGCCATTGTCAACCGTATACATGTGACCATAGGGGAACAATTCGAACGCAATGGTTAATTTGTAATGGTCAAATAAAAAAGAAAACAACTCAATGCATATGTAAATAAGACGGGTATTGTATAATTTTATTGACCTGTCAAAATGTGCATATCTTCATGGTCAATGCACGGTGACGCTATAAATAGGTAATCGGGCCACTTTCGACATTGGCGTTAACGATCAGTCGGGAACCAGTATATACTAGTCTGCAATAGGATCGAGATGGCTATTCCCTTTTGAAAATTGTGACTGCCATCGAGTTGTTTCCCTTTGATCATAGACTGTTAACGATGAAAACTTTTGTCTCCAGCAAGACATGAATGTGGCAATGCTACATAGTTTTTAAGGTTAAATAATATAGAATTTATACCACTTCTCAGTTTCGATGATCTAATTTCTATAAAATGTGCGCATGTTGAAAACAGGCTCGAACTGGCCTGGCTGAGGACCGTTGACGACCATTTGCCTTTATTAAATTGGCAAGGCGAAATTTGTTTTGTGTAACTTAATTAGACTGATTATCGGCTGGTTAACAAAATGTTGTATAAAGGTTTATTTCCTATCACTGCTCTCGACAAGTCTACTGTTTATTCTGTTTTTAAATTATTTGGACGTCAATTTATGTCGTCTGCATAATTAATTTCACGATGCGTCCTCGGTCATTTCGACCCACAAACATAGTGGATGATCTGAAATTCCTTAAGATGTCATTTCAAATCCAGCAATTTCATGTAGGTCTGAATTTCATTATTAATGAGTTGATTGTTGTAGTTATTAGTTCTTCGGTGAACATGGAATTAATGTCCGTGTATCGCTTATTGTTGGTCGGTCCACCGACGAGCAGTTACGGCTACTAGAAGGGGCAAAGCAATGGTGCATGTGGTGGCACGCTTAATGTAGTACATTTTGCTTTGGCATTTTCCTTGCAATGAGGTCCGTGCGTGGTGAAAGTAATTGTCAGTCAATATTCCGACTTCACGATTTTCACGCCTACACCGTTTAGAGAAATCAAGCGTTTATTGATTAAGACTGTAATGCGTGGACGTGAACAACAAACAAGTATTTAAGAATTTTATTTGTGCTCTGAGACTTGAAATGGCGGCTCTGAACACAAAAACGATATTTGCACTATCAGCATTATTTCTCTTGTGTGCATTTATTTACAAAAAGCGTTCAACTGATCTGCTTCAAGCGAGAAGGGATCGTGTTTTACACGGACTACTCCGTGCTGAGAAGAAAGTTGGTGTTGATAGAAACACGAGAATTGCTCTTGGTTTTGGTGGTTGTGAAGATATATTTGCTGATGCCTTCGAAGTTATGTCAATATTAAACTACACTGCTCCGTCTGACCCTGACCATGTGATGGACATAACGTCAGCTGCAGATTTTGTCAAGATATTTTCTTACTTTTTTGGAGCCGGTGCAGCTGCTGAGTATGTATATATACAAACCATAAACAAATCATTACAATGTACATAATACAACAGCTAAGATTTTCCCCTGCAGGACAATGTAATTCACTATTCAGCATCCGGGTACAGACATTGGGCGTCTGATAAACACGACAACAAATTCATAAGAAATTCTGTACTGAATCCAAAATAAACAAATTGAGGTCACATTGATACAGAGATTTTTATGATTTTACTTCTTTATTGGTTTGCTGCTAATAGTTCGAGTGATTTGTTCGAACAAATCTATGCGAAACATTATAGAATAATTATTTCTACGACAAACAAGAAAATGATGTAGACATCTAGTCATTATGGGCCTTGTTGAAGAAGGCCAGTGTACTTTTAAACCTTTTGTATGTGTGTTATGACTTTTTGTCAGGTTTATCACATGCCAAATGCATGTGCATTCAAGTCTAGATCGATTCAATAATATTTATTAGGTAACCTGCACTGTTCCAGCAACACTGTATTTTATTCTTATAACGACAGATGCTTAACAGTAAAGTCTGTTGACACATTAAACATTGGATGCATCATACCAAATAATATAAGTTTCCCCAATGGCTGATATAATAATAGCTACCCACAGGCAATACTTTTTAATCTTCTTTTCAAAATAATATCTAAGTCCCCTCTGACTTATTCGTTTTCTTCATATTTCTTTTTGCTGCCTCAAAACATCCTTATTATTATGCCGAAGTGCCATAAAAAATATTTTGACCTCTAAAGTCTAATGAAAATCAGAATATTTTTTTCTTGTGTGTTTGTCATTTTGACTGGTTGGTATCGTTTAAATGTTGTTTAATTTGTGTCCTTATGAAATGAGATAAGTGACAATGAAGATTGTTATAAACTTTTTTGTTTATGATATCTTCATACTTAAACTTTTTAACATAAAAAATGTATTTGTCTCAATAGGAATGACACAGGTCTTGCATGAGGGGTATGCTTAATGATATACTAATTATATTTATACATGCTTACCTTTTTTACGGTATTATGATTCCCCATTTAAACCTAAAATCTTTCTCTTTACAGGCGATATGTGGAAAATGCTTCATTGTTTTCTGAAGTTGCTTCAGCTGCAGGAAAAGCTCCTAGTGCAAGATTTGAAATTGGAGGTAATGCTCCAGCCATGGCTCGCAGACTTGCTATGGAAGGTGCTGAGATTTTATTAGCAGCAAGATTCACGGAAGAAACATTGAAATCACTTCCTGATACAATAAAAGGTAAGCTGGGGGAAAAACGAAGACTCCAATTTCTAAATAAAGTCTGATTCATTTTAAATGTTTTTTCTTTTGTTAAAAAAAATGTTTAAACTTGATTGTTATGCCTCCCCCATATATGGGGTTGTTAGTTTTTATTTTACATCAATTGTGAAACAAGTTTTCAATTAATTATATATATTATAAGCACTCTCCATGATTGCTTACTAATCAGTACTTGTGTAAATTTGGGCATTATGGAATTTCCCAATGCAGGGAATCAGTTCAAGACATTCAGATCAGAAGTCTAGTGCTGAACCCCTTAGCCACTCCGCCTCCCTGAATGTATTTCTTGCACGAACAGACATACCTTATCCAATTACAATGGGGGTATTAGAGTGTTTATGCATAATGAAATATAAACTGGTATTGAAAGATGTTTGTTTTTTATTCATTCATGTATTGCATCGTAAAAGAAGGGTGTTTGTTTTTAGTTCTAGGTAAGCCATTAGATGTGAATGAACTTCACATTATTTTAGAATACAGTGCTGGAAGTAAATGGGGAAACTATTCAGCTTCCAGAGCTAACAGGTATGTTACCATGGTTTCACTAAAGATTGTGTTTGTTTTTATCTTTATAGTTTTGATTCCTATAAGCACTAGTATGGGAGTTCTGAACAATGAGAAAGTTTTATATAAGTTTTGGCTAAATACATTTGACAATATACATGTTTATAATGCTCTATAGATGCATCCCTATTCTCCTTAACATATAGTAGTCAAAAGTCTGGATACCTTTCTCTGTACAGCACAGTCCTAATTTCTCAATATGTATTTGATGTTTTGTTTACTTCAGGTTTATAATTCATAGTGACAAGAGTAACCCATTCTTGGATACTCTGGAAGATTTAGAGATGGAGCTACCTAGCTTTGATCCTTCTATCCTTGTTGTTGGTGGTCTACAGATGATGGACAACTTCCCATTTAAAGAAGGTAGTGTGCAATATCAGATTCTATGATTCAATAGTTTGTTATTTCATTGTTAAGCACTTCTTACACTATTTCATGTTTAACTTTAATGAAGCTTATTTTTACTGATGATTAATAACAAACATATCGAATAAATGATGTACAATTGCTAATGACAAACAAATTGATAAATTCATTACATACATACAAATTATTTAAAACATGCCAAAGCAAACAGCTAAAGTTATTTTACATAACTTTCCAGGTGTGCGTGAAGAGAGGCTTGGAAAGCTTCAAGACTTACTGATGAAAACAGATCGCTCAATCAGAACCCATTTTGAGTTAGCATCATTCAGTGATGAAAACTTAATGAAAGAGATTGTTGATAGTGTAGTATACTATTCTGATTCTCTGGGAATGAACGAGCAAGAATTACCAAATCTAGTTAGCATTCTTACCAGTGGGACAATATCCTTGATCTCGGATTCTAGACCAAGAATTGCTACTGTACTTGATCAGATGAGGACAGTTTTTGATCTTCTCAAGGACACAGATGAGTCAGGTGGTAAAAGAAAGCTTACACGTCTCCATGTTCATACTTTGGCCTATCAAGCGATTTTAACAAAGAAAGGATCTGACTGGAAAAATACTATGTCAGCTGCAGCCAAAGCCTCTCTCACAGCTAACAGACATGTCTGTGGCTCAAATTTCATTGATACAGAAAAGGCCAAGATATTAATGGACGAGTCTTTCTCTACAAGTTCAGTGGATTCAGCAGCTGATAGAATTCCTCTTGAAGAACAACGTCCTGTATCATGTTGGTCCGAAGAGGAGTTTGATATCTGTTTAGCTCCTGTATTAGTTTGTACGGAAGTTCTTCAAACAGGAGGAGGGGGAGATAATATATCTTCAGCTGGTCTTCTCTACCAGGCCTAATCATTATCTTGATTGAAAATATCGGTAAAACATAAGCAATAATGTGATCTATGAATAAACTAAAAAAAAATTATGCATGAAATTTACATGTAAGTTTTGTTGCCAAAATTTTATCATTATTAAATAATAATATATCAAGAATGACAAACTGAAGCTATTAAAATCATACAACAAGTACATATCAAGTTTTTACCATAACTAACAGATTGCTAAATTGTTTAAAACATTTTGCTAAATTATGCATACATGTACTAAGATTAATTTCCGTTTGAAAATTAATATTTCTCAGCTTCATCTTCTATGTGTAAAAGAGGTTGACTATGAAATCCAAATGTTGATTGACAGTGTTCATTAACGGTACAAAATATCGTCATTCAGCATAAATATGAAATCCATTGAGAGAATGTGTCATGTGTTTTGTTTATTTGCTCACTGATACTTTTTTTCCTATAATCTAAATCATGATACTATTATTAACATTTATATATCAGATTTTTTAATTGTATTTTTTTTATTTTTGTGAAACAGCTACATTGTGTTTGTACGATATATGGTAGAGGCCCACATTTAACCATCCTTTTAATGGTTCTGCTCATTCAGTTTTCTGCCGGTGTATGTGTTATTATAATCATAATCGTCAATTCATTATCCATCACAAAATTTAACAGCCAAATGATTTATTATACACAATTATTTTTTTATCAATTTATGTTCATTATAGAGAAGTCATCAAGTTATTAATAATTTGTTTCATAATCATTTTTTTAATTTTCAGCAATGAACCAGTTTTATATACCTTTGTTGGCATTTTTTGTGATCATTTTATACTGTGATAAATTGCCCTCTGTCATATCTGTTTTTAGACTGTCGGTCGCAGGCTGGCAGTCTTTAGTACCGCAAATCCAAAACGAGCATCGAGAGATCTACTTTATTAACACAAGAGGAATTCTATCAAATTCATATTATCTTTCGATGACCAAGTAGGTTGCAAGATTTCTTGGACTGTTGAACCATTTACTGTCATTTGTTTAAAATGTTAAAATGAATTATGCTTCACAGTTAGGTGACTTGCATGTTTGCTTTCATATAATATGATTAACAAATGACAGAATAACAATGCCATGCTTGACGATGCAATACAGTATAACAAAGTGATTTACAGCTATTCAAGTAAGCAACGTTACATTATAATTAAGTGCCCAACAATGTGAAATTATGACAAGATGTTACACTATGGGCTCCACTATCCCCATATGATCATGCATCATTGTGTCCCTGTGTTGCCAGGTTATGATGACCCTAACAGGATTCCATAGGTCAAGCAATGAAAAAAACATGAACTTCTGTGAAAATTTCACTTGTCTTTATTTGATGACCCACCTGTGAACATGAGTTCCATGCGCTATATGCTGGTTTATTGTTGAGGTGTTCATTTTGTGGTTATATTACAGCCAATATTCTGACCGACTGTCTTTTTATTTTGCATATTCTGTTGGTAAAGGTCATTAGTACTGGTGTTGTCTTTCTTCGTCCTTTGTTAGGTGTCAAACCTCTCTCCATGATTGTGTGACCTTATTTCTGCCTTTTACCTGACAGTGTTTAATGTCACGACTAGAGACTACTACATGTACATGCAATGTTTGGACCTTACACTTGTTAGTCCTCTTACATCACAGGTAGACTCAAAACACTCTTTCCTTGGTAGCAACAGAGTTGTATTTTGTGCAGTTTTAACAAAACGCCCTTCTTAAAAATGTCTATATTAAATAAAATATAGTCTTTAATTTCTAAAGTTTGTCACTTTAATTCACTATGTATGTTCTGTACTAGCCTCTTCTGTGATTGTTTTATCCTACTATAATTGTTTTAATTGATTATTGTGTGTTTCATTTTTGTTCTTATTGTACTATAACTTGAAGTTTTTAAATGTTTAATTGTTACTGAAAGTACCAGGTGTACTACACAAGCCAATAAACTATGACCACTACTTTCTAGTTTTTCTTGTAACTTCCTGTGTCAATACAATGCTAATATGACCATGGATCTGTCTTTATGATGCTGTAAATGCACATGAAAAAGAATCCAGTCTGTACACCTGTACATTAAACATGTTTTCAAAGAAATGTTTCAGTATTTATATTTAAAGTCGACCAGTGATTATTTCTGCAAAATTATTTTAAATTCTGACATAGTTTCAGAGTAAATAATTTTATAAGTTATGAAATTGATTTCAATTAATCAGACTCCAATATTGAAAACTGGCTGGTTCAACAATGGAAGCGTGCTCTTGTGGTTAAATAACAACTGAGAAACTGGTGGAATTCCAAACTGAAGATTGCTACAACGAAACATGTTTGATGATGGACAAGCAGTTGACAAGTGATCAGAAAAGCTTCCTCACATGTCTAAATGGGGAATTTTTTAGGCTGTATACTTACAGTTAACTAGAATGACTATAAAAAGTAATTAATAAATCAATAACCTATGCAAGTACCCACCTGTATGTTGGTAGGTGGGGTGATGCCAAACAAACAGTTTTAAGGATGGCCACAATTGTACATTTATCGAGCAACAGATATGTGCTTACCTTAGATCACAAACTACAAAATACCTGGTTACCTTAGAACACAAACAGAACAATATACAGTCTAAACCGAATAATTTTGTTGGTCCAGATTTTGTTTTTTGTTAAAAAAACCCTGAGAATACTGCGCTCTGTGAAAACCAAACGCGGTTGTCAAGGTGAATTTTGAATTATTTTCACTTATAACTTCCTGAGAATTTCCGAAAGGGTAATTATGGTTGTATACTTGTCAACTTCACCCAATGTGTCAACATGTGTCTGCGCGCTAGTGTGTTACCGCTATAAACAAGGTTGGTTGATCATATGACGGTGCGTATAAAAATCGCAATGTGTGAATCGCTAATTGGCCTATTCAATAATACCAGGGATTAATCTCATAATCTAGTACTGGTATAAAGTACAGATTACTCAAATATGGTGATCAAATAAAAGGTTCAAGGGTCTCCCCCAATTTACAATAATTGCCTCTAATTGGCAACTGCAGGGATTGGTTTTCAAATTTCCTCTCGTCAACTTGTTCTTGTATAACTTTTCTTTAATTCTCTACACTTTCGTAATGAAAACAGACAAGTTATTTCTATACAAAAGTGAGCAATGTATGCAAAATACACCTCAAGACATTGGAAATAAGTACTCAAGTGTCGATACACAAACAAACTTTCGAAGTCCTGGTAATACCAAACACTTGCGATAGCCGAACGTTCGACCCGGTCTGGACGGCGTTCCGTATAGACATGTTTACCTCAGACCACAAACAGAACAATGTTGACAACAACTAAGGATAAAAACACAATAAATTATTCAAAAGATTTATTATATAGGGAAAAACATGGGAGATATTCTCGAACGTACTTACAAAGTTGAAGTGTTCATTAGATACAATATCAATTCAAGATTTTTTATATCAATATTCACAAAAAAAAATAAAAAAAGACTATTTCTTCCAAAAAAAAGGTATTGTGCAACTATGAGAATAAATTACATAATGTCAATAACAAATTTATGTTATTTACAGTGAAAAACTTCAACATATAATAACAGCAACGAAATGTAGATAACACTAAACTACTTGTTCAGACTTAGCCTAGAGATTAAGGGAGGTATTATATGTATGCTTAAAAACAAATGTGCATAAAGGAAAATATAAATACGAACTCTTTCATACGAAACACAAATGGTGCCTTGACTTCTGTTGCCCTTAACTATCGGTAATTCCTTAAGTCCCAAACTAATTTCTACTTCATTATAAAAGAGATGACACAGAATTTACAATATTCAAACAACAATAGAGCTATTAATGAAAGGGATTTATACCCCCACAATACCACTTCATCAGAAGTAACCAAAAGTGTCTGTCACACACATATACATTTCATGGTAATCACATGAAGACTCATTGAAATACCTGTATAAGTGTTGAAGTAGTTAACGCCAAAAAAATTTGAGACAGACTATTCTAACAGATGGCAGCAAGATGACTTCTATCTGCCACCTTCAAATGTGTAACACAGGAGTATATAAATATTTATTACATTATAGCCATTTGTGGCAAGGGCAACTACAGTGGAACAATGACAAAAACATATATTTCGAAGCTATCATTCAGATTAAATATGTAAAGCCAAAAAGTAACCAGATAAACGATTAGAACCTGTACTGTAAAACGTTTATTTTAGGTGAAATGTTTGTTATATACACTAAAAGTAAAACAGGAAAAAATCAAGCGTATAAAATCTAAAAACATCACACAAACTCTTCACAAGACACCATGCATATAAAGATTTCACTAGAAGCAGATGGAATGAACAATCTCAACCAAATACATTTTTAACTCAGCACAGCTAGTAAAGCTAAACCCATGGGAATACATAATGCATATAATAATATCAAGATTATGGAACAAATCAGAACCCGATGTAAAACAACTTGAATACAATCTCAGTGCTTAATCTGGAAACAGGCTTCAACTCTATCAGCTGTGTTCTCAAGTTTGAAAAACATTGTTTGTCAGACAAAATGTTTATTTTAACATACATTATTAAGGGCTTGCAATTGAACACTTTTCTACTTGCATCAAGCAACAAAGATCGTTTTTCAGTTATTTACTTCAGGAGCCATGGTGTACCAAGTGACAATTATGTCCGAATAACAAAATCACATAAATTTGTGTCAGTACTTCAGTGGATTTTGAATAGTTCATATTTGCATTGAAAATTTAATATTTTATAGAAACGTGATGTAGGATAGATCAATACCATTTAGGCCATACTATCTGATTTTATTAAAAATGAATATGAAAAAGCCTGAGACAAATATGATTGAACATTTCGTACGAAAATGATCTACATGTTCAATGCTAAACCTCATCACAGAAAAATGTTCCAAAATCGGTGTCTAAAAGCTGAAAATTCTAAATATTGGTGCAATTATTTTAAACCAGACAAGAAAAAAATTTAATCACTGCACCAAAACTATATTCCATCAGAACAATGATATACAGTTTTATAACCAAAAGTCGGGATGTACCAGGTATTGGTACCTTACCTGTTTCTTCAATACAAATTTGTCTTTACACACAGAGAGACAAGGAGAAAAAGACAAACAAAGGAAAGCTATTTAATGGTTAAAGAAAATTTGTTCAATGCTTCAAATAATGTTGAATGAGGTAGCATAATCGAGTACAAAACAAGAGGCAAAAATGAAAATCAAATATTGCTATTATAATTCTATGCTATTTTACAGAAAAAAATCTGGTTCACCAAGAAATGTTCATCTAGGGATACTAAGAAGGGAATGTTATCATACAATTACATTCATTAAAAGGTGACTTCAGCTCTCTTTCAGTAGAGACCTATATATTTATCCAACTATATACCATTACTTGGAAAATCTGAGAATTCATACAGTTTCTTTACACCATTTTACTAAACATTAACTTTACAAAATAATGAAGGCAAGCATGGAATATATAACTGATTACACTCGTATAAAAATTAAATCAATGCTCGTCAGAAAACAGGAGGCGTATGTGATCTTAACAGCAAACTACGATGGCAATTAAGTTTTGTTCAAGGCATTCATGTAGAGCTGACTAATCAAAGATGGTCTACCATTATAATGTACTTCCTAACATGAGTTGTTCTATTATTTAAGCATATCGACAGATGAAAATATTACATTTACACCATATATTATAAACACGTCTGTCATGTACGATAGTAAACAACACAGAGACAAATGTCTAATTGAATAAAAAACAATGAAAAAAAACACAAAACAAATCCCCCAAATTATGATAAACAATGTAATATATATATAACTTTACAAAATTACATTAAATAAAGAGATAGATCTTAAAGAAAATTATGAAGTCAAACATTCCAAGTGAAAAATCAGGTGACTGAGGTCACAAAATTAAACTCACAAAATATAACAGTGACACTCAGAGAAAAAATTCAATTCAACAATAAATGACAATGAAATGTCTTTCTCTTATTTTCATGGCAATAAAGCTTTCACTGAATTAAGATCTAAGAAGTGGTATTGAAATATTTATCAGATGGACGCTATAATTAATAAATATAATACAATTAGACTAGTGGATAAAGATATATCGAAAGATAACAAGAAAGGTTCCATGAACAAATGTTTAAGACTTTAAATTCCAATCTTCACCAAACTTTTATAGTGAGTATATATAAATAGATTTATACAAAGAATACAGTGAATCACAGTGTACCTGAAATTAAATAGAGTACTAGACTTAACGTATCATGACAACATGGAGAAAATATTCCCAAATGTTAATAAACTATGAAGTATTTAAAACAATAATATGATTCACTTGAACAGGGCTAGTGAGCTCTGAAATCTTCAGGTTTCTACAAATATTTTGAGAAAAAAAAATGCAAAAACTGAAGATTTGTTCATCTAAATTTACCATTTTGTTCAGTAGCCATGCATAAGAAATGTTACAAACACAACATAGACTTAACCAGATATAACAAAACACAAACACACAGAATAAAAAAAAATACCGGTATGTTAATTATGTTGATACCTGGCAAAACAGTAAGTAGATATATCTAACAATCGTTCTTTCTATACTTAGAAGAGATACTGAATGGTTCAATAAACACATGTGCTGTACAATATCTTACTCAGTTCAGTACAGATACTTGTATCAAAAGATATCCTTCTATTGTTTATATCGCAAATAAATTATTCAAATTATATACTAACACAACTAACAGGTTTCAGTTAATTATGATACTTAATAACAAGCTGGGACTTGAAGTATTTACTTGACAGTTATTCAAATCAAATATGTAACAGAATGAATGGGAAAACAAAGTCATGCTTCATCATACAAATCTTAAAATAATAAAGGAAATGTACAAGAGTTTGACAAGCACATTATAAATAAAACAACTTTGGTTACCCAGAGGGATTCATCACAGAAAATGTCTGGAAAACATTGTGAATTTCCAATAAAACTATGAAATAGGTACCAGTACGTGACATTTCAACTTGGCACAGGCTAAGTAGTTACTAATGTATGTATATTAAAACTGACATCAAATTTATGGAAACAATGCCAGGTGAAACATACTCTCTCTTCTCACACATATACTGGTACTTAAGTTATTTGCATTCATTTTTGTCTGTCAGGCATTCCTTATGATGATTGCCCACAATATATACAAAACAAATCATATCACCCCCATAATAATACAAACATAAATATAGCAACAATAATAAATACAATGCTTTTAAGTATACCAATAGTAAGTTCATCAGGTAATTAAGTATTTGAGTCTGTTATATACCATTCTTACTCATGTTGTGTCAAAAGCTCACGATCTGTGTGCATTGTAAGCTTTGTCTTGTACCAGAGACATGATATATGTTGCAAAAGTTTCATTTCAATTCATTACTCGATAAAACCCATAAAAATCAAACATACAATCAAAGTGCTATGGATCCTATTATTGTACACAACTCATCAATTTTGATCATAATTTGTGTATCTCTCTTTATTTTCTATCTTGTCTACAGTCAACGACACCATTATTCATTATATTGTACGACATGACGTGGCAATAGATACTTAAAATGCAAGTATAATCTGTTTTCGAAACCTTAAGATAGAAATTATAAAATTTTATTATTAAATTAGTACTATAATCAAAACTGAATAAATTTCAACTTGTTTTTCTCATGGAAAACATTTACAACACATTTGCTTAACTTTAACAACAACAACAACAATCACTTAGTAAAATGTGGATTTAATTAAATACACAAAAATAGAAATTAAATAGCAGATGAAAATGAAACAATATTCTAAGTCCGAAAAAATTATAAATCCATCCCAAAAATAGTAAAATACAAACTTATTATGGTGAAAGAATAATAAAAAAATAAAAACCAAAAAATTTCAGAAGACTACATAATTTCACCATCTAACCACTATAAGAGAAAGCTTACAAACAATGTCATTCTAGAAACTATTAAGAACAAACACATAAGGTATATATACAAAAATGACTTGACTTGCTTACCACAGAAGCAGTAATGAATAATGTTTACCCTCAATATTGCAAAAATATTCAACTATTCATTGAATCTGTATATAAATGCAAATGCAGCAGGGTTGAAGGAGAAGTTCCCAGTCTATATCTGTTCACTTTCAAGATACATGCACATCTTTGTATGAGCTTATTTCTTCACTTGGCAGGAAATATACTTCACTTTTAATACACTGAGTAATATTTGACATTGATACAGATTGTCCAAAAAGTTTGAATTATTTTTTTTCACTGTAATTTAAAGAAGATTTGAGTTTTTCTAGCAACAAGTGCCATTATTTTACCAAGTAAAATTATGTTTATTGTAAATATGAGAAACAGTGATGCAACTTTATTAAGAATGAAATGACTCTTTTACACATTTATTATAATAAATATTCATATAATAGAAAAAAATGTACAGATATCTCTTATCACAAAATGTATCTTAATTAAGCAACATTTGATAAGAAAATTAGAATCAAGAAAACAAGCTGAATATTACAGATATATGAATGGAGCAAACTGCAGTATTTATTCCAGAGTATATAGTATCTTATAAGCAAGCAGAGATAGAGATTTAAACAGGAAGATTAATTTATATGAATATATTCTTTCCTACAAACGTAAATTGCATTTGAGCAGATATTAACTTGTTTCAAGAAAACAATGAAAGTAACAGTAAATTACTCAAAATTGCTCCATTGTCAATGTCAAGGATGCACTTAGATCACTCCATGCCTGTATGTCAAGGATGCACCAGACTGGACACACCGGGATGTATTCCAGCCACATCTTCATTGCTGTTGATATCATCATCGTCATCATTATGTGGAGATTTGTCATGGATACATAAACATACACTTAAAACAAGAAAATGAATAATATGGAATTTGTTATAGTCTATAAACACTGCCATGCTTTCAGGACTCTTCATCTTACATACGTCCTATTCACACAAAGATTGCATGCCTGGTAGAATCCCTTTCAATTTATATATACTTTATCAAATACCTAAAATGGAATTAAATAATGTATTTTCTAATTTATATTTCCACTACCATCTTTTTATGGACATCCATTCCACCTACAACCTGGAAAATAGAAGAAGAAATATGAACCATAGAATGTTGTATAAGTATATTCGCACACCATAAATATAAGAGACACACATATATTACTTATTTGTTTTATTTAACACACTCCAAATGTCACAAAACACCTGGTGTGTCTATTAGAACTTGCATCCACACTTCAAGATCACAAGTTACCAAATCAAATGCCTTATTTACAGCATGGGGTATTTAAACTTGATTGCTCCCTAAATATAAAATATCAATGTGTTGACAAGATTAGATTGCTGTCAGGGTGTGTCAGAAAAGGGTTAGTCTGTTATACCCAGAGCACGCCGACCTGATGATCGTGATGTCATGCGAAAAAGTCATTGAATACAAAAAGTATTTATCCATACATTCACTGAAAGAAAAATTCATCTAGCCGAATGAATTTCAAACTAGAGATGTTTGTAAAACATTATGCCCCCTGTGACCTTGACCTTTGACCATGTTACCCCAAAATCAATAGGATTCCTCTGCTACCCAAGGTGAATAAGTGGACCAAGTTTTAGGATGATAGGTCAAGGGGTTCTTGAGTTATTGATCGGAAACAAAAAGGTTACGGACTGACGGACGTACCGACCGACCAACAGACATATGCAAACCAATATGCCCTCTCTTCTTCGAAGGGGGGCATAATGATACTTAACTGACTTATTATAAATGTTTTAGTCAAGATTTTATGCTCTGGTATGACCACAATGCTGCTATTGTAGGGCAAGGTCTGAAGCAGATTTTATCTTACTGAATAAAAACGCATCTGATGTAAAAGTTTTTGCTAAAAGTTTAAAGGTGTTTGGAGTTGACGGATCTTCAGAAAACCATCTGTGCCAGCAATATACCAGTGCCCTAGACATGCCACAATCACCCAATGTCTTTTTGACATTTTCTTAAATTCCGTTGTCAAATATCACAACTCGACACAAAATTTAATGAATGTCCACTGCTCCACCTTAATTTATAAACTCGTCATGATGCAACAATTTATTTTTCACCAGCTTCCATTAAACACATGGGCCTGATGGTAATTGTTAGCTTTGATATGGAACTACACAGTACTTTTACAGAATGACGCCAAACTCGTAACATCTTGATAACATTAATGATCATGACGTTTCTCAGCCATTTCTAGTTTTTCATAACAATGATATAGAAGTTAAAGTTTAAAATATCACTTGTTACTGTGTGCGCTCTGGGTAGTTCTCTCTGCGACAATTTCAACAAATATTTATATACATCAACTTCACAACCCTCACTATTTCTTTGTTCTTTTGACTTATGTTTCTGTATGCTTGTACCAAAATTACACAAAAACAGTAGCGAAAATTGTGAAAAAGTGACACTGTCTCAATAATTTCGGTACAAGCCTCATACAAAATGCAAATTACTATGTTTATGAGGTCACCGTCGTACTTTATGGTATTTTGGTCGACCCGGTATGTCCCCGCACACCATAAACAGACTTTTTGAAACTGAAGGAGGACATTTACCTGCCAGTAGAGCAGTTTAGGTCAAACAGACAATTTTGAAGCCAAAGACGGTCACTGCACAGTGCCAATGTGCCCCATCGTACAGTTACCATTTTCCTGGCATCTAACCAGTACTTTCCAGGAATCTACCCAGTACTTTCCTTGTTACATGCCAGCACTATGTTAGGTGGGAAACACTGAAAAGCATTTCTGTTTTTATCAGCTAGATGAGGGATCGAACCCACGACCTTTGGATTCGTAGTCAGTAGCGTTAACCACCGAGCCACAGGGCCACCTTAAGCCTCATAAACAATACAATACATATCATACATACTAAAATGGCATTTCAACTATACTGTTCAGCTGTTAAGGTTTAAAACCTCGGATAAATCAGATACTAAAATCTTACTGTACAAAATTCTTCAAACGAGATTTTTCCATCGCCGTCAGCATCAGCATGAATTATGGTTTTATCTACAATTTGTTGAAGTTGATGATCTTTCAAGTTGCTTCCCACCATCATTTTTAATACTTGATACAGCTCACCATTAGAAATATACCCATCTTTGTCCATATCATATATCTTGAATGCAACTGCAATAAATAATTACAAACATAGTACGAGGTACAAAC
Source organism: Mactromeris polynyma (assembly GCA_032209605.1). Taxonomy (NCBI): domain Eukaryota; kingdom Metazoa; phylum Mollusca; class Bivalvia; order Venerida; family Mactridae; genus Mactromeris; species Mactromeris polynyma. The sequence goes on along the minus strand of JASFXZ010000002.1, from coordinate 28,299,797 downwards.
AAGGTTTAAGACAACCATAGCTTAAGACAACCATAGCTTAAAGAACTTGAAGATTCATCTAAATGCTAGAAGCTGTTGTCCATTCAATGACTTACTTCATGCTAAAACCACAGCTAAAATCATACCAGTGTTTCTTAAATCACATGAACGTCTTTCTTGGGTGTTTTGTTCACAAGTTTGTGATAGACATTTGATGTATTTATTTAATGCTGTTTTACTATTTATCACATAACGTACGGTGCTGGAGTGATTATATTGTAATATACCAATTTTTACTCGTAATCCACTAGTGGATTATTTATGCAAATTAGGGCCAAATTTCATATTATTATTTTCTGTCAGAAAATAGAGAAATGAGTTTTCATATTATGTGATAAATAGAATTTAGCATTCATGTTTCATATTTTATTGAAATTACCGAACTTGTAAGCCTTATATAATTTTGACCGACTTGTTTAATAAATTCAATAAACATGAATACTCATGTTAGGGTATATTCTTTTAAGCTTTGGTCTTGTTTATTGGTAATTTAAAAAAAAGAGTTATTTCCACACAAAAAAAAGAAAATCGTTTAACTGACATAAATGTATGTATATTTGAGCACTGCTGTGGGATGTCCAACCTCTTCTGTAAGTGGCGCCATTTCAAGAAAACGTCACTATGTGCAAGCAGAAAACACTCGCTTCGTTTCATATTGCCATATAGGGCAAATATTGCTTACTGTCCGTACATGGTGACATCACATGTAACGTTTTCTGGAAATGACGTCACTTACACAAGAGGTTGGAAATCGTACAGCGACGCTCATTTATGTATTTGTAATAACACTTAACTGAATGTAACAAACTATTCAGAACATAAAACAATTGTCAACAACAAAATAGAGAATTTATACATTTAGGCATAACAGGTTTTGGAGATACATGAAAACTTATCTGCAGGACAGACAAAGTGATTTAACCATAAACATTTGTTTCAGCTTAAACACAGAGGGTAGGAATGATATGTAAAAAAACCTCTTCTTTATATAAAAAACAGACTGATTGAAGTGTTAATCAAAATGCACAAAGCTTGTATAAAATTGTACTAATTTTGCAATTATGTCTATTTTTGTAACAGTTTGCCTTTAAATCACATCTAGTATGACATAAAAGGTTTTCAGCCCATTTTCTTGTGTGTAAAGTAGACATTGTACATGGAGACCACCCAAGGGACCACCAGAGAATGGTTTCTTATACCGGCAAATTTATAAATTAAGTACAATATCACACAATGTTAAATAATTCAATGTTTGGTCTTGTTCTTTCTCTCAGAGAATATAAAAGAAGTTTTGACCTCACAAGTAAAATAAAAGCAGACAAGTCCTTACAAAATGCACATTGTGCAAAAAAATTACATTTCGCAGACTTGATTTTATAGGTCAACCGTCATGAATAAAAATTTGATGTGTATTTTAATCCTGTCAGGCAGGTTTAATCCGGTGGCTGGTTGCGTTATACAGAAATATTTTAATAGATACTTTTCACGTAGTAAAAACGCTTTGACTGGAATTTAATTGGTTGTCTAATAAAAAGTTGCTCAATACAGGTGGTCACTTGTACAATGTCTACTGTATTTAATTTGACAACAAGTAAAATATTCCAACAGTCAAAGTAGGACGCATTCATACTCCTGGTGTTTTCTTAGTTCAAGGACATTTTAAATTCAGATAATTTAATGAAATGTGGCATGAAAGCATTGTTAACATAGACAACAATTGATTATTTCATAAACATGCATGCCATGGGTACCAAGCACTTTATATCTCATTTGAACTTAGAATTCATCGACAAATTTATGGGGAAAACAACAAAAATTATAGAAAAATATGTTCATGAAACACAATACATGTACACAATTGCAAACAATGAAATTCAGAACAAAAATCTTGAACCATAACAAAATACAGAAAGGGCTTGAACCAAGGGTACAGCTAGATATGAGTTGATCATAATAGTATATATATACTGTTGTCTGTAAAAATACATATCCTTATTTATGGATATTCCGATAATTGCATCACACAAGTGCAATAAATCCAATTGTGTATAGAAACCTCTATTATAGCAACATTCCACCCATCCCATTATACGACAGACAGCATCAAATCAATGAATAAAGATCAACTCACATCACCTTGTTCATTGTACCCTAATGTAAAGCCCAATGTTCAACATGGAATCATTTCATGTTCAGAATCATTCATGTAAAATGAACTAAGAAGGAAGTTGAACAAAACAATTGGTATTCATACATCACTTACGCCGATCTGTCAATTTAAAAAGTATGGTATGAATAATTAATAATATCTGTTTAAATAAGTTATAACTACCATATTCTTGGATGTTCAAATCTCAACATCTCAGTACATTGTATGAAAAACATTTTCGTTAGCTAATATGTACCAAAACAAAACATGCAATAATATTCTAGCAGCTAATCATACCATCGCCATAAAACAAAGACATTAATGTAATGAAATTGATGCTCATGTTCCCTTAATTTCATCAATCACTCAATCGGGCATCATTACAAACACAAACAACCCATGTTAAGTTAGATGATATAATATTAATACATAGTTCCTACATCTACAATATTTACCTCCCTTGTTCTTAACTGTCAGCCATTTTGATAGGCAAAACTGATAAGCCCTTATAGGAGTAATTTCCAAATATGTGATAATTGAGAAAATACCATGAGAATTTGCATGTGACAACCACTTTTTCTTCAACTTACTGAGCGAAATGCCCACATGAGCATAATGAATAATCGTTAAAATTATATTACTCTATCAAAATGGCTGACAATTCAGAACAAGGGAGGTAAATATTGTAGATGTAGGAACTATGTATAAGAGTATCATCCGTGAAATAATCCTGTTAAACTGTTCAGTTCAACATACATACACGTCTACGAAGAGAGATTTCAACAAGATTACTAACAGTATTCATTAAATATTCAACAGCCACCATAGAATACTTTCCATAAAGTATAACAGGGATATGATGGATTAATTTTAAACTACACACAACATATTCAGCAGTTTTTAAACTAATTACTGAAGTAAGACATTGATCTGATGGCCTATATAACATCATGTAATATTTGCTGCCACCAAACTCCTCTAAAAAAATAATTGCCCATACAATGTATAGCAATCTAGTATGTGTTACACAACAATAGTTTCATCCTGTAAATATTTTAATAGTAAATATTTTATGCCTAGTGAGTCAAGTTACAAACCCAGTATAATATTCACAACATCATTAAATCAATAATGATCAATAATCCAATTAACAACAAATTGTTGTTAAACATCAAGCAGGATTAAGCTCAAAGCATGAAAAATTATCCCATTATAGAATCAATTACAAAATATATACAAACACATTTAAGCAAGTTAATGGGAGTATTAAATTAATCAAATTACACAGAAATGAAACTGAATGCAGCTTAATAGAGCTTGACACTAATAAATGTGCTTGTAACAATTTAAGTCACAGTCTATTTCTAAAAATAACTTTCAGCTTATTTGCAAAAATCACCCCCCAGTTAGCACTTTGTATTTCCGTGACAACTCCAGCATCTAACATCCCAGAGGACCAAAACTAATGGATATCTAACCACAGAATAAGTTTGGTAAACATCTGGTAATAAATGAAGCCTGTATTGTGTTCAATATTGGTTTTCAAAAGGAAACAAGCTCTCATGGATATCTAACAACTGCATAAGTTTGGTAAACCTCGGATACTAAATGAAGGAACTACTGTGTTCACAAGCTCTATTATAGCACTTATGACAATTTCAAGGGCCATAATCCAGTCATGCATGGGTGGATGTGGTTGGTTATTGAAAGGAACTGAGCTCTCATAGATATCAAACAACTGTATAAGTTTGATTGAGATACAATCAAAACTGAAGACTTTATCATGTTCACTAAATCACTTGTTTACGGACACACGGACAGCACGCCAAAAATAAGAATACAGAAGTCAATATTTATAATTGTGAGTAACAATACAATATAATAGCATAAACAATTTATGGAGAAGTTCGATTACTAGAGCTTGTTTTTTTAAAAACGTATAACTCCCAACCTGCCCCTGAGTCAGACCAACTGTGGAAGAGAGTCATCAATATAACACCCATGCCAAATCTCATCAACTTCAATTCAATGGTTTCTGGCGAATCATTTCAAAGATATATTAAATGGACAGACAACAAAGAACAGTGATAATAACCGCTCACACAGAGAAGATGCTCGGGTGACCTAAAAGCAAACTGTAAAAATAAGGTGATTATACATGATTGTATTTTTATAGAAAATTCATTGATGAAACAATATCAAGCAAAATTATTGAATCATTCAAAATTAATTAAAATATATATCATAACAATACCTAAAGCTACAAGAAAAATAGGAAGCAAATATTAAGACACGCACACACTGTTTAAACAAACATGTCAATTATAAAAATGGTAAACCATTCACAAATAATTGTAAAACATACTAAATAATGGAGCAAGTCCAAATGAGAATTTGTTATTTTCACTGCACACAAGAGTGGTTAGCAAAGGATCAAAAGATGACAGAACACCGTAAACACAAGTATGTTATCAACCAATGACCAGGTGGCAGTTTTCTTCATTTTCTATTCGTCAGGTATTTAACTTCACTTTCATTGAAAACATTATTAGTATAAGTAAAAGCAGATTTATAATCAACAATTAACAGACAATTAAAAAGAAGAAATCAAGACTTTTTATGGACTGTAAACACACAACTCTCACCAAATTATCAGATAATTGGCCATTTGATTTTGAATATTGATCAAGTTAAAACATAACTGCCTGAAAGAACTGTAGTGTTGTGGCCAAGGGCACCAGCTGGGCTAAGTATTATCACTCATGTGGCATTTCTAAGCCGTAGACCAGTATTCACCAGTTTAATACATAATAACGGTAGGTATACAAAGCTTACTTGTTAGATTATTTTGCATGCCATCTTGCATTCTACTACAAATACCAACACATTAAGAAAGTCAGTGTTCATGCAAATATTGCCATTTTAGGCAGTTTAATCTAAGCTACAGTAAATGACAGCTGCTTTTTCACATATCTATTCTTTGTTATATTTGCAATTAAATTCAATAAATGATCAGCAAGAGACTTAAGAATATACCATTCATACCTCCACATTAAGTTTTCTGAGGACAGTATCTGATAATATCGGTTAATTGCTCCCACACTGAATAAAGCCGATAATCCCCGATGTTTTAGTTACTATAAAATAAACATATCAAGTGGTGAAAGCTAAACTAATTTATCCAATTCTTCATATATATGCGAACAGAATTAAGTTTTATTTCCACCCCTCTATATGTATTGACGTGTACACAGAAAGTTTCATGCTTTCACTTAAATCATCTTCAAATATTTGTTTGATTAAAACTTATGATCCGACATAAGAATACTTCAATAGTGTCGGACATCATTAGGAACCAACATGGTGAACACAAGTCACTGATTGTGTTTGTTTGTTTCATCGGGTTTAACGCCGTTTCTCAACGATATTTCAGTTATATACGGCGGCCGGTACACCTAACCAGTTTTTCCTGGACTGAAATCTAACCAGTACTAACTTACCCTTCCACAAGGAGCCGGCAACTTCTCCACATGAGGAAAATCAACATTTTATCAAATTTTCATGGAAGGGTATGACCTGCCGCGACCCGAAATCGAACCCGGATCGCCAGGTTACAAGTCCAGCGCACTAACCACTGGACCACGGCCGCGGCTCTCACTGATTGTGTATTATAAGTATGTGTATCAGGTCATTGGTAACATTTTGTGAAGTATTTTATAGTCATTCTACAAACACTTTCTAAATCAATCCAACTATTCTGTTGTAAATTGTAATACACACTATTATTGTATTATTGTATAAGAGCAAGACTTTTTCAATAGATCTTTCTATAGCCGTTAGTTTGGAATTGAATGGGGTTTTTGTTTTATTACACGAACACTTACATAAAATATGACAATGCTATGACTTAATCAAGACACACATCACTATTTTACAAGTAAACTGGCTCAATATTAGGTCGTAGAAAGTAGGCATAATGTAGATGAATTGTATTTATAAGATGCATGTTATTTCAAAGACCATGATATGATTTAGTAATGGGACTAGGAGAAAAAAGATGTGACAAATGTAATGTATGGTGATTAACACATCAAATTAATAATTATGGACCATAAACAGTTACTCTACTAATGTACTCCTAACTGGAACAATGAACAGTTACATATGTTTAGATGACTCTGTGAAGGGCTGCACATGGTTTTGGACAAAGCAATCAAACAGCAGAATCATGCATGACTGTATATACCGGCAAATGATTTATATAATACTATGTAATTAAGCGACTAACACCTGGAAGCTTCAATCTGCTATCTAAAGCAGGTATAGCATGATAATTGGTGATAATATGTTTCCTGTACCAAACTTAACAGACTCATAAAAAAATTTGAGACATTAACAGTATTCCATATTTTTTTGGGGAAAAAATAGACAAAATTGTACATATAGTAGAATGCCATGGTCTGTGTGCATCAGTACGAATTACATCTTGTTCAAGTCAAACACTGACTAGTTCTTTCAAATGCATGCTGGCATCAGTGCTGGTTATAAATGAACATAAATCAACATAATTATAACAGCATTTACTCAGAACTAAATTAAAAGATAAAAATGCAACGGTTTGAATGAGCAGATTTTTTTTTAATTTGTACAAGCAATTCATGCCAAAATTTACTACAGGTATATTAAACAAAATGTGTCAAACATGAACTGACATGAATTTATATCACTAAGTATGGTTTGACACCATCCACTAATAAAGAATCTAGTTTACGGTATGTTGTACAATAACACAGAAATGAACAGTGGCAACTGTCTTAATAATACATGTAACAGTTGTTGGTATACAAGTTGTTATGCGACTAACGTTAGTACATTTAACTATATATTAGTTAACTACAATAATAACTTCCACATACAGTATGATACTATACATTAATTTGGCAAGTGTAATTCATACATATATATGTGTAAAGTAAATGCATGCTACACGCTATTCCCGAGTAAAAAGATACAATTGTATTTGTTCTCTACTTGTTACAGAGTGGCTCCTTACAGTCTCATTTGCTGCAGTTTGTCAACATCAAACACCAGGAATGTTATAACTAAACCTTAGTATCAAATTAGTGCTTTATCATTTACTTCAGTAGAACAGAATAGCAATTGCAAATCCATCAGATCTTTTGAAGCTGACAAGTAGTGGGAGGCTAACACGTAAATCTAATTCACACGGGGAACAAGAATGAGTCAGAGACAGCTATGTACTCCAACAAGAAGACTAATGGATTAATGTGGTGAACAGTTTGATATTGAAACCAATAAGCATGACCCAGGTAAGAACTAAAATATTGTCCACCACTAAAAAGCAACAAGAGACGATATTTATGTAGTTCAAACTGATACAAAGTTTAAGTCTTGTGCTCGATGCTACTCGGGTCAATCCCTGCCGACAGTCTTAACAATCCATCCCTGAAGGTTTCTGACGCTCCAGGCAAAGAAATATTTAGGATGCATCTAAAACATAACCATCTGATGCCAAGTGTATTTGCCAGGTAAAGATCTGGATGCATTTAAAACTCAGAACAGATCATTGAAAACCCAATAAAAAATCATATTACTATTGACACAAAATATTCAAAACTGTTTTATATTTCTAAAAAAAAAGCAAAGCTGTAAATTGTCTGTAAAAAGAATATTATCAACTGCTTTTCATGAACGAGTTTAGAGAAATTAGCACTAATAAGCAAATTGCCAGCTCTATGATAGATCCCATTCGTTTCTGAGGGAAACAAATTGAGAATGCAGTAAACTGTGAATTTTTGTACCATAGCGTTATTATCAAGCAATTAGAGGAAAATATGCTCATAAGTTGTATGAGAAAACTTTCACTAAAGCAGACCACACCACAGAATACTGACATATACTATATATGAACTATTCAAATGAAAAATGGATTATGAAAAATTGATAAAATGTCAGTAAAAACAATTATCTGAAGTGTTTTGTAATAATAATAAGTATTGCTCATGATTGAAGAAATTGAAAAAAGTCAGCATTCAAAATGAAAGGACGAAGTTTAAAAGTGGCTGACTGAGCAAACATTGCATCTGATAGTTTCAGCAACATTCTTACTGGGTCTCCTTTCAGCTAATTTCAGTAATATCATATCATTTCAGAACATAGGTTCCATTGGTTGCCATGGTGACCGCATATGTATCAAATAGATTAATTTTAGCAAATGTGGCCAAGGACATATCTGTATCATTGCTGCAAAATATGAAGGAGAATGATCTTTCTTTCCTAACAGATAACATATAAGGCAAATTATGCACTACAGGGGCTAGACGATGGACAAAGTCTTATAAGTGAGCTAAAAAGTATGAATGCTGAATTAAAACACATAAAAAGACCCCACAACGCTTAGCATCACAGTATGCATAAATCTCAGATGCTTTATGTGTTACCGGTTTAGTTTAAATATAATTCATGACATAAAAGCAGTTAAGTGTATTAGAATAGCATTTTTTTTATTAACAAGTACAAAATTTATAAATGATATAGTTTCTGGCTTTACATTAATTATAAAGTTAGTGGAACTTAGCTTAAATGCAAAAGCATTAGATAGAAAAACTCGTTTTGAAAACTCTCGTTTACCGAGTACAGTATGATTTAATCACAGAATTGTATTTTCTTTAATTATCGATAATTGCCACACAAAAATGAAATAAGCAGGAGAAAATGAAAAATAATCAATAAATATATAAACGTCAAATAATAATTAAGCATTAATACATTGCTAAAGTTTACTTTTGCAATTAATAAAATCAGCATGCTTGTATGGACCAACAAGCAGTTTAAAAAAAAATACTGTTCTGAGCAAAAACATTAAATCAAAGTAAAAAACCACACAACATCAAATCTCTGCACACCAATCACACTATCATTAATCTTAAATAATAAAATCATGTATTTTACCAAAAAAAAAAAAAATTATAATGAAAAAGGTAGTATGAGAGACAACTGCAGCAGATGGCAAAAAGAGACTTCAAACAGAGTATCTAGAGCAGCACTCGCTTAACAAGCAAGAAAAATGTTAAAACCACTCTCTGTGTTTCATACTTACACCTTAGTTTTGATTCTTTGTTACATTTAACACTAAATTGTGATACACCGTCTATGAATTCTGCAAAATAGAAGGTAACATAACTGAACAACAGGTATGTAATGTGGTAACATTGTTTGTACAGAAAGCCTAATACTTACAACGAAGTTTGCTCTCTTTATCTCCTTTTACACTAAATTGCGACACACCTTCAATGAATTCTGAAATACATAAAAGTCATATATACACATGAACGAAGTATAAATGAAGACAACAGTGGTCACCACAAAGTACTGATATGTGAATTAAAGGCTGCTACTGTTATCATACAGTCAGATGACACCTGGTTCAATCCAAACATAAGAAAATCTGAATAAAAAAAATTTGCACTAAAATCTGAAAAAAAATATTTTGCACTAAAATCTGAAAAAAAATTGTTGCACTAACAGTATTTACTGAATACAATTACATGTGTATAGAGAATTGGGTATATAGATCACAAAATGGTGACCAAATAAATGTGGAAAATATGGCTTCATTCTGGGACTGATACAACTTATACAAGAGCTTCATATTTCCTGTAGACCATTTATGGTATTTACCATTCACACCAGCACCAATATATATCTCATTTTACGATTAGTGATCAGCATAATATTAGAGATAAAAACTGAATAATTTCCATATTGATCTTTGTACACAGAATACCAAACTATTGTAGTGATTAGCAAGTTATGATACAAATAAAACTTGTATGGATTGCAGACTAGAATTGTGGGATACAATTGAATTACTCCCCCAATAGATTGCTCGAATAACACAATATGTTTCAATTGTCTCCAACAGAAATCAATATTCAGAGATATTTCATCACCATAAACAATGAATGCATCATGGGAACCATAAACACAATACATTAACTAAAGCTATGGCAAACCGCATAAATAGGGCTTTCTTGCATACAAAAAGTACACATTGAAGGTATCATTCATGTAGAACTAGTATGCATAAAATGAAAACATGATACACACTAAAAAATATGGATTCAATTATTAAAATTTCCACAGAATGACTATACTGGACATAAAATACATTTCTAACAACCAGATTACAGGCACAAACTATAGTTCATGAGATTTCTGATTGAATTCTTATTTCAACACCATATACAAATGAGATTTCTGATTGAATTCTTAATTCAACACCATATACAAATGAGATTTCTGATTGAATTCTTATTTCAACACCATATACAAATGAGAGAATAATCAAAGTTGGAAGCAGTAAATATTACATTCATTCAATCTGAGTATTATAGATTTTTAACAGGTGTAAGCGACAAGTGATGCAATTGCATTATTGTCATTGACAGGTGACTGCAATTACTAAACACATTAATTGATAATATGATAATATAAAGTTTAGCTGCTATGGTCAATGCTGAAGAATGTATACACATTCAATATAATGTACTGTAAGACTTTATTTATGTCACAACATAATGTGTCGTTGAGGACTGCAATACAATTATTTGACACTATATATTATGATACTCAGGAGATGCAAGGACTTGATTGAGTTCATAATAGTTTATTTATTCAATATAAAGTAAGAATACTATAGCATGATATGTGTATGTTAAATACAAGAGAAAGGTCTATCAACAGTGTATCAAACTACAAATGATATATGAACTACTGTAAACCTAGAAATATTCCCAAATACAGTGCTTCATGTTTTTCAGAATGTCGAAATACTAGTGGCTATTGTAATTTGCCGAATTCCAACAACATACTCAACAGTTGCAAAAGGAAGTCAGTTTTGCGTGGCTATTTAATTTCATGGTAAGAAAGTCAGCCATGAAAATTGCTCAATTGAAATATATATACAAAATATTTTTTGGGTTTACAGTAGTTAATATCACATAACCCATTGCACTGGAAGAAAGTCAACTTTGACATCCATTTTGAACCGTTCATTATAAATCTTTCTACATACAATAATAATGATTTAAATGTATAACCATGAAAACATAAATAGTGGTCCCTGCATGAGTACAGAGTAACATCAATCTGCTATACAAACATTGAGATGTCATTGATTTTCATCCAATTCTTACAATGTCTAACACCCACACTACAAAGAAACAGACCAATGAAATCAATATATGGGAGAACTTGTGATGTGAATTGTAATATGAAGAATAATAATATACTACAGTACTGGGGGGCGTTTTATCAACGGTCGCAACGCAAATCGCAGCTGATAATCGCAAAATAGCAGACAAAAATCGCAAATCGCGTTTCATTAAACATCGCAAAGTTGCGAGCGCACCTGTTAGCCTGTATAAAATCGCAAATATTAGCGACTGGGTTCTGGCACTCGCAAACCACTGATTTCATCGCAAAAATGACCGACATACATGTTATCATAAAAATGATAAGTGTTAAAAGTAAACAGTAAGCGAATAACTCGCATGCATATTTTTGCAAAGGGATAGCATTCACAAATAACATTTGTTTACAAAATTGTAGTGACCTTGGAATCCGGTCTTAGTCACAGAACGGTGCATGTGGGTTTTATCTATGCAATAACCGCGGGAGATGACGTAGGTCGGCGGGGAGTTGAGGAGCCATCCTGTGAAAAGCAGCCGTCAACACGGCGTTTTTCATCTCTGTAATGTCAGAGGAGTGCTTGAAAGCTCAGCAAGTGTCCAATTCGAGCTTCTCGATATGTCTGTTTGACAGAATGCGAAAACAGGTGCGCTCTGTGACGTCATTTAGGAGACAGTGTCTCATTTTTTCTAAGTGGCGAAAAGGAATTTTGCGATCGGCTTTAATTGACGGAAAGAATACTTGCGATGGTGTTGATAAAACGCAAATAGCGGTAATCGCAAATGAACTCGCAAATGAAAGCGATCTGCGATTTTATGACATCGCATCGCTAATATTTGATAAAACGCACCCCTGGTGTACCAGTGTGTTAAAACCCTGATTTTTGTACTCATATCTGAATTCTGATTTATGTGTAGTTCAAGACGTATTTAAATGATACATCATCATAGTAAATGTTCAACTTATATATCAAAGGGTGATGAAGGGGTCAACAGCATTTTCTTAATGCAGCAAATTAATACAGCCCCTAAAAATGTTATAAACTGATAAATGAGGAAGCCAATCTTTCTCATACGAGACAACTCATATCAACACGAGACAACTCATATCAACACGAGACAACTCTTATCAACACGAGACAACTCATATCAACACGAGACAACTCATATCAACACGAGACAACTCATATCAACACGAGACAACTCATATCAACATGTTTGTATTCTCTTCTACTGTCACTTTATTATACCCTGTAATCAAATATGCAAACCTTCACAGATACAAAACTAGGGCAACAATTCAAATCTGCCAATTGTCAAGAAATGAAGAGAATAGGATTATATAAATTATAATGCTATACTGTGCATATCTATACTAACGGAGCTATAGACAAGGGTATTGCATGCGACACACTGACTCATCATGGTGAACATTTGTGGTAAGTAATTCAAAAATCCCCAAATTAATGACAGAGTTAAATGCTCCAGACAAAACCAAATCCGGATGCATGCAAGCAGCATACACCAAACCGCCATTGGGCCAAAATTTATGATTAAGTATATGAGAATCCTGTATGATTCACTAAGCAGAAATATGCACCAAGATCTATGTGACATGATGAGCTGACTGAGGTCCCAATAACATCATACAACTAACAGATGTGTATATGTATGAATAATACATTACAGAAGTCCATCAAATGTGAAATTATTCACTACTAATATCATGTGTCAGCAAGGCCACATCTAATATAGCTTGCCTCATAAACTTTCAGACGGATAGGAAGAAATACTGTGAGGGAAGTAAGTGGTGGAATTTGCACTCAGAGTCCAAACTGAGATTGTGGAGGACTTTGACACTCTATCCTACATATTTTTTTTGAACTTATGTTTTTTTTAAGCATTATTTATGCAGAAAAAGAAATTTCTAATAGCACATTGCAGTATCAATTAACTTCAATATAAAAGAAAACTGAGTCTTTAATTAATTAGGACATCAAATTTTCACACATTATAATTATGCGACCCCAAAGTGTCAAGGGGTTGAACTTAAAATAAGGTTTCATATATGTATACATAAAATTGATGGCGCAGACATGTAATCATACCAATTGTTCAATAATTCCGTAGTTTATGACTACTAGTACTAATGCAAAATCCTCAAAATACTTAGACTACAATTATCACAATGGTATAAATGTAAGGATGCACATCATACTCAAATACATATTAAACCCTACTAACACAAATCGGTCCAACATACAAACAGTGGCCACTCCTACACACTGGGTGATTAACAATTCTTTTTAGTTGCCCAACTATATCTTACTTATAAACAAGAGATGTTTGTAAAACATCATGCCCCCATGACCTTGACCTTTGAACCAGTGACTCCAAAATCATTAGGGTTCCTCTGCTACCCAAGATGAATGTGTGGACTAAGTTTGAGGACGATAGGCCAAGGGGTTCTTGAGTTATTAATCAGAAATGAAAAGGTTACGGACCGACCAACAGACATACTGACCGACCCATCGACATGTGCAAACCAATATGCCCTCTCTTCTTCAAAGGGGGGCATAAAAAGAGGAAGTTTTACTCACTGCAGTGGACAGTATAACAATCATAATGTCAGCAAGTTGCTTTTGTAGGTAAACAAGCTACATGGCCAGGAGTAAAGATCTCAATTAAAGTCACATGAAAAGTATGTGCAAAGGTGTGAGTGAGACAGCCTCTATGCAGGTTTTGTTTTACTTCTGAGCCAGTTATTTGTTAGTGAGGGTAATATATAGGTTTATTTTGTGCCTTTTGTGCTTCAAACAATTCTATATGTATCCAGTCACCATTTTCATGCTATTTATAGTATAATTTATACAAGCTGTACATTTGATAGTAAAAACCCCACCACCTATCCATTTTTTTCAGGAACACGACTGTCTGGCTGGATGAATGTTGCATCCATCAAGAAGCAAACATAGAAGCTTAAATCATTTACTACATAATTCTGATTGCTTTATCATAGAAATGATTTCTGACAGAGAGTTACTTCACATCAACAGTATAATCAAGATCTCTGCATGCAATGATTCATGTTTACCTGTAGTTTGCCAGCAGACAAAACAACAACAACTCCATTGTATATTTCAACAAGGAATGCAACATTCATGTTTGTTGGTACGAAATCTTTCCTTAAGTAATCACAATTAAGAAAAAAAACAGCCAATTAATTGATGAGCAATGTATAAGAATGGATCTTGGTAAAGCTTGATAAAACAGGCTTAAATCTTCATTCATTTTAACAAAAAAAGTACAGAAAAATATGCATATTAAGAGTCATATTTTAGTAAATAATTTATTAGTAAATCAATTTGTTTACCAATGGCTTGCAATAGAAAGTTTCAAACGAAAATATGTGTCAAACTATTTACACAAAGAAATTAGTTGATGAAAGTATTAGCAGGACTATTAACTAAACATATGTATACATACATAAGATACAAGACTGTTCCTGTTTTGAGCATCAAACTTAACATTACTTTACATAGTTTGGCTTGTTGTTAATTAATGTAAAGTATCACTTAACATGACATTTCTTGCTTCAAATGTTTATGATTAGTCTGGTAATATGTTTTGGTCCGGTAAAGAAAGGCTCTATTGGGCAAACTATGATATACAGACCTTTAGCCTACAGATTTATACAAGACTGTCAGCACAATACTGTAAGGCACCTGACCGACCAATCCAACAATTAATAGTTAGGCCATAATTAAAAAAGTCTTTGTTTGCCCTTTACCGACCCTAGATTTTAGAGGTGGGTAGGTAGGTAGGAAAAATATTTTATTTTATTGTGGAAATTTTAATATGTTTTAGTCGAAATGTATTGTTCGTGTGTGGTAATTTTGGCACGTGGTACATTGGGTGGGCGGGTACAGTAAAATAATTGTAAATATTAAAAAAGATACGATTAAATGACAAAGTCATGTGGTTGTCAAAAACATGGTTAACATAAGCTCGGATCAATTCAGAAAAAATTAATGTTGGTAAAATGAAAGCAAAATTGACACTTTTATGTGTACTTTAATTTTTAATACTTTATATAGCCCGTCTGTTTTAGTGAGTATGAGCACGAGGCTTCAATAATTGTGGATGAAAAATTATAAGGGCAACTATGACCATTTTTGTGTCATACTTTTTTCTAACTTTGGGTTCCAAAGTTTTTCTAAGCAAGAGGAAGTTATCATAAGGCAAACATAATGAAACAAAAATAGTCATTGTTTTGTAACTAAGAAGAACAAACTGCACACATCGTAGTGTGACATAATGGTGTAAAGTCGGGTTTATAACCAAAAAAAAAAAAAAATAAAAAAAAAAAAAAATTTAAAAAAAAAAATAATTAAAATCCGAATTTTGCAATAAAATTATTTGAGTCGGCGGCCAAATCTCGGGTCGGTCGGTAAAGGGCAAACAAACCTAATTTTAATTTAAGCCTTATGGTAAATCCAATCAAGCAGGTTAGAACATAGGATTAGGTAACATATATGTGTACTAACATAACTGTAATGATTGATTTGTAATAACTTATATACACTTGTGCTAAAGTTCAATGTGCTTTGTTACAGTCCTTGGCATAAACTGCTGACCTGAAGTCCTTGACAAGGAATAATTGATTCAGGCAAGCACAAAAGTCATTGTTTACATTCAACATATATCAATATAACTTGATTTGACCATTCAGACAACCTGCTAAATATATCTCTGTCACAAACTGAAGTTAGAACCACATCTGTAGCTGTAGTTCATTCACAGTTGTAATACACTACAATACAATAAACAATATGTGTGCTCTATGACTGTTGAAAAAACAATATTTAATTCATTTTATATCCTTACATCAGCTGCGACTGAAGCAAACACCACATGCTTATATTATCAAGGATTACATAATGTTAAGAAAACACTCATCTAAAATAATACCAGTCATGAAGCAATTTAGTAACTAATTTCCTGGACATACTTTATCTGTTATTCTCTGCAGGCAGTTTTCTGCAGATTATAAAAAATTAGTAAGGAACACAAGCCTGTGTGCAATCAATATCGAACAGAATTTTACAGAAAATACAATTTGATAACAGGATAAAATACTGAATAAATCATCATGATAAAAAGTTATTGTTTCAACAGAAATCTAGTTATATATACAATACACCAATACACCCAAGCACGAATGCAATCTCCGAGGATCTCAGAAATAAAAGCATTTTCTGAGAACAACCGAAGGATCTACAAGCCACTAACATACTACCAAGGAATAAATAACATTTACCTGTTGGACATAACACAAAGTTAAAGTCAAAACTGCGATCTTAATCTCATGGTTGTTACATTAAAGGAGGAACACATCATGGCAATATGATATCTAACAAGAGATGTTTGTAAAACATTATGCCCCCATGTGACCTTGACCTTTGATCCCAAAATCAATAGGGTTCCACTGCTACCCAAGGTGAATGTGTGGACCAAGTTCGAGGATGATAGGTCAAGGGATTCTTGAGTTATTGATCGGAAACGAAAAGGTTACGGACTGACCGACCGACAGACATACTGACCGACCGACATGTGCAAACCATATGCCCCCTCTTCTTCAAAGGGGGTGGGGGCATAATAACTTCTTATATAATGTTATTAGGGCAAAAGATCAGTGTAAACACAAAAATGGAAAATACCAAGTCCTGCATATTTAGCACAGAAGAGCAGACATCTAATAACAAACAATTATATTTGCGTGTTTACTACGCAGCTCGTTACTGAGTACCAATAAATATTTACAGATTCCATATATTTAATTCAATGTGATTTAAGAATTGATTACACTTAAAACAACAAATTTCAGAGAAGAATCCCAACACTAAGCAAATATAGCAATAATATAATGAATGTAAAAAAGTTTGATAACAGATCACCTGCACTTGCTGAGCTTATCTTACATATATATGTACACAGATAACTGTACACAGTATAACAATAAAATGAATAATTCAAGATAATTGTAAAACATGAAGCATAAATAAACCACTAGGGGACAATATACAAAACAGGGTCTTAAGAATAATATATATAAATCACTGTTCAAGGACAGAGAGAATTAGTGGTTGACAGTTTATGGTTCATAATAAATACAGAAAGATGGAAGAGTAAACTTTGCTTAAGAAGATAAACACTGGAAATAGATAAAACATAGTTTATACACTGATCATCACAAAAATGCAATCACCTGTATATCTATAAAAGCCCTTTGTGTTCAAATGTTTTTGACAAGTTAAGTTTGTCAGCCTGTCAGGTTAACATTGTGGACATTACCCATTGATATAAGTAAACTTTGTCAGCCTGTCAGGTAACCATTGAGGTCCTTACCCATTGAGGTAAGTATACTAACAGTTTCAATGTAACACAGTAATGCATGATTTTCTACAATAGAAAAGCCGAAACTTTTACACAGCTTCAAATCATATCTGCAATTTGATACATGATAATTTAACAAAATTAAACAAGAAGATCATAATGCATAGTCTTGCTGAAAACCAGAACCCAAGCTGAAAAGCAATTGGTTACTATTATTAAATATATATATACTATAAAAGAGTCAGCTTTAAGTGACATCTTTATTAGCATTCGATTTTGAAATCGAAAAAGAAAGGCAATTCAAATATATTACCGAAAATTTCAAGGCTTATAATTATACACTTTCCAAATATAAATGTATGTTGTTCAAGCAAACTACACAAGAGAATGATCTCAGACAGATTTCTATTACACAACTAAAGTAGCTGGTAAGAGTTTACCCTCATTACCATCAGACTTAAATCCTTTGGGAAATATTTTCATAGCTAAAATTCTACTAAAATAGAGCAACGTGAACTTCAATTACAAACAAGTCATGTAAACAAACACATTGCAATAATGCTGTTTCATTTCTAAAACATAAACTTCTTAACAAACTATCTACCAGATGATGTTCTTAGTAGTCCACATCCAGTATTCAAGAAGTCATTGTTAGACCAGTGTTCTGCAAGAAAACTAATTTAAGGAGGCAAAATTCTAAATCTTTCAAGACATAAGGTCACTACTTTTTAATTCATCAGATTACAAAACCGGCAAGTGCATTTTTTGATAAAATAGAAAACAATAAAATTCGAATTTTAACTTTTTTTTAAATATTTCGTTTCCGACCGTATCAATTATGGACGAAAATAAAGAAAATCAAACGAAAATGAGTTGAAATGGTACAGATGTTTGTTTGTTTCTGTTACATGTTTGTTCATTATACAGTATATTTAAGTGGCTGTATTTTCAATGTTGTGAGTTTTTTGTTGTTTTTTTCGACCACCCAGTGGACATTTTTTTAAAAAGATTTTGTAATCCAAAAAATAAAAAAGTAGTGGCCTAATGGCAATATATAAACCAGATTTAGATTATTACCAAATAAGTGTTATCAAATGCACTATGCTATCCATACATACCTTTAAAATCTACCTCCCCATTGCCATCTGTATCAAATATGTCTATAACTCTCTGAACTAGAGGATTCTGTTGTAATTCTGGAAGTGACATAAACTCCTCCACACTCAATGCTCCAGAATTATCCAAGTCCAATTTGCGAAATCTCTTTCCTAATCTTTTAATTTCATCTGCATCAACTGAAAACAAAGTATTATTTTCACATAAGATGCATTTAACATGAACAATATTGGCAACTGGATAATTCAATTAAAATCTTTCTTTCAAAGACCACAGAGTTACCTTACCTACAGACACTCACCTCCTTACAGAGATTACCTCTGCAAAAACACCAATTAACCTATTTCAAGCAGTATAGCTTAATAAAAAAAATTTATAGACATGTTTAAAGCGGCATTCATTTACATAACTTTTTCTCTTCTCAGATGACCCGCAGGGCAGGTTCCCATCACCCAGATTGCACTACATTTCACACAAAAAACTTTTGTTAGTTTGATAAGGACATATTGTATCGAACCCAAAAGTATCCTATTTAAGAAATTAAAATGAAAGTAGGGATTTGACAATTGTAGAAGTTCTAATTCATCATTTTGATTATATACAGTGAATGACAAAGGGTTTCATATATCAATCAAAGTTTTCAACATGGACATCTTGCCAGAAATCAACAGTTTATGTCCAGAGTTCTTCAGTGAGAGACAAATATCTTTAAAGAAGTTTGGAGTTAAATGTCTTATAATAATAAATTATGTCGAATTCAGCAAAATCAAGAAAATTTTCATTGGCAAGAATGTCTTCCCTACCAAATATGTAAACTAGAGGGCCATGATGGCCCTAATATCACTGACAAGAGTGCGCTGACAATTCAATGGCCAACATTTCATAGATACAAACATTTCGACCACGTTTCATTAAAGTCTGGGTAAAAGATATGACATCTATTCTACATGTAAAAAGCAAGTTTTTCTATTATATGACCTGGGTACTTCGTTTTTTACCCCAGATGACCAAGTTTCTACCTTGACCTAGATTTGATACAGACAAACATTCAGATCAAGTTTCATGAACATCAGGTTGAACAAGTGGCATCCATATAGTGTAAACATTTTGTCTGAATTATTAAATTTTGATGTAGTGACTTTGCTTTGGCCCTAAGTGACCCAGTTTCAAACTTCATTAGATCTGATAGAGAAATACATTGTGACCCGAGTCATGAAGATCAAAGTAGAAAAGATTACTTCAACAGCGTAAACAAGGTATTTCCACAATATGACCGGGCGACCTAGTTCCAGACCCCAGGTGACCGAGTTTTAAACTTTACATTAATTTTCATAAAGACAAACATTGTGACTAAGTTATATGTAAACCAGGTTGGAAATGTGATCTCTACAGCACATGATTTGACCTGTTGACTTAGTCTTTAACCCTTGACGACCCAGTTTCGAACCTGACCTAGATTTCATAGAAACATACAATGTGATCAAGTTTCATCAAGTTTGGTTCATGGTCCAAAAATCAAAGTTAACCCAGATCGTACAAGTTCACACATTCTTCATAATTGTGATTATAGGACTGGTAGAGAAATGAAGGAGCTAAAGTGTAAACATGGTTGTACCTAACATTTTTTGATAAATCAAGGGCCTTAACTCTTAACTTGGCAGAGAACTGATGGCTATATACATTGAATCCAAGGTTGATTAGAATTGCTCAAATGTGGGTGTTGGAGTGAAATCAAATCATGGTTGAAGGACAATGAATTTACAATGAACAGCCAATGATCCTAAAAGCTCACCTTGAGGATGCTACGGTGAGTAAAATAAGCATATTTACATAATAACATAAAACATGTAATGCCACTTTTAAGACAATTAGGTTAGGAAAATAATGTTGCGTAATAATAATGCATAATTATACATTCATTAAAATTTTATGATCGGATTTCAGATTAACATTTGATAGCATAAACTTGGCAAAACTGCAGATTCAGGCATTTTGACTTTGTAGTAATAAGACTATAGTAAACTACTAATTATACTAAGTAATTTTGCTTCAATGTAATCATAAATGAACATCTTTTCATAGAAAACCCACTTGAAATTGACGTAAGTAGAATAGGACATTGAATATGTCAAGTCGAAACCAATAAGGAACCAGTATCAGCATAAGCAAAGTGGAAATATTGAGCAGGAAATGATTTTCTATTTTAAGTGAAAGTGACCATGACCTTGTTATGAATAGCCCCATTAGCAATCCCAATCAAGCTCTTGACATGTTCTTACTATACACCAAGTTTAGTGTTAATATTAAAATTAATTGCTGGAGACAGATTTTTATTTTTATGAACAGTGACCTTGACCTTAACGGTACAGCCCAATTGGACAGGGCTTTGTCAGATTTTGTTGACTATATTATCAATTTACAGTTTCATCAATACTGGTGAACATGCGTGTTCTAAATACATGTACAATTAGGAAATCTCATGTCAAAATTGAAGAGAATGTACATGAATACCAACTACATTTTGTTCTGGGCATCTTCGACTTGGTTTACAGGTGTTTTGTTTCTTACATTTATAAGTGAGAACATCAATTGGTAATATTGCAGCTCTGTAATGTTTGCGAGTGAATGAAATTCTAGCTGACATTCTTGCATTTTGCAAGTACACAAGTCGAATTTCAAATCCTGCTGGATTATAAGACAGTGTTATACTGAAATCCAAATATTAATGAACTATCATGTTCTGTTCTAACTATTGGGTAGGTGTTAACATTTAGCCAATATCTTTCAACAGTATTTCAGCAGTCTACTATGTTTCTGGTATGAATACAATCGTAAAGCGAAAAGAATTATATAGCTGCCTTAAGAATTTTCCGCCCCATAAATACAGTGATAAGACAATGCTTACAATGTCAGGTGAGTATTCATTAAAGCTGTATCAGAGGATTGCAAAATTATTAGAAATTGTATGCTCATCAAATGATAACCCAATTCATGAATTCTTATTATAAGTATTAACAATATAACTACCATGAAAACACAAATGAAAAGAACACAAGCATTCCATTCCCAAGGGTATTCAAAGAATTTTCAATGAGATTATGTAGGTCAAAAAACTGTTCAAGTCACCATACTACAGCAGGGACGTAGTTAGCTAGGTCTAGTTTTTGGGGGGTTCAGGGCATGGATCTTTTCGTGTATATTTTGTTCTGGTAAATATGCATCACAATAACATCAAAAACATACATTAAATATGGGTTTTTTAAAGTGTAGGTCAAGGCCTACAGGAATCTACGCCTCTGTACAGTTGACATTTTACACAACCATAAATGGATCAAGATACATAGAGAGTACATGTAAATATCTTCCATGAAAGCAAAGTCATCTAATTGATTTAAGTTTAATAGCTCCAGTAGGCAATACTTCCTGGCAGTTGCACAGGCTCATGCTATATTCCAGACATAAGGCAGAAAACGCATCAAGTAAAAACACAGTAACGAAATATGCAACCTTTAATATCAAACAAATATGTGAGGTTCATGTAACATTGCCACGATTATATGCATGCTTCAGTGGGTCAAAAAATGGTAGGTGATGTAATTTGATAGCATTTGAAATGATTAATTTTGATAATTATACAAACATTGCAGATGAAACAACTAATTTCCTGCTTACGAGTGATTGTAAATCAAGTACAGAGATATATTATCAGTAGATATATTTTTGTTCTTCAGAATTCATAAAATGTGTGACTGACTAAAGACAGGTTACCTGAACCACATATTTTCTTATTTGACCATAACAACAATGCTTGGGACAAACTAAAATGTCACTGCAGTCAGTAATATATGTGAATTTTGTTTAACTTACAATTGGAACATAGTTCCATCGGAAGAGAGTTTTCATTTCCCTGAAAAGAGAAAAAAGGTCAAATTAGTGAAAATATCATAACAATTATTAAATACCTCTAATCAAAATGACATCAAGCCAAATATGATGAATAACGATAACGAACTACTGTATTTATAAGTGTTACCTCAAGCTCACCAATTGCTGCTTGCCAATTGAGCCACAGAAAATAAAAATTGACTCAAGAAAAATCAAATTGGCTAAAATCATCGAAAAGTGTAACTTTCCAATTTCGTGAATTTGCAGAGAAAAATTCACTGTTGGCAAATTATTTTCCACTCAATTTCAACAGTAATACGCCACCAAGACGGATTCTCAATTTTGGTGTATATCGGGGTCTCGTATAAAGTGCAAACATTGATATCCTGTCAAATCAAGATCAGAGTCATGTACGTTAATTTATGTGTCAAGCTGAACAGACCGAAACAATATACAAGCTTGCCAAAAAACAACCGAAGCTGGAGCTTGGGTCTAAATTAAAATTAAGTTTGTTTGCCCTTTACCGACCAACCCGAGATTTAGCCGCCTACTCAAAAAAAAATATTGCAAATTTTTTTTTTGTTATAAACCCGAGACCAACCCGAGCGTTTATTTAACACAGTTTATATGCCTACATTTTTCCTACCTAACTACCCACCTCTAAAATATAGGGTCGGTAAAGGGCAAACAAAGACTTTTTTAATTTTGGCCTTGTCACCTAAATCACTTTCACCTAATCAGATCGTGCCTGCGTTACTACCCGACACATGCGATTAATCTGTGAAAAGTGTTATACTTGAGAGAACAGAATTAATCTAACAATGGCATTTCGGATCACGGGAGTGTGCAAAATTTAGAAAGGTGATTATGAAACAATAATTTGTAGAGATTTGTTTGCAGCATTCTTGCATCATTGACACATTTAATTAGGAATTTAATCATTCTTCTCTGGAATTAAAATCTTATTACTGAAATTGCCATTTTATGAAATTCAGAAATCCATGTTTAATTCTTTAATTATTAACTTGAGCATTGTAAGACATCAACTAGAGAAATTGGAAATGCATGTTTATGCCATGATTTTCACACAGATAACCATACAATCCCTTTCGATTTCAGGTCTAGTGTCAGTGATTTTTTTGGGTTGATTTTACTGCTGAATATAGGCCGATTCCCCAATATCAAAAAGTGTCAATTTTCCCCAAAAAATCATCATTTTTTTCAGGTCAGGTTTTTGTGTATTTAAATTTTTATTAAAGACCATTGCCTTGAATCTTTGCTCTTACATCACCTCACATATATATACAAACCACCAGCCACAGCTGAAAAAATATTTTTATAAGCAAAACAACCATCTCCTTATTTCCCTAAATTTGGGATTTATTGCACCTACTTTCCCAATTGAAAAGGCACAGGCAGTTAAATTATTTTCAAAAAAAATCATGTATTTTATGAGGAATCAAAATTCTTATAAGTTATGGTAAATTCAGATTGATATTAGTTTTGTCTAAATATATTCGGATATATATATAATTATTTAATTTATGTCTCATAGTCACAATTACAACTATTTGCTTATAATGTACCTGACTGTATGTTTAGTTTATGTTTCATCTGTGGTCCAATTCTAAATGTACAGCCAATTGTTTGAAACATGTATTGCTGCTGGCATTACATTGTAATTGACTTGTGGTTGGAAGTATACATTATCTTTATGTTTAAAGTTTCAATTTGAATAACTGATAATAAAATGTATTGTTCAAACTTTAATAACAAGAATGAAATAATAGAGCTATATTTATTCATCCTGCAAGTTGTATTACAAATCGTTGTAGCCTTAAGTATTTTCAAAGAAAAATGGAAAAGGATTACAGTAAAAAAAATTGGCTATAAAATATAGAGGACTGGGGGGAATATATTTAACTGCTCTAAATATTTCTCCATTAAGCAATGAAATATAGCCCGAGAATGACCAAAATTGGCTCAAGAAAAAAAGCTAGTGCTAGCCCTGCACTAGACAGGGTTTCTTTCAGTATTTCGGGAAAATGACAAGGGAATCGTCACGTCATTTGTCAACCTTGCATGAATTTCTAAATTAGCATTTACTGTGAAATTCTATCAAATAAAGGTTGATGAGAAAGTTTGACTTGAGTTTAAGCATAATTTTTAGATGTAATTTATCGAAATACGCCAAAAAGTTTTGCCCATTTCAGTTGGTTTGTTAACTTTCACTTTGAAACGAGCGGTCCTATAGCCGCACGAATCCTGTCAGAAAATGGAAAAAACGGTTCCTTTCTTGGAAAACTCTTGACGACTGGTAGAGTTGGCAAAATTGACATATTCGGAAGATTTGTCTTTTCCAAGTTCAATGCGGTACGATTCTACTCAATAACTTAATGTTTCGAGAGTTGACAATGGAATGGTTTTGACAACCCCCAATTCCGCAATTTTGCGTGTTACTCCCCTCGAATTTACAATATGTAGACTATGAATGATACTGAACTAAAAATGAAATATATATTTATTTTGATATTGTTACAGACCCCTTTGCTTCCCAAGTCACATTATTTGTATGAATGCATGTATGCTAAATGTGATAGGTGAAGTACTGTATGTTTTCTTTACCTAACATTAACAAACGTATCTGCAAAGAATGTAATTTTTAACAACATGTTTTCGGTCTGACAAGTTTTCCAAGGTTGTCAGACCGAATGTCCAGGACAAGTCTTTGAAGTCATTCGTCATGACTGAGTATACGATTATTTCAGGCAACAAATACTATCTACAATCAAACCCCATTTGTTATGCTTTTCTTTCAGTATTTCGGGAAAATGACCAGGGAATCCTCACATCATTTGCCAACCTTGTATGAATTTCTAAATTAGCATATACACTGCAACTCCGTTATACCGCGATCGGTGGGGTCCAATGACTCGCGATCGTGTTATATCCGACCGCGGTATAGAGACAGAATACCAACTTACCCCATCCACACAATATAGCGTTGTGCGTACTATGTTTTCATATATTTCGTATTTGTTTCGTATTTGTTTTAATAAATAGGTAGAGATAATATATAAAATGTATTTATGGGTTATTATTTGAAACTATT
The DNA here is from genome assembly GCA_032209605.1 of Mactromeris polynyma. Classification (NCBI taxonomy): domain Eukaryota; kingdom Metazoa; phylum Mollusca; class Bivalvia; order Venerida; family Mactridae; genus Mactromeris; species Mactromeris polynyma. The sequence continues at coordinate 28,273,888 of JASFXZ010000002.1, read as the reverse complement.
TCAAAACAAAACTCATTAATTATTTAAAACAAAGCTAGAATATGATCATTTCTCTTTCGGAACCGCGATATTTTGGCGGTGTTTGTATAATTTGTTACCCGTGAAAATTACCCCCCGTGACACTCTCGCAACATATTTGTGAACATTGCAAATTTAGAGTGAGAATTAATTCAATAATTATATCTAATTGTATTTTCGTACCTATCGATATTTATCCGTTATTCACCAGAACAAAAGAATAATCCATCGCGTATAAATGTTGATTCGACCAACAATCACGCGTGAAAAATGCGATGGCCTTCAGTTTTTGCACCACGCCTAGTCGTATTTATATTACATACGTCTCATAAAGCTTTTCATGTCAATCAAAATGTGCATTTGACAAAATCACCACCCACGACGGTCGACCTCTGAAACTAGAAGACGACGCGGCGCCTTTGAAGTCTGCGAGTAGAACATTTTCCATGTGCGTCGCATCAAACATTGGGCCGACTAACAAGTCAAGAAGCGGCGCCTTTGTAGTCTGTCCGCTTTTGCCTTGACTTAACTACTTTTTATGACAGATTGAGAAATAGTCGTAGATATGTGTGAACAACAAGTGCTGTATTAATCGTAATTAGCGCATCCGGAGATACCATTTAGTTTATTGAGGATTAACACTGCTTTGTTCCATGATTGACATCCCCTACTGTCATTCATTCAATTAAAAGAAATCTCGCCGGTTCGCGATCATCTAATTGGTCAAGGTAAGGAGAATAATTGACCGTGGGCGTGTTAGACTCAACATCAGCTACTCTCGTTACGTCATAGATTCAGCACAATCCAAGGTCAAATTACGTTGATGTTTATGAAATGTGTTGAAAAACATTAGAAGGTGACATTTGTGTAAATATTGATGGTTATCATAATTGGACATATATCTCTTTTGGTGTGTATATTCAGTTTAAATAATCTTGTTGATTCGCGATCGCTTAGTAAAATAAACTTGTAAACGTAACAGCACGTGATTTCGCGAAAGAGCAGACAGCAAATCGCGAAAAAATACGATTTTGATCAATTTTTCTTCCTTTTTTGACAAATTTTAGGATTTTTCTTAAAAATCATCGGGAGCCACGATGACATCGCGTTATAATGGATATCGCGCTATATCCGACCGCGGTGTAACGGAGTTGCAGTGTACTGTGAATACAAATACTATCTACAATCAAACCCCATTTGTTATGCTTTTAATTTTATAAAAGCAGAATTTCAGGCAACAAATACTATCTACAATCAAACCCCATTTGTTATGCTTTTAATTTTATAAAAGCAGAATAACATTTATTTCAACGTAGGGCCTACATTTTACAAAATAATTTCTATTTACACATAAAGTCGGATTCTATAAACAAGTTCAGTCACATAATACATTGTTATAAAGTAGGCCTAGGGGTCGAAGTGTCCAGCAAGTAGGGGTCGAAGTGTCTTGATATCAGGGGTCGAAATGTCCTGATACCCTAAATAAGAGGCCCACACAGACACTGGCTTAAGCATGTAGAATAATGATTATTACGGATGATTTCATATGATTATTATGTCAGTCGTGCTGTGAATGTGATAATTCACAATATCGGCCGATATTGTTACTACCTAGAAAAGATATATATATGTGGACTGGCGATTTATGGAGGCTTCAGTAAATGGTTAGTTCGGTAAATTGATTTTGTAGAGTGATGGGTGCAGAAGTTTCAGTAAAATAATACAATAGTGTTATTAGCGCATTAGCAATTAATAGTAATTAATAAAAAAAATATGTATTTGTATAATTAAAGCTGAATACAGTTAGAAATAACTATGACATATGCATTAGTTTACAGCTAAAACTTTAAAGTAACAAAAAATGAGAGGTACGAGTTGACCAAATTTGGTACAAGTTGACCAAATTCGGTATGAGTTGACTTGGGTATGTACGAGTTGACCAAAGAAAGGGTACGAGTTGACTAAGGTACGAGTTGACCAAAGAAAGGGTACAAGTTGACCAAATTCGGTACGAGTTGACTTGGGTAGGTACGAGTTGACCAAAGAAAGGGTACGAGTTGACCAAAGAAAGGGTACAAGTTGACTTAGGTACGAGTTGACCAGTTACCGAATGTTGTGGTATTCAATGAGTACGAAGTGCCAATTAACATGTCAATTAGCAAATATTACCTTGTTTGGTCACACTTTGCCATACTATCCTATTATAAAGCCTATGTCATTGTTCAATGTAAACAAAAAATCTTTTTTTTACCGAAACCTCTGAAAGACACGAACGTTAATATCAATTTACCGAACTTTCTATTTACCGAACTTACCAGTATCCGGACTGGCTACCCATCCAGTTGATCCACTCCCAGGCCAGCTGTCCATTTACCAGATGGCTAGCCATTGCCTTTTGTGGAAGAATGTGTAGACAAAAAATTGGAGCTCCCAATTTATAACTATAAACTGACACAGGTTAAAAGGTAGATTAATTAGTTTTCTAAAAGTAAAATTCCTATCACCCCACCCACCCATGTCTGAACAAGTAAAAACATCAACAAAACGTAATTTCCAAATTCCGCACATCAACAGTATAATTTTGGTATAATTTGTTTCATTCCCGGCATCAAAAATAAATTTTGATTAAATTTTTGACAAGAATTAACGAAATTCTGAGGTGACTTACCATTTTGTCAACGAAAATTAGATGCAGAAGTTAGGAGAGTTGCTGCAGAAACATCCGGGCGCTTCCGATTGTATTTTGCTAGTACGCATGTACGGAAGTGAATGTCAACTTCCTTTTTAAACCGGTATAATGGCGTCCGGGGTAAGTTTGCGTGTCTAACGTAGTCTATCGGCGAATATCTCTGTGATCATGTATTTAAACAAAATTTTATAGCTGTCTGTTAGCGATATAATTATAAATTAATGCATTAAATGCCAATTTAGCATTTTTATTTATTTCAGAAACTGTACACGTACCCAGGAAATTTTAGGGCTTTTAAAGCTCTGATAGCTGCTGAATATAGTGGCGCAAATGTGTCAGTGGACAAAAGTTTCAAATTTGGTGAAACAAACAAGTCGTCTGAATTCCTTGCTAAATTTCCACTAGGAAAGGTAAATACTTACTCAGTCCCTTGTTTATTTCTTCGTTGTCTAAAAGTGTCAAAAAATGTTACTGAGTCTGATGCAACAAGCTGTAATCACTATCACAGTATCAGATTTGTTACATGTTCAGAAAGTGATTCTTTTTCTGCCAGTATTGGATACTTATTATGGTATTCTTGACCATTTCGTACGTTTAATAGTTATCTTGGGAGAGTTTTTGTGATGTATTGTGTGTCACTGGTTCATATGAGGCCATCATTAAAAAAATGTTTGTTTGCGGTGCTCCTACCCACCATTTTCGGGGTGGGTAGGTAGGTAGGGAATTTTTTTTTTTTAATAATTTTTTTTTTTACAGACGACAAAGGCAAATCTATATGACCCTCAGTCTGATGTAAGGGGCATGCATGTTTTAGATAACAGCACTGAGAATTCAACGACAGAACCATTTTATTTATTTTCAGATACATGTGTACACTTATTCTTTCTAGGAAGTCTTTTAATAATGGGTCTCTCAGAGTCCTTGCAGTGTTTGCAGATTGGCAGTACAACACGGTGCGTCTGTAGAGCATCAACATCCCGGTCTGCCCCAGGTTCCCCGCAGTAGCTGCAGAGATCTTTTAGGCCTGCAACATGCACTGAAGAGTAATACGGAACCTCCACTGGTGACTGGCAGCATAACTGCAGGCGTACGAACACCACACCTTGCATGCAGTCTCCTGAAATATTACAATGCATTTTAAACATTTAAATTTTCATTAATACTATTGCAATATAAATGTAGATTAGTTATTTTCTGTAATAAAGCAAACTTGTGATATTAGAAAAGATTTAGCTGTGATTTCCATGAGATATGTGATATTTAATTTATTTATTTATTTATTTCTATACAACTAAACATGTAGAAATCTTGCCATGTATCATTGAATATATATATTTTAATTGAAGTTTGTATTAAATTTAATACTGAGCACTACAATATCAGAACCCCAATGGCAAAATCTTTTCAAAGAAATTATAAAATCTTTTGGAATTTTTTTTAAATATTGGGAAGATAAACTGTACTGCATACCATACTAAAGTCAAATACTATGGACTGTGTACCTGGCAGGGATTTTCTTGCTTGAATCAGTACTTCTGGCATTAATTTTGTCATGGCTGCCATCAATGTACCAGAGTGTGTCCACAATCGTCATTGTTTGTCGAGTCATTTTCACCTGCTGCTATTGATGCTGGGTAACGGACATCTTCATTCTCCACAAAGTCATTGTAAAGTTTATCCTTGGCTGAAATGTTTACAAAATATTTGAAACATCGTGAAGTCGTGAAATAAACAATATCCATTAGATCTATAAATATTAAATAAACATGCAAAAATGGTTTCGGACAGTTCAAGAGGGAACCACTTATTCTTAACATACTAAAACAAGAGTATTTTTGGATTAATTCTAAACATTTCAGACATTTATATTTCTGACTCCAGCTTTAGGGTTTTAAAGTGGAGAAATTACAGACTTGAAAAAGTAAATATGTTTCGAAACATAAAATATGTTTTAAGGCTCTAATGAACAAAGCTGTACATGCACCATCAAGTGCATTATGTGCCGATGACCCTCAGATGACAGTGCTTTGGATGTTAAAACAAATCAACCAAACTTGTCGGACTAAAACATGTTTCAATAATGCTCCGTCAGATGTGAGCCCTAACAAATTTATAAAATAAAAAAAAATACCAGTGAACCGTGGTTTATCCAACTGTAACATCGGTGGCTTCTTTCTTTCGTGTGAACCTGACATCAGAACGTCAAATGCATTTGCTGGTTCACACAACAAAGGTTCACCTGGGCCAGCTTCTACGGGGACATCATTCTTCACATTTATTGTAACATATTTTAAGGAACTGTCAAAGTCTGTTAGTATCTTTATCATGTCATATGGGTCTGCGTTAAAAACCTGACAATCACTTGGTTTCGATGATACAATGACTTTAGCATTTTTTTCGAAGTTTTCTACAACATTTTCATCAACATCGATCCCCTCTGTCGTAATGTCAAATACATCAAACCATGTGTCTGTTATTCTGAATTTTCGTATGGCATTTTTAACGACCGAAGTCACCTTTTATTCACCAGTGCTTACAATACTCGCACTTACAGAAAATGTAATATCCTCCGTAACGGAGGCTGCCATTTTGATTTTGTATGCGTAACGAAAAAAGCCGAGAATTCCCAAATGTAAGCGAAAAGGACCGAACGCGCGAAATTGGCCCAAAGAAACGAAATGAGAGCAAATAAAAAAAAAATCGGCAGCGGTAGCGATAAAAAAGATCGGGTCGGGGCTAATTTCGGTGAGTCGGTCGGAGCACCGCAAACCAACAATTTTTTATTTATGGCCTGACATATTGTTTATATATTAGTTTCAAACAAGTCTGAATGTCTAACATTTTGGTGTGTTTTATTGAACACAGTATATTATTACAGTGTAAAGAATAAATTGTTATGTAAAACTGTATCATCAATATTTTTTGGTTGATAAAATTAACGGTCACTAACAGCCCTTGAATTTCTACTTGGTGTTATGAAATAGCAATTTGCCAATCTTTTTTTAATTCCTATTCACTGAAAGGTCGACGGTTTACTAGTATGCAAGTCAATAATTAAGGTTGTTAACATATTAAACCACATTTTTATTGCAACATTTAATTAATTTTTCACAGGTGCCAGCATTTGAGGCCAGCAATGGTGATTGCATCTTCGAGAGTAATGCAATCGCATACTATGGTGAGTAGCATTAACAACAAATTATTAATATTCTGTGCATTAATATATGTAATTTTAAATCTATGGATATGTGACTTTGTTTTCTCAAATGGAAATAATAGTTCAACATGCTTCAATTTATTATTTATTTCATAAACTAAGCATGCTGCTTGTGCATGAGCATTTTTGGTCTTAAAACTTGTTAATTGAAGTTGCCTGTTGTTAGTTGTTACATCATGTTAGCATGGTTGTGTTACTTTTTTAGTTGGAAATGAGCAACTGTTAGGCAAGACTCAGACAGACTCTGCACGTGTACAGCAATGGATCAACTTCGGTGATAATGAAATTCTTCCAGCCACTTGCACTTGGGTCTTTCCATGCCTAGGCGTTACGCAATTTAACAAACAGGTATTTTTCCAGTTATATAAATCAATCAACTGTTCTTGTTTTTTTTGGGGGGGGGGGGAGTATGAACAAATTGATGTTCCTTATCAAATAAATTTATGAAATTGATGGGGTGACGTAGCCAAATGTGTGAAGCTACTCTTCAGACGACCCGAAATCCATAAAATGTGTTCAGAATGCAGTCATGATGAATGACTTCCAAGACTGTACTGTACTGTATCAGACATACGGACCGACGCACAGGCATTCTACATCGGACCTGGCCGTTTTTTATTGATCTGTCTGATGGGTATTCGCCATGACTGAGAATGTTTTATCTATTGATTAATCCAAATTAAGCTCCAATCTGGGTCATTTTGGGTCAAAAACGAGGTGCAGTCACAGAGGAATCTTTTTTTACCCTCCAGTGGCCACATTTTCTTTCTGATCTACACGAAACTTGGGTCAGTATAGTTGTCTTCCAGATTTAAATCCTGGCCAGCGTTCTTAATCTTAGGTAAACTACATTTTAGCAATTCAAAATTGCCATTTTCGATCTTGTAATATGTGTCGCGTCAGTGTTTTGCGGCACACCTGGCATGTTAAATAGGTCAAATATTGTTTGTTATAATTTTTGTTTTGAAAGAAATGATTACTATATATTGCAACCTTTATTATAAGGCATGTTTGTATGATTTTGTAACAAACATGTAAGAGATGAAGGGAAATCAATTGAAACTAGTCATATAAAAGCATCCATAATATGGATTGTGATATGGCTGTTTTCGACAGTATTTATTTTCTTGGTTTTTCAACTATGTCTTGTTCATGTTCTCTAGGATTTTTTATTTTGGGTAATGTGTTATTTTATAGTCTGTTTCTCATTGCTAGGATACCGAAAAGGCAAAGGAGCAGATTCAGAAAGCACTGGTTGTGTTAAACAATTATTTGAAGACTCGTACCTACCTTGTTGGTGAAAGGATCACCCAGGCTGATATTGCTGTAGCCTGTGATTTGCTTCTGGCTTATCAGTATGTAAGTAAATCACTTATTTGTTAACATACAATTGTACTTCAAAATTGAATACGTCGAAAAATGGGTCATCGACATGTTGTCCGGAATATTACACTGTCATTTATGTGGTGTTCTGCTTTTTTTAGCTCAACTGAAATAAAATAGGTTTGTTGTATATTTTGTTGTGAAAGAAATGATTACTATATATTGCAACCTTCATTATAAGGCATGTTTGTATGATTTTGTAACAAACATGTAAGAGATGAAGGGAAATCAATTGAAAATAGTCATATAAAGCATCTATAATATGGATTGTGATATGGCTGTTTTCGACAGTATTTATTTTCTTGGTTTTTCAACTGGGTCCACCTGGGTCCTTCTTCAGCCCTAGCAACTGGAGTACTTATGACATGACCCTAGTTGTTGATGTGACAATTTTTGTAATTATAGTTGACAATCACTTGTAGATTGAATGTTTACAATGGCATGCTGGGTAAATGTTAACAACCACATGTTGAGTAAATGTTGACCCTCAGGTGCCGAGTACATGTTGATGACCACATTTTGAATTGAATATAAGCCAAGAATATTGTTCAACATGAAGCTCAGTCAGGAAATGTTTCGAATCTTCATAATATTTTTTAAGTGACCATTCTATAAGCTTTTTGGTGGCACCGAGTTTGTAACTAACGTTATTAATACAAAAGATGAAGTTGATTGAATCGTATATACGAAGATCTAGCATCCACAAGGTGCAATGTATATATCTAAATGATGTAAGCGCTAGGAATTAATTTGACACTTGTATATTTGAATATGCTGCCAGAGTTTGGTGTTAATTGATTTGTGTATTTTGTATAAATTTTGGATTATTGTCTGATCGACATACTACTAGTGAAAAAAAATTGCTTTATAAATCGAAATTCTTCGAATTTACATATCCACGAATTGCCAATTCAGCTGAATTCACCAAATTTTGTACCATCGAAATTAAAATATACTACAATATCAAGTGATCATGATCACTTGTATTATGACTATTCAAGTTCAGTAAATAGTCTAATAACTAGAACACAGATTATTAAATGATATGTTCAATTACATGTTTTGATTTATTCAGGTGCTTGACCCATCATTCAGAGGATCATTTGTAAATGTAAACAGATGGTTCACCACTCTTATTAACCAGCCACAATTCAAGAAAGTGATTGGGGATTTCAAACTGTGTGAAAAGCAGGCTGCTTTTGATGGTATGACAAAGAGTATTTTTATTGCTATGATAGCATGAACTGTTTGTTGTATTTTTTGTTTTGAAAGAAATGATTACTATACATTGCAACCTTTATTATAAGGCATGTTTGTATGATTTTGTAACAAACATGTAAGAGATGAAGGGAAATCAATTGAAAATAGTCATATAAAGCATCTATAATATGGATTGTGATATGGCTGTTTTCCACAGTATTTATTTTCTTGGTTTTTCAATTGTTATTGCTATGATAGAATGAACTGCATAGGGCAATGGAGATTTTAACCTCATTGGATGTTCTCCATCCACAACTGATTTGTTTCCTCTCCAACATTTCAGACGCAATTGTTATTACACTAAATTACAATATATATGGTCAGAAGCTCTTGGTCCTGTTTATTATAGGTCAAATTGAATCAAGAGTCATGTCCCTCGCTTTGCCTTGGAACATAAACCAGATATACATACGCTCAGAGTTAAGGCTCTTGATATACATCAGAAATGCTTGCACTTTGTTTACAATACAGCACTTCCATTTGATATTTATATGGTGTGTATGTAGTATACCAAATGCATCTTGTGAAACATTGATTCTGGTCCAGATCTAACCAATACGTCTAGGCTTGTGTCCTCTTCGTTAATCAACATGTGGTGTTCTGCTATTTTTAGCTCAACTGAAATAAAATGGGTTTGTTGTATTTTTTGTTTTGAAAGAAATGATAACTATACATAGCAACCTTCATTATAAGGCATGTTTGTATGATTTTGTAACAAACATGTAAGAGATGAAGGGAAATCAATTGAAAATAGACATAAGAGCATCTATATAATATGGATTGTGATATGGCTGTTTTCGACATTATTTATTTTCTTGGTTTTTCAACTTTGTCTTGTTCATGTTCTCTGGGATTTTTTATTTGGGTAATATGTGTTATTTTATAGTCTGTTTTCTCATTGCAAGGATACCGAAAAGGAAAAGGATTTTATCATCTATAAATAAATGAATAATTTACAATAAAATCTAGGCCAAGTAAGAAACTGGGTCATCTGGGGTCAAAAATGAGGTTACTAGGTCCAATTATAGTAAAACCTGACTCCAGAAGTCACATTTTTACTCTTTCTATAGGAGACATGGTTAAAATGTTTGTCTTAATAAAATCTAGGTCAAGATTTTTAATGTTTCTATACTGGATTTATTTGTTTTCAGCTAAGAAATATGCTGAACTTCATGGCAGTGCTGACAAAAAGAAGAAGGATGATAAGGGAGCCAAACCTAAGAAGGAAGCACAGCCTAAACCAGCCAAGGTTTGTCTTTATAAAACTGTTCAGTTATCAACCGATTGTTTAATTTGAATTTTGCATTGCTCTTTGATATCCATTAGGGTTAACTGATATATAAATTATTGAATTGTTTTTGTGCAAATGCGATGCAAATTATTTATTATTGTTCAATGCAACTTATAGAACAAAAAACTTCGGCCAGAACTGAAGTCGCATGTTTTTAGTATGGATGTGACAGAATAAAAAATTATACGAGATTTATGTATATAATGGAAAGCTTAAATAGAACTGTTTGTCTGTAAACAGTTATGATTGATGCAATCGTGCTCCGTGAAAATTGCTTTAAGTGGGATTGTTCTATCGCCGCTTTTGGAATAACTAGATATTGTTATTGATGATTTAACATCTTTAAGTTTGATCTTTACATTAGGGGAAGTGGAATATATTAACTAGTAGTGAAAATCCTAGAATTTATAGGAAACTTGCTACATGTCGGTAAAGAAATTAAGCTTGCCTGGGATTTTTAATGCTGTTTATTTAAAAAAAAAATAATATTTTTTGATGAGCTTCAACTTTATTTATAAGTCTTCTTGTTACCAGGATAAATTGAAACGCCCGATATTAACGAAAAAAATGATAATTGTGCAACAGAAACTCTTATACATGATGAGGTAGGGGGTGGAATTGGTGCATCTGTGAGTAAAGGGTTATAACCTGTATGACAAGTGTCATGTCATTTGTTGCCTGTCAAGTGTACAAGAATTAGTACATAATTATTTTACATATCTCTTTGAACAGAAGGAAAAAGAACAAGAAGATGATATTGATGATGCACCAAAGAAGGACGACAAAGATCCTTGGGTTAAAGTAATAAAAAGGTAAATATCTCATTCATGGCGTAGGAGACAACACAAAGATTTGTTGATATGAAAATACTGAATTTGGTCTTGCAAGGTTAAGTAGTTTGTATAAAATGGTTAACCACTTGGTTGGTCCACAAGAATTGTTGGTTGGTCCACAAGAATTGTTGCAAGTTTGACCCACAAATAAGGCTAGTGCTCCCTAGTTGGCAAATGGAAGAGTTGTTAATTTCATTTGTTATGTAATGCAGATAAATGTGAAAATTAATGTAATGCAGATAAATGTGAAAATTAATGTAATGCAGATAAATGTGAAAATTACCATCAGTCCCAAAATGCAATGCGTTTGTGACGTAATACTCCTGCAAAAGTAATAGACAACTAAAAGACACAAATAAAATGGGCATTTCACCTTCTGAAAGTGTGACGCTAGGGTCAGCTAAAGAGAACACGTGACGGGCTTAAGATGGAGGCACATGTGCTATGGTTTTATTACTGGTATTTGTTAAATACTCTTTGTAACTACCAATTACTGTCTTCAACATTGGGTTCTTAGGGTTTCTTAATTGTAATTCTTTTCTGCATATTCAGCCCCTTTGACTTTGATGACTACAAGAGATGCTACTCCAACAATGATACACTCAAAGTTGCCATACCTTACTTCTGGGAGAAGTTTGACAAGGATACCATGTCTATTTGGCGTTGTGTTTACAAATTCCCTAAGGAATTGGGACAAGTATTTATGACATGTAATTTAGTTGGAGGTTAGTAGATTATAGTATAAGTACATACATTTTTAATGTGTCTGTTGGAAGACTTAATAGTGTTGTCAACTTCTGATGCATGTTGCACAGACCACAAAGAATGAGAAATATTTTGTAATTTTTGTTACTGGCTTATTGAGAAAGTAAATGGTCAGTTCTGTTCCTGAATGAAAGACGATTTTAAATCAAATGAGTACAAAAATGTTGCTGCAGACTTACTGATGATCATACTTTTTTCTGTCTTCTAGGAATGATGCAACGTTTGGAGAAATTGAGAAAGTTTGCATTCGGAAGCATGTGTATTTTAGGAGAAAATAATAACAATCAAATCTCGGGTGTTTGGTTCTGGCGTGGTCAAGATCTGGCCTTTCAGGTTTGTTTAATGTTCAATACATATTCCTGATTTTCACTGTATTTTTGGTAAATTAGATGCATTGTTTATAGATATAGTTACATAATGTGGTGCAAGATTTTTAACTGTCAGAAATATTATAGACTGCAACTTGCAAGTTTTCTTGTGGCTAACATTCTGTCTGGAACCAGTCGTGACGTTCACAAAAATCCGAACCTCCTGTGAAATTTTAAGAAGAACAATGTTTGTGAAATCAATGGCCAGATTTTGTATGTTTTTTTTGGCAAGTCGTGACAAATTGAGAAATGAATCCGATCTTATTAGTTGTGTATGCAATAAAACCTCCTTACAAAGGCATGTGTATCCTTGATGGGTGCATGTGTAACAACTGGAGGGAAAGTAAACAGCAGTCGGTGTTTTATATTCTGTATAATTGGTGGCATACTAGTAGTTTGCTGCTTCACTGGTTGCTCATATTACCTGTAGAGGATATGTAATTAAATATGAGGGGTTACCACTCATTTTATAAAACTAAGCTTATGAATTAACTTAGATGTGTGATTGTTCTGTAGCAACAGCACTTCAGAGTAGTCCACATCACCTGACACGAATAAGTAATATAAGCATGGAAATCTTATTAACCAGGTTTTCAAAGAAAACCAGGTTATTAGAATGGTGCATGACCTTGGGCGGGCGGTGGGCGTCAAACTGGGGGTTTCCAGCTAATAACCTCAGTTCTGTTGATCATATTGTAACCAAATTTGGTGTACAGTTAGAACATATGGAGAGCTCGCTTGGGATTGCTTTTGGGTTCGTTCCGCCAAAGGTCAACGTTACTAAAAATATAAATTTGGTTTCCGGCGAATTACTTGAGCTCGCTTGGGATTGCTTTTGGACTCGTTCCGACAAAGGTCAAGATCACAGTTATTAAAAATAGAAATTTGGTTTCTGGCGAATTACTTGAGTTTCGTTGATCATATTGACAGCAAACTTGGTGTATAGTAAGAACATGTGGTGAGCTCGCTTGGGATTGCTTTTGGACTCGTTCCGACAAAGGTCAAGATCACCGTTATTAAATATAGAAATTTGGTTTCCGGCGAATTACTGAGTTTCGTTGATCATATTGACAGCAAACTTAGTGTATAGTAAGAACATGTGGTGAGCTCGCTTGGGATTGCTTTTGGACTCGTTCCGACAAAGGTCAAGATCACCGTTATTAAAAATAGAAATTTGGTTTCTGGCGAATTACTTGAGTTTCGTTGATCATATTGACAGCAAACTTGGTGTATATTAAGAACACATTGCCAAATTATTGGTAAATTAGATGCATTGTTTATAGATATAGTAACATAATGTGGTGCAAGATTTTTAACTGTCAGAAATATTATAGACTGCAACTTGCAAGTTTTCTTGTGGCTAACATTCTGTCTGGAACCAGTTGTGACGTTCACAAAAATCCGAACCTCCTGTGAAATTTTAAGAAGAACAATGTTTGTAAATCAATGGCCAGATTTTGTGTTTTTTTTGGCAAGTCGTGACAAATTGAGAAATGAATCCGATCTTATTAGTTGCGTATGCAATAAAACCTCCTTACAAAGGCATGTGTATCCTTGATGGGTGCATGTGTAACAACTGGAGGGAAAGTAAACAGCAGTCAGTGTTTTATATTCTGTATAATTGGTGGCATACTAGTAGTTTGCTGCTTCACTGGTTGCTGATATCGCCTGTAGAGGATATGTAATTAAATATGAGGGGTTACCACTCATTTTATAAAACTAAGCTTATGAATTAACTTAGATGTGTGATTGTTCTGTAGCAACAGCACTTCAGAGTAGTCCACATCACCTGACACAAATAAGTAATATAAGCATGGACATCTTATTTTCTCGTATTTTTCAGCATTCACCAGACTGGAAAATAGACTTTGAATCATATGAATGGACCAAGCTTAATCCTGATGATGAAAAAACAAAGTTATTGTTGAAGGAACATTTTGCTTGGGAAGGTGATTTTGCAGATATGGGTGGCAAGAAATTCAACCAAGGAAAAATATACAAGTGATCGGTCTGGACATAGTTGAACTATTTATTTCATTCTGACTTCCCTGTTCTACATCAATGTGCTAATTATGGGTATATGGTAAAAGCTGAAAATAAAGAGAAAAACCAGCATATAGTGTTGTATTTATATTACCCCTTCAAAAGGAGTGAAATTGTTGTATGTGGACTATTTCATGCCAATCAATTATTGGAGACACATAAACCGTTAAACCTAGTTGCCAAATGACTATAGGCCTTTAAACTGGCTGGTACAAAATTTGGTGTATTTGAATGTTTTTAAATTGGCGATGTCTAGAGTAGGCGATGTGTCGCTTCCACCAAAATTGAACTACATTATGTCTGGCTGCCTAATTAAGTCTGAATACATGTTTTTATGCCCCCACTCCGAAAAGGGGGGCATATAGATTTGCCCTTGTACGTCTGTCCGTCACAAAACTTGTGTCGCTCATATCTCCAAAAGAATGTGAGCCAGAGTCATAAAACTTTGCAGGAATGTTCACCAGTCTGTAGTTTTGCACCTGGGGTTTCATGTTTGCTTTTGTCCAGTAAGTACAGAGTTATGTCCCTTGACTTAGTTAAAATATAGCCCACAGAGTATGCAATATTGTGTCACTCTAAACTTTACAGGAATGTTCACCAACCTGTATAGTTGTGCACCTGGGGTTTCATGTATGGTTACGCCCAGTATGTGCAAAGTTGTTGCCTGATATCACCATAATCAGTACAGTTGTTCACTTGGTAATTTTGATATCCATTCACAAACTATGAGCAGAATAATAGCATTTACTTTTGTGACAAAGACTGCAAGTGGGGCATCTGTGTCCTATGGATGCATTCTAGTTTATAGACGTATTGCATTCCATTTACCTGTGTAGGGTATGAAAAAGAATGCATATTTTGGCTGAATCAGAAACAACATCCTAACGATACAAGTCTATACTAAATAATGAGTTGCAAAGAATATGTAACATGTACACAACAGTACATTAATGAGCCCTGCTGTACGATTTCCAACCTCTTCCGTAAGTGACGTCATTTCAAGAAAACGTCACATGTGATGTCGCTATTTGCAAGCATTAAATAATTCAACCCGTATGGTCACGTTTTCATATTGCCATATGGGGCAAATATTGCTCACTGTTAGTACATGGTAAGGTCACATGTGACTTTTTCTGGAAATGACGTCACTTAAAGAAGAGGTTGGTAATCGTACAGCGCCGCTCAATTTTATTTAATGTATTTCACCCAGGTATACAAATCCTGAAAAAGCCCTAATTTTTCATTGAAATTCCTAATTTCACGTTGCTTTTCCAAGGTGAATGTCGATTTAGTTAGAATTACTTTACTTGTTTATATAACTACTGTATTTGACAATATTTTTTTTAATTCTCTTGAAACAGTGGTTGTTCACACAGTTTACTAGTGGATGGTTGTCTTCAGCTTGCTACTGGCTGTGACTGGTGTACAAAGATTTGATTTTTGAGTACACGGCCAAGCCCAGCTGAAGACTATTGAGCACAGATAAGCATACTATGACTTCGTATTTGTGCAAGATATATTGTCTCTCAAAACTTTTCAGAGGAAAGTTGTTCCTGAAACTGCTAATAATATAGAATGGAGTCGTAAAATTCATAATTTTAGCCCTAAAATTAGTTTTAATATGTAGTCAGAAGCTGCTGACAAGCCCAAATATGGGGTCATGGTATTTATAGTGATTGTGTATTAAATTAAATAATCGTGTACAAAATACAGTGGAACTCGCTTACAACGGATTTCTAGAGATATACTTCTTTATATCCAAACTTTGCAAGATCCATACAGCAAAATTTCGTTAGAATTGTATGGATAACAAATTATGTTGTAACATCCATTACTGTTTCTTGTTTACACCTGTACTAGATCTGTGTGTAGTGCTACAGAACATGCATTGTACTTAGTTAATTAATGGATGTAATACAATTTATTGAAACATTCTGAAAAACACGCATGCAAGAAAAAAAGTTTAAACAGTAGCCATCAAAAGTTTTATTTTGTTTATTTTTTCAATCTTTACTATTGAACAGTCAAACATGAACTATACATGTATCAATAATGCAATGTTTTGAAGAATTAACAAATGTAAAAACTGGTTTGGCCAGTACAGAAGTATGGCCCAATTAAATGCATGTATAGAGAGCAGTTAACAGTAACTACATGTAAATGACAAACCAGAATTTTGCTTATTGATATTCCAATTGTCTATAGTCAAATTTAATCCATTTACATAATACAGGACAAATTACGCGACACTTGACCAATGCAATTATTAGCAATTGGCGCGTTGGTCAGTCAATGCGCTGTGTTTACTGTGATAAATTATCACTTAAGTTAACACCTCAACCAATCTCAATTGTAAATTACTTTACAACAACTTGATTCTTCTGCTTACACATGTTTATGTTCATCGAAAGATACCGTTAAATCTGCCCAGCTCTTGCGTAGTCAATATTACACGTGTTTACGGTTGTTGGCCGCAATAAGTATATATAAAGTGATGCATTTGTTCAAATATGTATAAGAAATGACGAACTACTATTCATTGTTATAAGCCCAACCAATCAGTTGCTGTCGTATGAAAGCGTGGATGTTAGCAAGTAATGTATATAACTTGTACCTACACTGGTTTGTTAGAACTGAGGCAAATAAATTGTGGCATTTGTAATTTCATGACAATTACAGTAATTGGTATCAATTTAATGTATTTTCATGGTTTTATTTAGGTTATATGAACATTGCTTTTAAACATGGTAGTGTCATTACTGGTTTCAGCTTTGGATATTTCATGCCCTGACCTTATGAACTGTCAATTGCGAGCGTTGCCTATGCTTGTATGTTAAGATCAGTGTTTTAGCATGCCCTGCAATATATAATCAGCTCAGAAACAGCTGGCCTAATTTCAAAATAATTTCTTGGACAACCGTCTTCTGAATTCCTCGCGGACCATTACTGCCAGGGGGTGTGGTCTCAGGTGAGCAATATAGGGCCATCATGGTCCTCTTGTTATACAGAATCGCAGCTACCTGATAATTAGAATCCTCGTGAAAGTATGGACAGAATTTGTGCCCCAACTTGTGTACAACAGACTCCCTACAAACTTTATTTTCTAGGATAAAATAAGTCCACTGACAATAGTAAACTAAAATTAAAAACTAAACTGTTGCATTTGTGGTGTTTTATTTGTCATTCCAAAAAATAAATACATCTATTTTATACAGTTACACTCGTACAACAAGACTACAAATTGTGAGAATAAACACCGTGGGTATTGACAACAGCATCAATATGTTAAAGTTGTTTAATCAGCGTGAGAAGTAGTGGAAATTGTAAATGAGTCGTCATATGTGCCTACCAATACAAGTTGAGTCATGATTTGCATCGAATTGTGACATACATTATGGCAGTGCAACCATCGTTATATTGAGATACAAAAAAAAAACTATAACATCAAAGAAAATATTTAAGTCGCATATTAAAATGTGATTTACTTAAACCTTTTCTCATTGCTACATGCACAGTTTTTGGGTTAAACTACAAAATTCCACTATAATCGACATGTAAAAATCCAAAGTAATTTCAATCATTATGCAACAATTATACCAAATACATCAAATGCTGGGACTGGAATGTCAGAGAAAAGAACTTGACAAGACAAACAGCACATCATTAACTACATACCAGGTAGGAAGATTTACCACACATGCTACTGTTGAACTAATGAAAATTGGGACCTTCATGTTTCACAACATACACCATACTGAATAGAAAATTCAATACAAAAAAATCAAGAAAGCTTTGATGGGGCACATTATCAGACAAGAACAATAACTCAAGATGTATTTTTAGGAATGTCTATACGAAAGAACAAGACTATACACAACAGATAATCAGATGAACAACAAAATGAATCTGTAAAAATGATGTGGTTCCTACTTCACTGGTGTGAATAAAACATACAAAGAAAGTCCAAATGTGTACTTGGAAACATTACAGCAAAAATAATTAAATATGAAACCATATGACAGAAACTAGATGAATATAATAAATGTTCCTTTTTTGAAGCAAAAAATGTCAACAAAAATAAATGATGAAAGAAGCAATAAAAGAAATTGTTCATAAAAAAAAAACAATGAATAGAAATATTCTACCAATTTAAACTATAGAAATGCCAAACTGAGGTATCTGAAGAGGATATCTATCACACTCGCACGAATAGTACACAAGTACTTCACAAATATACAATACCATGTGCATAATTTATCATTATTTACAACATTTACATATAATGACTTCCCATTCAAATAATTGTTTCCATACCCCGTCCGAAAAAAAGTTAACACTTTTAATTGAACCTATGAATAGATGGCTATCATTTTTTTTATTTCTTCAATTCCAATATAGCTATGTTTTAAACGGAAAAAACTGAACTAGATGCATCCATAGGACACTGATGTTCCCGCTATGGGCTTTTCAATAGAATGCAAACACATCATTGGTAAAGACCAAACAATTATGAAGCAATATTAATTGGAAAACCAACTGCTTATTGTGCCCAATACATAAATTGAATCCACCCATCCCTTTCATGATTATTGATCGGAAAGCAATTTTTAAAGTAAAAGGGCCATAATTCTATATGTACGTGCCCAATATGAATTGAATCCACCCATTCTTTCAAGAGTTATTGATCGAAAACCAATTTTTGGATGGATGGACAGAAGGACAGACAGGGGTAACACGTCATACGCCTTCACCCTTCTTTGAATGGCAGGGGCATAAAAAGGTAAAGACTTCCAAGACGTTTCCAGGTATGTGGACAATTATTTCAGAAATGAGCCAATTTCCTATTAATGTTAAAAGTGTTGACAATATCAAAATATCTAAACACCCATTAGTACTAATGAGGCAACTAATATTTTGTAATGAAAAGTATTTACCTTATTAACATATGATATTTTTATGTTTCAGAAAAAAAATCCATCTAGTTATATCAAAATACTTGGAACACTTTTTTGAATAAATACATCAAGGGTTTTTAAAAAAGGTACACAATATTGACAAATATTGGAAGGAAAATATTGTATTATTTAAAGAACCTTGTTATATAATTACATTTCTCTCATACATAATCGGAGTATTACAAGAGAGAAGACCATATTAATACCCAAAGACAGAACATCTAAGACAACTAGGTTAACACTGCTCCCTGTAAGACAAATTGAGAACATGGTCTTCAGAACATCAACATTAAAGTTACAACATGACTTAGTGATAAAGTATGCATTAACTTCCAACTTATTATGCAATTATAACCATTTGATATTCAAGTAAGTAAATCAGGTCTGATTATGTCAATGCTTTGCTATCAATGACAAACTGACATATCTGCAAGAAATTTATGTAGATTTATCTATTACAAATAAAAATTCAATACAAAGAAAGGAATCAACAATGCCACATTTATGAATATCAGGACAACAGCATTGAAATGTATTCTCAACATGAATGTATTCCAATTATCAGAACACATCTAATGAATAAATGCATCAAAAAGAAGAAAACAGCTACAATGCACCAATCAACATACATAACCTTCTACTAGAGTAGAACTCAAAGGCAAAACAAAATAATGAATCATGAAATATAAGTGATACCAACAGGTGCATACAAATAGGTAGTAATGTTGCAAGTATTACAGAAATATGGATTAACTGTTGCAGTATTACATCACCATAACAAAGTCAGTTCCCACAATACACACAATGACTATCAGTTTTTCTATGATAATTATATACATTCATGATCCGATGTGTTCGTTGCATCTGAAATATTTGCATTATTTTGTTCTGGCACGTTTTCCAGATGGTCCATTGGCAGCTGAAGACTCCTCCAGATTTTTTAGCCTTTTCTCAAACAACTTGGACATACTGGAGCCAGCCTTAAACTCCTGAGTAGTGCGTTTGTTATATTCAATACAATTGGTGAAAATCTGTCGAACATCTTGAACAAGCTCAGCTGGATCTACATAATTGAACTTATTAATTTTATTCTTGATTGTCTGGAAATCCATTGGTTTCTTGATGATTGCATAATAATCAGGAGCCTGAAAAAGAACAGAAATTAATATACCTGAATACAGACAAGCAAGTGCTTATACAGAAAATCCATACCAAATAAGCCATAAAATTGATCATCATTTTTTCTTGAAGTGAGTGCAGGGTTTCCCTGAATATTGTTACCCAAGCTGGTTAGGCTTAGAGGGATTATTTTTTAATAAAATCATTGTAAGAGATCATGATGATAATCAATACATGCTTTTTCTTGGATATGTCAGAATGGTTAATTTTACAATTACTAAGTTGGATTATTTTTTTATCTGAATTGGAAATACTCTGCAGAAAATAACATGATAAGAAGTAATTTCCCAGTTGTAGTTTAGACTGGCCATGAGTGTCAAAAGCTGACATACAATTTAAATCAGCTTACATCTTTCTTATTCACAGGTCTGACGAATGGCCATGCTTCATTTTCTTCCATCAAACCTAGAACAACATCTTCCAACATTTTCAACTGCTTAACTGTAGTGTTTCCTCTAGAACTGCTCACATAATGTTTCACATCATCTGACAGGACAAATAATTTTATCAATGAATACATGTCAAAATGATTGAAATAAAATTATATTGCGAAATAGCAAAATGTGCATGGAATATACATTTTTGTTGTAAAGCTCCTGCCATACCTTTCTGATCAAATAGAAAAGGAAAAAGCATACAAAATAAAGAAAGTAATCAATAACTCCTATTTCAGAACAAATATGTTCTAGACTATTTATCTTCATCAAACACATTTTAATTCTCATAAGAGAGAACACGGCATCCAAAGACCAGGATTGTCACCATTACTCAATACTATGCACTCAGCACTCAAACTATGCTCCGCAGTATCCAAGTGGTTTGAGAGGGTAGAGTGGATTTGAAATGCTTACATGGTACTAAGTATTCTTTGTAGTCCACTCTGTTAGAGGTTTTAGCATAAATCTGAGTTTTAAGGGTTGGAGTTGAATATGTATCAGTTATACTCAGCTAGCAGCACTAATAACTTACAATCAGTCTCAAATGCTCACTCAAATACCAAAGTAAGAGGACCACAAAGAATATTCAGCGTCGTTCAGAAAGCATTTTAACCCAAACATCAACACTCGGACTCAGTAGTGCAAGTTTTGAGTTCTGCATGCAGAACGATTATAATTCTTCACCTTGATCCCTGTAACAGTTCAAGGAACAGACCCACGGGTTTTTCTAAAGGCGTATTGCACAAGTCAGTTCCACAACACGATATGTAAGGCTTTATTTCAAAGATATTACCTTTATTGGTATCCTGGACTAATTTAGACGTTGACTTAGCATTTCGTTTCATTTTTGATTTTCCATCAAGAATGGGAGAGTCTTCACGTTTGCGTTTTTTGCCAAAGGTCACGGTGACGGGACTTTCCCGAGGACTGTTCTTTCTGGAAGACTGACGACTGGAGTTTGGAGTACCCTTCAGTGAATTGTTCTTTTTTTTCCCTTAAATCAATAGATCGTTACAGTTATATCATAAAATAGAATTGATTTTCACTTTGAAATCAAAACAAGTATCATAAGCAATGGTTCAAAATAAAAAATAATATTAAAATAGCAGCAAAATAGATATCCATAATGAAAAGTACAAGAGCCAAGTGAGAATGGCTAAGCCCCATACTGAGGCACTTGTCCGCCATGAAAGGTGGCCAGAAAGACAAAAAACTGTGGATTGCAAGCTATGGGCCAATTCAAACTACAAATCGGGGTCAACGATTCACAACCCGACTCACAATTAATTATTATTAAAAATAAATCATGACAGCTACTGGTGGAGCTACATATGCAACTTGGCTGTCTTGAACGTTTTCCTTGTTGCAGATGAATATTTACACGACGCTTACTATAAAGCTATCATAGTATTTTTAACTTAATTTAGAATGTGACATTATAGACAGTTACTTTCATTTTAATATATTTAATTGTATATGTTTGACATCATTATACATGCATATATTTTTATTTATTTATTCATTTAAGTTTACAGTGCACATACAATAATGTTGACAATAACAGATTTTGTACTAATTGAATAAATCAGTATAACATGGACATTAATGACAATATATAATTGATTCCAATAGTATGTGACATCATTTTATATAAGATCGTTTTTCTGCTGTATTTTTCACATTTGTTTATCTATTTCATCACATCACATCAAAATTGTGATCATTACTGAGGGAAGTTTACATTCTCGATCACAGGCAAGTATCTCAATATCAAAGCACTCTTATACAAGTCTAATAGTAAACTGAAGTACTGTAATAGGTAACACAATTCCTTGCATAGTTTTGGAATTTGATTTGAACAAACATGAGAAAGTAAATGATAGTAATTAAGTAAGATAGAGTATGGTTTTTGACCACCGCACAAGACAGAGTATACTTTTTTTGTATATTGCACTCCCTCCATCATTGTGGGAAGCATCAATAAAATCCATTCAGCACTTTGAAATCATGCTGCTGACAAAAATGTGTTATTAA
This sequence comes from Mactromeris polynyma, assembly GCA_032209605.1. Classification (NCBI taxonomy): domain Eukaryota; kingdom Metazoa; phylum Mollusca; class Bivalvia; order Venerida; family Mactridae; genus Mactromeris; species Mactromeris polynyma. The sequence goes on along the minus strand of JASFXZ010000002.1, from coordinate 28,251,416 downwards.
GGGAGATAATATTAACAGTGAGACAGAGTAATGGTTCTTGCACATTGTTCTTCCTCTCCACAGCATCCATCGTCGTTTCAAGTTTCAACCCAATCCATAATTGTGGAGATATACTCCAAGCAAAAGTGTTACTGACAGAGCGAAATCATTACAATACTCCCTTCGCCTAAAATTTCTTAACAATACATACCTATAGCAATGTCACTGGAATTGAAGAGTTTTTGTTAACTTACAAATTTTACATCTAAATGACCTACCTTTGACTAAATTCATTTTGATCTTGCCAGCTTTAGTATCAGTACCAGAACAGATCTGACAGAGCCATTTTCCTTTGGGGACTTTCTTGAGAGGTGGTACTGCGCATGCTTTATGATACCACAGTGGACAGTTGTCACAGCTTACAAGTTTACCAGCAGCCTTATTACACACAGTACATGAATTAGGATCTTCATCTGAACTAGCTTCATCCTCACCGTCTTCCTCACCCCTAAGAATATAAACATAGAATAAGATTCAGGTTTCAAGCACAAGTAAATATGTGGGATGAAAAACAAAGCACATAAGCAGAACAAACCAGCTTTCCTGTGTTTACAACCAGAACAAACATGTTCTGCAGAGCAACCAGCAACTTCCCCCAAATGAATCACAGGTGGGCGATCAGTGACAAGACATACTATCGTCAATCAATTCACCATCAAGAATATATGAATAAGAATGAACCATGGACCTACAAGGCAGTCACATACAAACCAACAGACCGAAAAGATACAACATATTCAAACAATAACCAAAGTATGACATACACAAACCACAGACAAATATCCATAAGCAAAAACCATAGACGAGACATGATAATTACCCATCTTCTACTACTTCTTCAGACTCTTCTTTCTCTTCGTCACTAGACACATTCTCACTGAATGCTCGTCTTCTACCTTTACGTGGGCTTCTCTTCACATCTTTAGGACGACAATCAGGACAGTACCATTCACCCTGAGGAACTTGCTGCAATAGAATGTGTGTCACAATCTTTAAACTCATTATTCATCGAATATTCATAATTAGTGATGGCAAGATAATCGAAAATAATTGATTATGAACTACAATAATCGAAAATAGTCGGAAAATTGTGACTGAAGAGTTATTTCAATAAGATAATATTATAAATATTCAAATTTTAAAGAAGTAAACCCGGATTTTCATTCAAATCTTAAACCTAGTTAATACATGTACAAAAAAAACATGTAGTCAACTATTCATTGAATGATAAAATGTTCTTATGATATAAGAATAATGTAATACCCCATTGATGTTAAATGTAGTCAAAAAAGAGATAAATTAATTTTTCTAAATGAATTAAACAGTCAGCATTATACTTATACTATTTATTTCGATTATTTCCGATTCGATGATCGATTATGAGTTTTCAAACTAATCTGATAATCGATTATAAAATGTATCAGATTATCCATCACTATTCATAATAATAATAATAGTTATAATCAGGTTAAGATTCTTGAATAAACAATGTAGAGGGCATTTTCAAATCAATTATTGTAAAATACTCAACATTTGAAACAGGATCTGCTCAGAAACAGCTAAATCTTCCTGACTGAAATAATTCACATGTTAAGGAATGAAAAAGTTTACCTTGATAGGAGGTTTCAGGCAATACATATGATGACCTCTATCACACTGATCGCACAGAAGTATTTTGTCAGGATCACATTTCCTGCGACAGATTCTACATCTTGTGTGAAGAATGGATTTAGACCAGGTGACAGACTTCTCCAATGTAGAAAGATGGAGGAATACTTGAGCTAGACTAGTACTTAGAAGACAAGAATCTTCCCAGCGTTCCATCAGAGATCTTTGAGGTGTCTTAACATAAACTACCTCATCATCTGAAAGAAAAACATACAAATGACAAACACATTTAATATATTTCCAGCACAACTTAGCACATCTATTATATGAAATAACCAATACTTAAGACACAGTAAAACCTTAAAATGTGTTTTACATTGAAAGATCAATAACTGAATGAAATTATACAGGAGACAGGGCCAAGATGGCCCTAGATCGCTCACCTTAGTCACCAAGTTTAAGTTATACGAGAAGATTTTGTAATGTATTCCCAATACAACACTATGTAAAATATGGGACCCCCATGGCGGGGCCAATATTGACCCTCAGGGACATAATATGAATAATCTTGACCGAGTACCACTGGACAATGTTCCATGCAAAATATGAAAGCGATTGCAGTTTTAGACAAGAAGACTGAAGTTTTCCCTACATAAGAATATGCAAATTATGAGACCCCTGGGGCAGGGGCCAATATCGACCCAGGGACATGATTTGCAAATGTTCATTAAAGGACTACAAGATGATGCTACTTACAAAATATCAAAGTTCTAGCTCTAGTGGTTTTATATAAGATTTTCAAAGTTTTTCCTTTTGCTTGCCATGACAACCAGTTCCAAGAGGAATGGAATTATAAAGACAACTTTGGTAGAGGTTCATACAAGGAACATCCCTGCCAAGTTTTATCATTATACGCAAACTGTTGTTTTAAGAAATTTTTAACTGCAGTCTTGACCACTCACAAAAGCTCACCTTGAGCTCAATTGTGAGCTAAAAGCTCGATTCACAAACCCCTTAAATAACACAACATTATTTACCATCACTGTCATCTTCGTCTTTCTTCTTTTTCTTGAGATCATCTTTCTTTTCTGCCTTTTGTTTTGCCAGTTTTGTCTTCTCATCATCACCTACAAGGATTGATAAGGAAACTATTTACAAATTTTAGAACTTGACTCACATTATTTTCAAGAACATAAGAATAAAAAAGGTTCATTCGTTTTCAAATCCATATTTAATTTCATTGACGCATGGTTTTATTTCGGTGCAGACGCGTTTGGGCGCATGGGTTTTATTTCCATGCAGACGCGTTTGGGCGCATGGGTTTTATTTCCATGCAGACGCGTTTGGGCGCATGGGTTTTATTTCCATGCAGACGCGTTTCGACTACAATTCAACTTCAATTTTCACTAAATTTCATATATTTAATTTACCTCAACATAAATATCAATCTTTTAAGAAGTTAAATCCTCAACAAAATTATGTAAATTTAGTGAAGCACACAATTTGAGCAATCTTCGTTTGATCAATCCAAACCCAAATGTATTTTTGTAGTAACCATTCGCTTAAATTTGTGAAACTCCGCAGTGGTTTCAGGAAAGTTATTTTTAGAAGCAAAACAGGAAATTGACCATTTTGTTGTTTTTGTTGATCAAAAGCAATGCTTTATTGTATTTTTGTAGAGTGTCACCAAATGAAGATTCCAACAAAGTTGTATTATATTCTGCCAGGTGGTTTCAGATGAGATGTTTTTTAAAATAATTGTTGATGGATGTAAGGATGGACCGACAACAGACAAAGACCGATCAGAAAAAGGTAAGTGTAAACCATAACAATATAACTGGACAACTCTATCTTTACTACACTACAACATACCAAGAGGAGGCTGTAAGTACTTGGATTCAATTCCTCTAGCAATCTGAACCAAAGCTTTAGCCATATCCTTAGCAATTGCCATGGTGTAGTTCTCTTCTTCGTTTGACATGTCCATATCCTCCTCAATGCTGCAAATAATGAATTAAGTCAAGATATATATTATACCCAACAATAACATGATTCCTGTGAAAACAGTAAGACACATCCATCTCATGTAAACAGACAAAACAGCAGTTAACAAGTGTTTTATATAACCAGCAAAATCTTTTCATACCACAATAATACTAATGTTTAACACTTACAGGTGTCATGACTATGTTGGTAAAGCTGCATGTAATCTCCTACTTTACTGTTAAGTAAGAGTACATTATCAATGAGTAATACATCAACAGCTCTTTTTAAATTAAAATCACTTATTTTGGCATATCCCAGTACCATCAGAAAACACCAAAATATCATTTTTGATTTTTATGTGACTAAAAATGACTGACCTATGAATCGTTGACTTTATGGTTTTGGACAAGAAGGTTTTCTATGTTTACACTTAAAAAATCTATTTTCAGTTCCAGTGACCTACTTATGCAGCAAATAGGAACGATTTACGCAACTTTGAAAGAGGCCCACCCAAGGATCATTCTTGTTTTTTTTGGACAAAATCCATTAAGTGGTATAGGAGGAGATGTTGTTTAAATGTAGACACACGACACACAACGACGGACATCCAACGATCCTAAAAGCACACCAAGATAAAAACTACTAACATTTCTTCCTTCTTTTCCTTTTTGAATAAAATGTCATCCGTGAAAGGCGCATAACCACCATTCTCTATAGCATCCCTCCAACCTGTTCTGTCTTTAATCTAGGAGATAAAACGTCATAGATATCATAACAACATCTCAATACACATTCCATGACTGGAAATCAAATGTAAACCCCAGGTGCAAAATTCTGACCAGGACATTATGCTAACCCTCTTAAAAAAGAAGGTTATGAAATAGATGAACCAATGCAATTATGCACAAATAATGGTATTTTGAGCAATTAACAAACTTACTAACACCAACATATGTTCAATAAACAATGCAACAGAATTTTTAAGAGAGACATGTAAGTATAAATTAAACATGAATCTTCATCTAGTGGCTCTGATCAAATTAATACTACAAACAAAAGAATGTATATTTGTACTTCTAATCAAACATAGGGTAACAATAAACTACAAACCCTGACATGTCCTAATGTTCCAACATGAATTCTTTCCTCAAGATCTAAAATCATTTCCCTCAGATTTAACTCCAAGCCTTCATGAGCAGAATCATTCTGCATCATTCCTGTCACATTTCTTCGTCCTCTCTTCCATTCCATGGTCATAAGTTTAGAGCCAGCATCATTTTCACCGTCAAAATCTTCATCTTTATTTTCTGCTGGAATGTTTAATAAATCCATAGGCACCTTAGTTATTGTTTCCATTATTTTTATTTTATGTTCATTAATTGCCTGTTTTAATCCTCGCTCCCGATGTCCTCTTCCATTTAAGGATTTAAGCAGATTTTCTATATCTTCTTCACAGGAGTAAAATGCCCATTTACAATGTCTTTGTTTGAAATTCTTTATTTGTACAATAGCTTCAGTTTCTACATCCTCTGGAGGCTCATGCACGGCTTCCCGGTCCAATGAGGGGGGTTTGGAGTCTTCATCATCACTAATTACTATAGCACCACCACCATTCACTTTTGTTTGTTCCGAGTTCTCTGTCAATTTATTGTCACTGCTACCATTTTCATTAGCCACTCCATCAGAGGAAGTATTCACATTACCACTATCTTCCACTACAGTGCTGTTATTAAGACCTGAAGCATTCAATGAATCATTTTCTTTATCACTACCATCTTTACTCTCCTGGGAAACTACAGGAGAAGCTTGAGGCGATGGTTCAGGTTTAGTTATACTCAACCTAGGGGGTACCACAAATGGACTATTCAAATCAAAAGCACTTCCATTCGGATTTTGTGGATATGTTTCTAAGGCTTCAGGTGTAACATATTGCTCATCATTTTCAATATAGATTCCAGGTACAGATTTAAACATCCAATATCTTCTATATAACCTATCACGTCCAATCGGATATATAGCATTGCCATGCTGTAAATTCAATATGTCATCCATAAATTCACGTTCTTTTGTCATGTACTCTGCCTTTCTATCAGACTCTGCATCATCTTCATCTGTTCTTAATTGATCTCTCTCTTCTTGGGAAGGCAAAGACGCTTCTAAATCTACAAGTTCTTTTTCTATTATCTAAAATATAGAAATTTATAGGATTCGATTTTGACTTAAATTTTGAATGTTGTCATTTAACCAGAATTTTCCAATAAAAACAAAAAAGAAAAGAAATTCAACAGAACACTGGACTTCCAGAAAAATGAAAGCATATCTTAAACTCAAACTTTAATGAAAACTTAATTTGGGCCTTGACAAACTTTAGACACTTCAATACTGTAGTCAAACCAATCAAATATCTTACCTCGATGTCATTTATGAGATCAATAATATCCTGACCTGGTTCTGCACTATTTCTGCAAGAGAACAAGATGTCAGTTGTAAAATACGGTAATTTATGTTGGAAATTACCTCTGACAGTAAACTATAATTTGTTTCTTAAAGCTTTTTAGTACAGATAAAATTTGTATGATAATCTAGCAATTAATTTATAATGGACTAATATTAACGAGACGAAATACAATTAATGTCAATATAGACCAAAGCCTGCTGCCTAAATGATTGTTACTAGTCACAGGTGAATAAAGGCATTGTTCAAACAATACAAAAGCAGGTTTTCAGTTAAAAAAATATGTTAGTACACATAAACTCACTTTGTAGCTTCTTCTCTTCGAATTAATTCTTCCCTCTTTTTAAACTTGATCAATCGTCGCTTTTCCATAATATCCCTTTCACGTTGTTTTTCTTCAAGTTTTGAACGATACCTGTAGTTGTAGTAATACAATATCATCATCATCAATTACATGAAATATGTTCTGTTCTATAACATTAACACAGAAGGAGCTATGAATATTTCTGTAGACTAAAATAAGTCAGTAATCAGTATAGGATATGCAGCTGGATATATATCTACACAGAATGTATGACAGATACAGAAAATGGCATGTATTACACTGCAACCAGGATTGACAAAATGTCACATGTTCAAACAAGCTGGTCAGACTGGTTTTTTATGGAGCCGCGGCCGTGGTCCAGTGGTTAGTGCGCTGGACTTGTGACCCGGCGATCTGGGTTCGATTCCCGGTCGCGGCAGGTCATACCCTTCCATGAAAATTTGACAAAAATGTTGATTTTCCTCCACATACATGTGGAGAAGTTGCCGGCTCCTTGTGGAAGGGTAAGTTAGTATTGGTAATAATTCAGTCCAGGAAAAACTGGTTAGGTGAACCGGCCGCCGTATTTAACTGAAATATCGTTGAGAAACGGTGTTAAACCCGATGAAACAAACAAACAAACTGGTTTTTTATGCAACTGGATAAATATTTTAGCATTCAAAATATATTTTGTTGAGGATTTTGAAAATATCACATGACCTAATGGACGGCAGCAAAATATCAAAGATCACTCCTTTTAAAAGAATATAACAGAAAAAATAACCCACTTGTTTGCAGCATCTTCCCTTTCTCTTTTTTGCTCTCCCCACTGCAGCTGCTTCAGATCATTCCTTAGTTGCCGGAGTTTATCATAATTATCTTCTATAAGATCTCTTGTAGCAGCATATGTCAGGAACTGATCAACCAATAATGTTAGCACTTTCAATTTCTCGCCTGTGTTTTAAAAAAACAACAACATCACTACACATGACAAATAGGGAAATTTTCAAACATTTTCCTCACCAAATTTAGTATTTCAAAACTGTTGTTGACCTCAAGTTCAATAAATATATCTGACTGCAGAACATGCCCAGTAATAATGTATTCAGTAAATCTTACAACAGACAAAGACAAAATACAACTACAGGCTAGGTTAAATTTATGCCATTTTAATCATTTCATATCTGCCTGACATACACTAGAGGATGTTCGTAGAGTAACTTTGGTTGGGTCGTCAAAAAGGCATTTCGCGAGTGAATGTTATATTTAATCATATTTTTTAATTGATCGAAATAAGCCAAATGTTTTTCATAGTAGACGATTGTAGAAGTTGTAGAAATGGTCATTCCCACCTCCATTTCTTTTTCACATCCTTTTCTAACACTTTTGTGCTAGTTCCTGTGTCAAGAAACTTCATTTTTTTCTGCTTTGTTGTTTTAAATTTACCGAGAAGCGTTCGCTATCGATGTCGTAAAAAATTATCTTCCCTGATGTTATACAATTTTAATGAAACCAACAGTAACTCTATTTACAACACAGCGCACCTGTTACATCCCGGCAACTGACTTGCAATATTTTCTGTTGTATTCCGACCCTAAACGGACAGGTTGCATTTATATAGGAGGTGTCTGTCACAATTTGCGACTGAGTAGGGTAACCCCCCAGAAAATCTCAACAGATTTACACAAATTGGAAAAAATGACCCCCAGAGCCTTTCAAAAAAACGGAAAACTTTCACCCCTGTAACTATTAGTATACAAACAACAAAAGTACTTGAAAGAGCACTTACTAGGGGATAGATCATAGATGTTATCGACAGCCAGTCGACTCACTATATCCGGTTCCCGTCTTTTAAATTCTAATCCAGCATCATCAATAGGCATGTAACCACCACGTTGCTGGTACCTAAATTTGGCATTCCTGAGATTACCCTGAGCACCAGATCCAAGAATATGGAGACGAAGAATCTCCGTCAAGGTGAAATTGTCCAGAGGTAATTTCCTCAATGTAGTTCCTATTAATTAAAAACAATTAATGCGAATGATTACAATCACTGAAATTAACATTTAGTCGATACATGTCTAAATAGTTATTTGTCTAAGATACTTTAATGTTGTATCATTTCTAAAGTTTTCACAGACCCACATACAAAATAGTTAACTACTGGCTACAGGACAGGAATGTGATTAATAATAAGGCTAGTCATAAACATGATGTGCTTATTGCATCCTGTATGTGCCTTTGCAAGAACCTGGATAGCACAACTTTCAAATTATCAATCAGTTCTGTCAAGCAAAATTACCATAACTTAATACTGTGTAACCCCAACATTAATATATTAGCTTAGTAACTTGGTCAAGTTTGACATACACTAATGGTGAGTTACATGTGGATATAAAATCATTAAATACACTTACCATGAGATAGAAGTGGTAGATGAGACATGGAGGTAGCAACATCTATCAATTGATTCAGTGACATATCTGACACTGGTACTTTCACATCCGCTACATCTGTAGACAAACAGTGTGTTTTAACACTTAGACATTTCTGTGGAACATTTATCTCACTCAAAAGTTTACTACCGAGGGCAACAAATTTCTTGTTTTAGACAGGGTGTTTTGTAGGTAAGCTTACTTTAAAACTTGTTTGCATGAATTATTTACAGTTAAGATATGACTACTTCAAATGTTACCCTGATTTTTAAGATAAGCAATTGGTCTTGCATGACATGTTATTTCATGTTGAAATCTGTAGCAGGTTATTTCAATACTAGAGACTGCTACAATCCCAATATCAAAGCTCTAGGCCTAATGGTTTTAGAAAATAAGATTTTCAATTGTACAATTGTAAAATTCTTTTTAGCTCCTGTGACCAACGTATGCAGCAGACCAGGAAAAAATTATATAACATTGAAACAGAACCATCCAAATATCAATAAAGTTTTAGCAATATTAACCAGGTATACCTTGTTCTTTTCCTTGTTTACTCAGTTCTTCTTCTTCCTCTTCCTCCTCTTCTTGAAGACTAAATATAGCAGTTACCATCATCAACAATAAGTCAGCCATTAATCCACCAGCATCTGTCTCAAGTATTGCCTCAGTCAATGTACCTGTACATTAAGGAGTCAGTTGTTATAACAATCAGAACACACAAATAAATCATTGATATAAGTATGTGTGTGTGGCACTCAGAAATATTGCTGTATTCTAAATAGTTGATAATTTCCACTTTCATACTTACCAAGAGAGAATCCTTTAGGAAAGCTGGCTTTGAGGTCGAAGATGGAATTAAAACAATTTACAAATTCAACAACCATAACAGCATCTCCAAAGTGATCAACAGGTATACGAGAACTCACAGCTGTTGGTTCTGGGAGAACCTGAAATTGTGTCATAACATTGTAAACATGCTCAAAATGTATTTTGCTTTCATATCAGAAAATATCACTTAATTTGTTTCATAGAAAGCATGCTTTAGTTCCAATGCAAGACTAACAGAGTCTTCTTTAAGACAGACAAAAATTGGAGTAATTATCATTTGCCTTTCTATAAAAAAATCAGCAGGTTTTTTACATAGAGGTAGTAGATTGCATCTCAACAAATCACACAATCATTCTTAACTGTAATTTTAGTACACATTATTTGATAAAATACAATTTAAGAACAAAAACTGTGAAGGACTAATCTCCAAAAATGGACAGGTAGGTAAATGTTGGAATAAAAACATTGCCTGTGTTTTGTTTACATGGGCATGAAATGTATTGTGTTTATATACATCTTCAGCATGTTAATTGATGGGGAGGTTCTGTGTTCAGATGTTGAGTAAGTTTTTGAAGTCAAAATACTTTTTCCATGGATAATTCTTCCATTAACCATGGTTTAAACATGTATATTTTTTATTTCAATGCTCTGTTTTATATAATGCTTTCATAAAAATACAGGTATATTATCTTCAAGGACACATTTGTATTCAAAATCACAGTAAGTTATACAAATTGACCTGAATATTGCAATGAATAAAATGTACATGAAAATGGTAAATATTTAGACACTAGTCCGAATTCTTTATCTGATTAAGCAGATTTTCCCCTGGGACCAGATTTCAACCCCATTCCCACTGGTTAGTAGGCTCCATTTTTCCTAATCTCACGAAAAATACCAAATAGATACAGTTTTCTCTTTGAGTGAACAAAAATAAACAAGCAATGATCGTATGAATCAAAATCGTTCTGATTTTGTAAGTTCTGCAATATCTTCTCGAGGCAGTAAAACTAGAATAAGCTGTCAACCATTGAAACTAAATGATTAGGAATGACAGATCGCAATATTGACAATTATCTAGGAAAAAAATCCCAAGTTGATCAAGGGCCTTTTTCCAAACATAAACCTGTGAAGTGGAAAATGTATGATCTGTTTTACTCCCAGACAAGCATTCAAAGGTATTTGCTTGACAATGATGCAGCTTCTTCTTAGATCAGTGCCAATAACATTTATTTAAAAATACTCCGAGTCATCTTTTAACATAAAATAAAGAAAAAGTCAACATGAATGTACCTTAAGATCATCACATTCAAGGTCATCTCTATGACGACTCCATTCTCTCCACATTTCAGCTTGTATTCTTTTCTCTTCTCTTTTCTTTTCCATTTCCTATAATTAGAAGTAAGAATTTGCACATGAAAGCAATTTGTCTCATTTATGTGATAAGTATTAATGAATGCAAGGATCAATACAATCATGTTAGCTCAGTTAATTTATAAATTTTCAAAATAACACTCCTTCAATGACTAAGTTGTGCGATTTCTACAAAGAAATTCATTATGAATTAGAAGACACATAAAGTTCAATCTTTAATCTGGTTGAAGTTCAATGAAATTATACTTGACGCCATTAAAAACGCAGCTATTTGAACTAGGCGTCATTTTGTAGTAACTGTCAAGTGTGTTACAGTTATCTATGCGTTAATTCTTGTTCAAAACTTTATTTAACTCTAGACCAATTATTTTTCATTTCATTGTTGATTAATTTTATGAAATTATGTTCGATAAATAAAGAATAGTTTTGCCTTTGTAATGTCATCTTATCTATGTGCACAATTTTTGGTTGCCTTTTTACTGGCATTAAGTATATATATATATATATGTAACATACGATCACAATGGACAGAGCAATAAACACAATACAAGTAAGCTCTTACCATAGCCTTCTCCTTTCTCTTCTTTTCTTTCTCTTCCTCAAATCTTCTTCTCAGCTCTTCTCTCTCCCGGATTTTTTGAGCCAATTTTTCTTCTTTCTCCTTTTCACGTTGAATCCTTTCCTGCTCTTTCAAAGCTTTCATTTCCTCCAATGTTAATTGTGAAGAGGATCCTTGCTTTTTAGTTGCTGAAAAAATATCAAAATGTTTGACAAAAATTTACAGGGATTTTCCTGATGCAGATATCTAGAGTCCCCGACTTCCTTTTCTTTTTAGGGACTCCCATTTTACTCTTATTGTGCATCCCTGGGACCCCTAAAATAAGCCTTTGTCAAGTCTAAACTGCATATCTGGGACCCTACAAATTTACTAAGGACCCCCAATTTCTCGAACACGAGGGGCCAAGGACCCCTAGCTGAAAACTCCTAGGGAAAACGCTGCATTTAATATCTGTACAATAAGACCAGTCACAGATCATGGACAGTATGTTAAAACTGGATCTTAACTGTTAAATTGTTCCATAATAAGGTTCAATCATCATAAATTTTATCAGATCCGACTCATTTGAACACATAAATACAAACTACAAACAGAAAACTGTCCTCAAAATGTCTCACAGAATTTATATGAATTATACGGGGGAGATATAATGAGTTAGCTTTTATTTATGTTTTGAATTTAAATGATCATAATATCAATCTTACCATTCTCTGATGATAACTTTTGTTTCTTTGATGGAGCAGGTGACGGCTCCTTCGATTCAGGTCTCTTAGAGGCGAGTTTCTTAAGTTTAATTTCAGAAAATTCAAATTGTGGAGGAGATCCAGCAAAAATATCTTCAAAATCTACTGAATCCAAACTAAAACTCTTCACTTTCGCTGCCTGAAAAGAAAGCATATTCGCAATGGAACAAGTGTGTTGATTTCATAGAATGAGAAAGTTACCGGGTTATAAAAGCCTAAGCCCCTGCCAGCTTGTGTGTCATAAATTAGACTTTAAATGACATTAAATTTTTTTTCTCTTCTCAGATGGCTACGTGGTAGTTGCATTTCATTTCACAAAAAAATCTAAGGTCAGTTTGACAATGACAAGTTTCTAAACTCTAAGTAGCCTAATTTAGACGTCAAAACGAAAGTAGGGATTTTGACAAATCACACAGGTATTCCAATTTACCATTTTGATTGCGAACAGGGAATGGCGTTCATTACATCAAAAAAGTTTTTCAATCATGTTTTCATGTCAGAGTTAAATGTCATATTTATTGTAAATAATTCCAATTCAGAATATTAAATAATAAATGTAATAAATAAAAACCACTTTCATCAGCATCTCTTTCCTTACATAATATGGAAAACAAGTTTATTTACATACAGTAACTACATAACATTTGTAATGCAGAGTAAGGATAAATCACCAACATGATATTGCAACTTAAGTATCTTCATTTTCTTGACCTATCTGCACTATACCTTTCTCAACACAAACAAGTGTGACACAATTAATAAAATTAGCTGAAGAATGCAACATTTAAGTTTCTTTATGGAATGAGGTTCTATTTTAGATATGATTCAAAGTTTAGCAATATCAATGACAAGAATATTATAAGCTTCTAAACATTCACTGTTCGTGTGCCATTAAAGGTTTACTCTAGCAGCAGAAGTTATTTTTATTACTTATTACATACCTTAACTTTCCAAACTCCGTCTTCATTTTCACAACTTTGCTTCAGAAACAACTTACATTTGTCTCTGGTAAACAAACCCTTCTTGCGACTGAAATGTCATGAATTGTGTTACAAATTAGAATTTAATTAAACATGTTCATGCTTTTTCCATTTCTAAATACAAACAATGCTTAACACCATTTAACATATTGTCATTTTTGGAAAAATGTAACTCAACCACCCAATCACACGTTCATAGAATCTGCCGAAAAGTATTGCCATGTCTTTATTACTGGTTGAAATTCAATGAAAGTATACATAATGATGTGTTAACATATCACACACATGAAAATCAATACAAGTTACATATGACTTCATATATATACAATAAAAATATTAAGTATTACTAAATGGCACCTCCTGTACCTTGGCCCAACGTCAAGGCGGCATCTCGACGTCGTCACAAAAATCATGCATTCCGCGTAAATGGGCATGCTCAGTTCTTTTCAAAATACTCCCTACGGAACATAATACACTTTCTCCACTTATCTAACCACGGAAGGTAACTGATTCTGATAAAACTTGCTAATATCATCGAAGTGTTGCCCTCTCAGAAAACTCTTCAGCAAGGGAAACAAGAAGTTGCAGGGGGCTAAATCTGGGCTGTACAGAGGATGCTCTAGCCCTTCAAATGACCGTTTATCAACTCACAGGCAGGGTTGCTGTTGCCTGATGAGCAGGCGAGTTGTCCTGATGTAAGATCATGGCTGGAAGCTCATCTGATCGCTGTTTCTCATATTTTGAATTAACGTCACAAATGTCACACAGGGGTGTGGAATTTTTTATTCTTTCCACTTGCCCACGGACAAGTTGGACTGAATTTTCTACTTGTCCACAGCCAAAGTTCACTTGCCCAAATAAATAGTGAAAAAAAACAGGAACATTGTATCAGGTGTTAGAAAGGCTTTATTTAACGTCATTGTTAACATAGATGATGAATCTTAACTACTACCTGTACTACATGGTTTATATGTACTATACTCTTATGCAACAATAAAAGTCAACATAATAATAACTGGTTTCTTGTCTCTTGGGGCACAATGCAACATGTTGTTGCTATAGGAAGATTCTGTTAAACCTATCCCAGTTACATTAAGGCACATGGGTTACTTGGATTATCAGACATTATTTTCAGTTTCTCCCTTGCAATATCTTCCCCACCGAGTTGCTTCACAATTTCACTAAGCATGGGCTGTATGCAATCCATCTCAGAACTTGCCTGAGCTGATGTGGAGGCAACAATTTCAGAGGTCACAGGGGCTGATTTTTCTGGTGGTTTATGGCGTATGTGCCTATGACCAGACTTAAGCCATTCCTCAACAGAAGGTAAAGGGTCAAACTTGGAAAACTGTGGACCAGAGACAACAATTCTCATTTGACTTTGCAGATTTTGTTGGGTAAGGCGAGTTCGTAGGGGACTCTTGACTAGATTCATTTGAGAAAAGAGCCTCTCACAGGCAGCAGTGGAGGGGGAAATAGTGAGCAAAAGATGCAGCAAGGCACTGATGTGTTTAACAGAATCTTCCTTCCTCTGCAGCATGGATATGTATACTGCAAGGGGGTGATAGGTTCTTTGCATAGAAACCTGAACTTTCAGAGTCTGCCATTCACTGGGAATAGAGGAGACCTCTTCCTCTGTTAACAGATCATTACAGTGGCCACACAGCAGTCTAATTTCCCTACAACCATATGTGCTAAGATCTGCAAGTGTAAGTGGCCAGTGTCTAAAGTCAAAAATCTGATACAGACTCAGGGGAGGGCACTCAAGATCCTTAAATCTATGTAGTACATACTGACCGATTTTATCAAACAAAGAGTGAATGTCATTATCATCTTTGAACTCACAAAGAGACCCAGTCAGTTTAAATTTACCATCAAACAGACTAGTTTCAGGATCATACAAGCTGTAGAATTTGGACAAGTGTTCACCTGGTTCATTGGTCATTGCTTGCAAATTCATGTACAGTGTATCAATAGCTTCTTTCACCTCAAACAGCAACAGATCTTTATTTTGAAACAAGACTGAGGTTTTGGTTATGGCTGTAAGCACATCTAGCATGAGATGAATGTATTTTACAAATTTTACACTTTTAAGATCAGTTAGAATTGCTTTTGCTTGTCCTAGCTCATCAGCCCTATTAGATGTTTCAAGAATATGCTCCATGTGGGTAACTGTTACATTGATATCCTGACATACTGCTTCTAATGCACGAAGCTTGGAAGAAACCCACCTAATTGCTTTGATTTCTGTGTGCATTTTTAAATTTTCATCAAGAAAAGAAGCAAGCCTCTTCAATTGTTCTCTCCTCTTGGGAGAAAATGAATAGAATTTACAGATTCTCTTTAGAGTGTCTTCAAATTTTTTCAAATACCCAACTTGCTTAACTGCATCTAAGACTCCTAACTCAAGTTTATGTGCTACACAATGAGTAACAACAACATTGTTATCAACTGCATCACTGAGTTTTTTGGCAACACCATTCTTTGCACCTAAATTGACTGCAGCTCCATCCAGATTAACACACACCAATTTTGAATTTTGATTAGACAAGTTATCAATATCAATATCACACTTCGATAGACCCCTTTTGATAGCATCAACAACACCGTCGGCGCATGCATTTTCTAGATTCTCAATACTGGCAATTGACGTGACTGGTTCATAGGTTTCAGGGTGTACATAGCGTAACAAAATGCCTTCCTGGTCAATAACAGAAGAGTCAGTGCTTGAGTCACTCATGACAGAAAAGTATCTCACATTTTTCAAGTTTGCTTTTGTTTCATTTAAGAGAACATTGGAAATAGAATTCTGGAACACCACACAGGTATCTCTTGACAAGTGGTCATTTCCTAAATCAGTCCCATTTTTCTTTTGTACTTCACAGAGAAATGTATAGTCAGTGTATGGTCGATTGTGTTTTATTACAGCATAAGCGGTATTAAACAGCTTCTTGTACCTTTCGATTTCATGCATTTCCACTTTGGATATAGATTTTTCAATGGGTCCTTGTTTATTGGGCTTTTGCTTAAACTCGTACTTGGACACGCATGACACATGTTTTGACGAAAGTTGATGGGATGTAAGAGTGTCCTTTCTTAGTAAGGTGTCAGTAGATTTCCCTATATATAGAGCTGAGGTCGTATCCGCACTTTGCGGGAACATTCTGCATACATGACAATAAAGCGTATCCGAATTATCGTCCTTTCGGAGCCAGTTAAAGTCCGCAAACCAGCTATCCTTAAACACACGCGTGCGCTTGCGATCATACTCTTTGTCTCTCTGTGCTTTTGATTTACGTTTATCTGGTTCTTTGGATGCGTCAGGCAGCTTTGAACCACCTGATCTAACAACAAATTTGTCCATTTCGTGCCGAAACAACTTTGCAACGCAGCTATTTCTACGTAACATCATATTTACCAAAGCACCGCTTGGTTGCCTCGATACGGCCAATCAGAGAGCTTATTTTTCCGATAGCAAGTGCTTCCGGCGAGAGGCCTCAAGTTTGTGCTACGAGAGTGTATTTACGCATTGTAAACGTGATTTACGCAAAACTGGTAATAAATTTAACGCTCGCGATTTGTTAAGATTAGAAATTCGGCCTTTTTCATTTTTTCTGGCTCTGAAATTCACTTGCCCGCGGACAAATGCTACGGTAAAATCTACTTGTCCGCTGGCAAAAAGTCCCGAGTCGGACAAGTCGGGCATATGAATTCCGCACCCCTGTCACATCGAGGTTTGGTGCCATTTTGACGATAAATTTGATGTGAATATTATTATGAAACAGGATGCCATTTTTGTCAATGAAATGTATGATTTTTTTCTTTAAATTTGGGCTGGGTTATGTTGAATGACGTTGCTATGAAGAATGTCATCGCCGTAGTTTTCTTATAAGGGCTGTCATTTTTTGTGCAACGAAACAGAATATCCTGACTGACAAAGTTAAATTTTCATTACATTCGAGATTTTTATAAAGATATACGACAGCACTTTTCCGTGAACTTCTTGGAACACCCCTCGTACATCTTCCAAAACATTTCCAAGCAACCTACTAGTACTGATTTACAAATTAAGGAAGATAAATTAGTCGAACCTTATCATTTTGAAGGCAACTGTGCTGATTGTTGGCTTATCCAGAACTTGGACAACGTATTTGAAAGCTTCTGGCTTCTTACTAATTTTCTTCTCCGGTGATCTACAATACATATACAAATGTCAATGTGTTAATGAACTCCAATTTTTCATAAACCAACATGAGGGAGAAGCCAAGAAGGATATATGTCCTATGTCCCCAAAAGAAATCAATAAGCTATTGTTTGAAGCGTGTCAAGAAAGAAGTGTACCACTTTAAACTAAATCAGATACCATGTAAGTTTTTATGACCTGTTAAATACTCATGCCCTGTCAGACATGCCCCTTCTATTTTTATGAATGTACTTTGACTGAGATGTACCATAAGCCATTTTTCTGAAAACCAATTAAGCCATCTAAATCATCACAAAAATTGGTAAAAAATAGATATACGCAACTTTATCATTATATTATTAAACCTGTTATAACTAATCATGCATTTTTAACCTTAAAGACAAAACGTTGCGTGAAACTGATGATTGGATCAATCGCATTTGAAACCACACCCCGACGTATTTAGAACTTCGTCTCATAACCCAATGCAAGCCAGTTCAATAAATATTAAATGCGCATTAATCACAAAATCAATATCTACATTAGTAGACCTAGATACTTCAGAAGCTGCAACTTTTAAGTCTGCAAGAAGTGCCTACACAGTGCCTTTGTCATATTGAAATATGCAAGTAGTAATTCAGTAGCATTAAACATTTTGTGCTGAACAATCTGCATTTCTCCTGATTTAAAGGTTAACATGTTGATACACTCTTTGAGAGAGAGAAATTGTCAATGGACATGCTTACCTATTGACCAATTAATTTATCATTATTAATGCATATGGATATTGCAGAACAGTTTGCGTCATAAAATATTGCTTTCACATGGTTCATACAGAACTTCCCGAAAAAAATTCAAGTACTTTTCAAGGACTTTTCCCCATTTTCAAGGACTAAAAATTTAGTAAATTAAATGATTATTGGTATAGAGAAGAATGGATCCAGTGAACTTTTCAAGTTTATCGCCCCGAGATGACCATCACTGCAGCACGGATAAAATTACACAGTGTAAGAATTACTTTAAGACCTGTTGACCACTGTGTCATACTGTATAACCATACTATCGCCAACTCGGCAGTAGGCCCAGTCGAAAATAGCTGTAATTTTTTCACATTTTTTTACTAATTGTTGATATGTTTATTGTTATTTATCCTTGTATATCTGCAGCAGAAGAATTCAAGGGCAATTTACCAAGTTCTGTTAGTTTCTTTAAATGCAAGTACTTTTCGAGTAGTTTTTGGCTGTTACAAATTCAAGTATTTTTCAAGGAGTAGGCTTCAAATTCAAGGACTTTTCAAGACTGTGCGAACCTTGTTTCACTATAGCGTTATTTGTTTCAAGAGGTATTTAACAGACAACTACTTAATTAAATCACCTATTACTAATAGACAACTATCGATATTGTTGATTGTGGGCCCGTTTGACAATACAAGTAAACAGAGGTGTTAACACAAACATGTTTTATAGTACACATCGCTGATAGCTGGAACCAATGTTACGTTATATATTGAAAAGAGACATGTTTAAAATGAAATATACAGTAATTTTATGACATGACGATTTTGAAGGCTGGGGAGAACACTGGCTACTTATAACTTCATCATTTTCTGGATGATCTTAGAATAATAGAATGAAATTCATTTGTAAATCAAATAGTTTGTATACCTACTTTCAGTCAATTTAGCACAATACTGCAACAAACATAAAAAGCTGATCATTTGTATGATTAATTTTATACAAATGGAGAAAAAAATACCTTTTAACAGCATCAACTTCCATGAGTTCTTCAGCTTCTCCATTGACTGGTGGTGGTGATTTGACAGATGGGGATTTAGGAGTAGAACTGCCTGGGGGTACCACATTGACAATTTTACATGTCTTCCTGCAAGATATAATGGATCCATTATTGAATACTTTCATACAAAATAACTTAAAACACAACATTAACTGATGTTCATGTAAACAAAGTGCATCATGACAATCCATCCTTTGGCTTACATTTCATGTTAAGCATGTGATTTACAAAATTCATACATGAAGATATTAGAGATGCTTGTGACTCTAATTGGTAAAAGTTAAAGAAGGATTGCAATTATAAATTCGTAATGAAATTTTAATCCACAAAAAGTAAAATGTTCTCAAAAATATGTATGATAAATCATATTTATAACAGCTATAAATTATCGTGCAGGAAAATTCAGACATACTTTGTAGGACCTGACAATACATCAACCACTTCTCCTTTGAAGTATCTATCCTTGGCAAACACAAACACATCATCATTTAAGTCACCAATGCGGCTTCTACGAGTTCTTGCAGCAAGAAACAATATTGGCTTTTGAAGGTAGCCAGGAAATGAAGCAAGTTGTTTCAAAGCCTTCTCTTCAGATTCTTCTGCTTCTTGATATGTAAGTCCTGATCGACCCGTAATTGCACATGACCACACAAGGCTGTTGCAAAGAATTATGCGCTCAAAAAATTTCCTACAAAATAACAAACAGTTGTAAAAATTGAAATATTTCAACATCAAAATTGGAGAAGACATGTTGGATGGGAGAAACATTCCACAACAGGACTGGTGACTTCAATCAAGCACTCACCACATTAACAGAGATTCACTAATTATTAAACCACAGTGCTGTTTGTACTTGTCTACATGTATATAGTCAACATGTTTGACATTTATCAGACATCACATATTAAAGGCCAAGTGTACCTAATGTGTAACAAATCGGTCTGACTAGAACCAGGGACCGTTATAGTGTGTTCCAGCTAGAACTCACTGACTTAATATTACAAATGAGATAAACCGGGGGGGGGGATTTCTGACTTTATAAGTGAAAATAACAAATTTATGGAAATAATATTATAAGTGTTGTATTTGCTACTATTTATTAGGTAAATGTCAGTCACATGCACCTAATGTAAGATTAACAGGAAGAAATTATCAAAGTTGGAAGGCAAACATGGCCATGTGTAAACCCAAGGTAAAGTGAAAGTAGAACGCTAGAAATGAAAGTAAAACTATTCTTACTCATAATCTCTGAACACTTCTCTTGTTAGTTTACAGAAGAACACTTCC
Organism: Mactromeris polynyma; assembly: GCA_032209605.1. Lineage (NCBI taxonomy): Eukaryota > Metazoa > Mollusca > Bivalvia > Venerida > Mactridae > Mactromeris > Mactromeris polynyma. The sequence continues at coordinate 28,230,841 of JASFXZ010000002.1, read as the reverse complement.
TCGTCTGGTTTTAGATCAGGCGGAGACTTTGAAGCATGAAATGGCTGCCTTCGAAGTAGTGGCATCTTGAATTTTGGAGGGAAAACAAAGAAACTTTTAACTCTCAAAACATGTAAACAGAGCAAAATAACAAGTAATCAATTATCTTGAATGAAATACCACTATTTTACGAATATTTACTGACGTTAAGAACACTATATAAACATAACACGCCGTAAAATCATCGACAATCTTACGGCGTCGATTAACCGATTCAACAACGAGGTCAGGCTTTGTGAATAATTTTTCACGATACGTTTAGCGTGAAGGTGAGGGTAAAGAATATTATTTTTATCAACGTATGTACGCCATGAACCATTAAGATTTTGGAGTCATTAAAACGCCAATTGATGTTAAAATCTAGATTTATCTACAAAACGTCAACAAGTTATAAAATACCTTCGAAAAACACGTTTATTTAACGTCTCGCAGACGAACAGCTCAGTACAGACATGCGGTAGGCGGAGTCCGCTAAACCGTTACGGCAATTTTGATTGGCTTAAAGCGGTTATTGATTGACGTTTGAGACTGTACGTTGTTTTCATTTTTGAAAACCCGTTTAAAGGGGAATAATTATTGTCAACGGGAGACAACTGTATCATTGATTGCGACTTCAAATAGGCTACTTGATGTTTGTGACAATGACGGTCGTCGCCTTATCTTGAACTCCGTAGCTCAATTTCTGGCGGTTTTGAGTATTTGGTATCCTTGAAACCTTCTTTCCAAGCTCTTTCTATTTGCACTACCTATATTATTCTAGAATGCATATAAATAAAATGCAATTCCATACCCGCGTATGTAACAAATTAATCTACAGGAGGGTAAACATTTAAACTTTGTTTTTTTCTCAAAAAGACGAAAAACAAGTCATGGGGTTCTGGTAAGAACGCGACGCTGTCTCTTCATTGCCTGACGAATCCATTTGCTTATGTGCATATTTCCAAGTCTAATATATTTGTAAAATGTCAATAGTTCTGTTAAATTGCTTATCTGTAGGTGCAGCCAAAGACCTAAATACCAGCACTTACAATATCCTCCTTTTTCTAGATATATTTTGTATGACTGCGACCGAAGTACTCTTGCTACGGGGCTTAATATTCCAGGTCAAAACATGAACCGTTAGTAGCTCTACAATTATCGTGCTATTTTACCAATTATAATGAGTCCATGCATTAAGGGGAAGTAAATTTAATGACTCTATAATAGGTCTACTAGTAAGCCTAGTGCCTATAGGCCTAGGCTACAAAATAACGACACAGAAGTATACTGTAACAAGCTTAGGCTACATCCGATTGAATTATTTCCTTTAACTCTAGAACTAATCAGATAGGTGTGCAGCAAGCGCCAAACACATTTTCTTAAACTTTACTGCAATATCGAAAGCTATTAAACTTGGGCCTTCCCGTGCAGTTTCTTCCAAGAATGTTGGTTAGCAACACTATGTCACGTTTATGTCACTCTTTAAATGCGCATTTGCATTTGATGTCAATCGGCTCAATATATTTCTCCAATGACCTACTAGGCCTGTAACCAGATGCAAAGTATAGCAACATATAATTTGCCATCACGATCGATTCGATGTTCAAAAACTTTTGTTCGTCAATTCAAGTACGTGTTGGAAACACATTCGACCATGATTACCATGCAGTAGGTCACTTGTATACAGCTTAATATGGACATCTCCATCACTATGATAACCGTTATCATAGTGATGGAGATGTCCATATTTAGCTCCGAAAAAGGAGTTCAGCTAAATTACGAATAAAAAACAGTACAGTAGTTTGTTTTTGTCATGTGACCAGACCTGATTACTTACCAAAACTATATAGCTAGCACATATGGTTCAATATCTTTTGAAGAACTGAACCTACAGTTTTCAGTACATTTATAAACGCGTATGAACACATATCACCTTGACATTACCTTTCCGTTTTTGGCAGCATAGCTACAAATGAAACTTAATTGTAGCCCCTACTCGACGCACACTAGAAATATTGTTCAATATGTCCAAGATATTGAAACCTCTAAACTGGTCTTAAGTATTCATCATTGACTGGTATGCTTTCAGAGAAATATAATTTATTCAGTATTTAGACCTACTAGCTGCCCGGTTTACATACCGATATAGTAGGGCCAAGATCTGATGACACAACACTATTTACTTATGCTATTTAGCCGACGGTTTCACTTTGCATAAAACGGGGTAATTCCTATGTATTTTTATTTTATTGTTGTACAATAACACTAAGTACTTACACGTTGACAAAATGAATATAAACATGTATGTGTTGTAGACGATGTACATTGTACAAAGTCTTAATAAAATGCCTGTTCTGTCCTGTTCTGTTCGGTGATCATTTAGAAACTCGGTCAATAAACGCTTGTGCCGTACAAGTTTTTCGAAACGTCTGCCTCTGTAGCTCAATTAGGTAAGTATTCACTTAGCAATCTAGAGGATATTGGTTCGAGCCTCACTTATATGTTTTATTTTTATTCACAGTGATAAAATATTTTATACTTCTATTTTATTTCCATTTATATTCTGTTCTTTGTTATCATCATAATTATATAGCCTATATGTAATATATTCGTTTCATTTTGAACAATTTAAACAATAACATTAGCATAGCCATAAGTTGAACAAACTCGTATGCAAATCATTGCATTAGCATGTATATAAAGTTTAGCATGACTCATTAGCAGTGTCCGTATTGGGCTTATCAAAAAAGGCTGACGAATCTTGTTTAAATTCATATCATTTACTGTCTTAATAATCTCAGCGAGATTACAGCAATCCAATCACATGTTACTTGTTTTTCTTGCACAGATTTTCATTGCCGTCCTTTTAATTCTCGACACCGTCCTTTCTAACACCCCAGTCAACGTAGTTCTTTTTCGTGGGCAAGATAACGTAATCAAAGGCTGCTTCAATGACTGTGGTGGCAGTTGTGGGCACTATCAGTCAATTTTTCAAGTTAAGATATTTATCTGGAATGAAAATTCATCACGATACGTTAACCACATAATGTTCTAGTTAATTAAGTAGTTATGGTTGCTTTAACGTGATAATCAATTTGTGGTATTTTGAAAAAAAATGGGTCGAATCAAATCCGAAATATTAATTAACACCCATAATCCAAACTTTGACAAAATCGGCGATAGCGAGTTTATGTAGGCTACTTATCGAAATCTATGATTTTATTTTGACGAGCTGAGTCATTGATTAATTCTTGTTTTCGACATTTAAATTTCGAATTTTTATGATGTAATGTGACATAAAAGTAGTCCACATGGTATTTCCCCATAATGCACACGGGTAAAGTCATCATACTTAAAAGACATTCGCCGACGGTCAACGTGCTGTATAGATTCCAGGGTCATGGTGTATGAAAATTCGAGTTATAGTTATTGTCTTTTACATTTAATTTTTTTTGACATTGACTAACATTTACACAGGACTAGAGTGTGTTAAAATATTTGTGATACCTTATTTCGAGCACGTGCGTAGCAATTTCAGTCTCTTCAGTTACAAGTAACCGAAGAAGCATGGTGTGTGCATGTAGTAGATCATTTCCGAACCTGCTATATATCGACGTGATGGTTCTGCTACATAACTAACTGATCGAACGAACGCACACACGTGACGTCGCGTCAGATGTTGGCGTCAGTTTGCGTAACGTTACATCCAGTTTTTCATCAATTAACGTAATTAGACAATAGGCAGATGATTCGTTATCGATGTGCGCTTAAGCGTGTTTCGAAAATCTAATAAGTAGTATGCTTGAATAAGGTTTATTTGTTATGGTTATGTACAATACATGCGATACAAATACATAATAACTTATGCAGTACATGGTATATTATAGCTACTGTACATGACGTAAATGACTTTTTTTACAATTTTTAAAAGTAGTCATATTTGAGGCGCTCTACAGTACACATAGTGTTCATATGTTCGTCTTCACCAATGACTAGTGCTCCATCCTTAATCTTATCTTCTATGGTGTAGCATACGACTGAACTGAACACAACGGCCTTTCTTGATTTATAAGTTTGAAATTATTGTCATGGTGTTCCTGGTCTTTCTGTTGGAAATATAATCTCTACAAGACGCTAGAGTTTGCCGGAAATGTATTTCCCCAATCGTCGTTAACATCATGTGCCAATTTGTAGGGAGGCTTCCTAAACTGAAAATGTAAATATATTTTGATAAAGAAATGAAATAAACAAGCGCGATAACAGATGCTATTTATTTTGATTAATAAAACTTTACTGCCAAATTTGCCAGTTGTACTTTTAAACTTTACGCGACGTAACACCACAATAACGTTAAGCGTTACAAAATGGCTAGACATTGATACTGTCCCATTAAACACCGAAAACGTTACCAGAATTACCCAAAATTACACACAAAATTACATTGACACAAGAACTTAATAGGGTCAAAATACAATGTTTGTAAACTAAAGGACCATTTAGTAATTTAATAAACAATATACATAGTAACGCTAAAAATCTATTTTTTCTCTGTGCGTTACATCGTGGCTAGACATTTATAATAGAATAGTTTGCGCTTATTTTGCATACCAATCCACTTAAAAAATATATGACATCCAAGCTTAAGATAAGAACCTCAAGGATGTATTAAATATGTAATTAAACTTTATCAATAACTAACTAAAATTCTAATAGAAATAGATAGGTCTTAAAGAAAAAATGAAATCTTACCTTTTCACACTGCAATTCTTTATTCAATTTTCATTCACTATTTTTCCGTATTGCGCTCCATATTTGATATGTGGTCGAGCGGAAATGACGTAACGTCAGTTGGTATGGTTTCCCACGAAAATAATTGTAGCAGACGAGAATTATGCACTTTTGAATGTTGCAGACACACTTTTTATGTTACATCTTACCAGTGAAAAAAATGACGCTACTCTATATTATTCGCCTTTTTCATACCAATAAGACACACTTTGTTCATTAAAATGATAGCTATGATAAGGCCGGTTTTTTTCTGCTTTCAATAATATAAATATCATTTTTGTACTCTAACTCTTTGTATTTATTTTAAAAGTTTTATAGTCATGAACTGTCGATTTTTCAAGTTGACGCCAACATCTGACGCGACGTCATATGTATTCGTTTACAATAGTGCATTTACCGAGAGAGACACAGAGAAGGGGGGGGGGGAGTTTTAAGACCGCGACACTGTCTTTCACGTTCAAATCATTCTGCCGAAACGACATAAATATTCATTTTATTGGCTAGATGGATAAGCTCTCACAATACATGAGTTTGTTTGTAACAATCGTGATTGTATATTATAACAGTCAATGCAGCTTATGTAAAGAATATGGAAAGAAGACATTTTTTTTGATTAATCGAGAATGGTTTTGAATGCTATAGAACCATATAGGCCTACTTTCCCCATTCAAGTACAAATCATGTTTTATACACAGGTTTGCACGAAACTCTTATACAATATAACTGGTAATATACGTGGACGCCGTTCGACTATCGACCTGAATCTTTGAATAGTTGAATGTAAAGTTATATACACATACATGTACGTCAATTGCTCATAAATTATTAATTCGAACAATGTGTTTTATTCATATGCTTACATTTAAATGCTATCCAGAGAATGTAATAAAAGTGAATGTTTTTAGATGTTAATAATTTGTGACATTAAGCCAACAATCCATTTTATCTCAGCAAAGATCGATGAGTTTTATTTGTATGTCTTTGTTTGAACGTTTGCACATCGATAAAAATTAATATTCTCATTGTGTTACTGTTTACATACTAGCGAAAAATCCGCGTCACAGAATAAGCCGTGCTTTGGACTGATCAGGGTTTTTCTGGCTGGTTTTGTTATTGTAACAGACAATAAAATCAATGGCGCTATTTCCTTGTATCCAAAAGATATAGGCTTGTTATCCGGGACTGCGGCTGTCATGAATGAAGTTAATAAACTGTGCTGTGTTTTACGTTATAATATGGATTAATTACAGAATGTATTCATTACATTGATTTGTGATTTAAATGACGTTCATATAATTTCCTTTGATATTAAGATACCGTGATGTATTACGATTATTACGACGAACATTATAATATCATAAATTATTGTGTAACTACTAGTTGAAGTGGTTTGCTAACAACTGCTGTTTAGAAATTGAGAAATCATTTCAGACTGAATTATTTGCGAGATAGGAGCTGAACAATGCTTGGACTTCGATTACATGATCAAATGTCTACGTAAATAAATAGTATATCTTGGATTAATATCACAATTTAGAGAAGGTAAATTAATCGACTGCAAATTTATTGTCGTATTTTGTCGGTACATTTCAAAAGGAAAGCGAGAAGTGATACTGTAAATCTATCCCATAAACCCCCTTGAACAGTGGCTTCAAGGGAAGATATTAAATGTTGTTTCTAAATTTAGACAAGATTTCTTTGTACATATCTGGCGACATAAAACGAGATATTACGTATATGAAATCTACTCTTGTATGTGATAGCTTGTATGGATATTTCAACGAAAATGGTGAAAAACTATCAACTGAAAAATCGTAGTGGGGAAAAGTCTATTCAAAATTTTCTCCAAGAAAAACGTGTTGAACAACAGCAGAAAGTGCAGTTGTCTCGGATTGAACACACGAAGAATTTACGTCTGCGTCATATCGAAAATGAGTCGTTTTTGCTGAAAGAGCAACTGGCATCGTACGGGCGAGGAATGACAAGTTTAAATTCTTATTTCAAGCGCGAACAGGCAGATGCTGACCGGAGTACAATCTGGTTCCCGCTCCAGAGAACGTGGCAAGACTGGGAACCACGCCCATGTTGGTGTGGAACTTCGGGACCAGTAAATAACGAAAAATGTATGCATTTTCCGTGCAGAAAAATAACTTCTTATCATTTCATATTCAGAGAACTTCCTGAATGGATTCTAGCTGATGCGGAAGAAAGTGTGCGACGTAGTAAAACGAAGCCCAGTTTGGAAAATGTGGTTACTGACGTTCATAAGTCCAAACTCGATTTGAACAAAAATGAAGTTGAACACCTGAAACTGCCAGATATTGACTTTCCTGACAATATGACGGCGAAAGAAAGGAAACTAAAAATAATTATTTCGAAAAAGAGGCAACGCAATGAAGTTGAAAACAAACCAGCGGAAAGATGCGTCAATTATGGCAAGCCGACACCCGTAAGCCGGTTACAGAGACCCGTTCGTCCGGTTGTCAGGCGGATGGACGTGCTGTCGTGATGCTGCTGCTTAATGGTTTCATTTAAAACTGACAGAAATTCGTACCGTCGTTTCGGAATTTTCACAATGAAGCTTTTCTTTAAAAAAAATAAACATCTTAAAAAGACGTCCATGTATACGACAGTTGAGCAAAAGACAATGAACATATTGTGATTATGTGATTTTAACTTAATTTTTGGCTCAAAGAAGCACACGACTGGTTTGTAGGACTGTACAAGATTTGTTGCGTTGTTGACAGTAGAGCTACATCTTCTGTTTGCTTTGAATGCATGGACTATTCATATCTAAAACAATTTATAACATAACGATCGGTGTAGAGTGGTAATATAACACTCATGTATTATTTTCGATATTGCACTAGTGAAATAAGAACTAACGTGCGTGTGACGTTACAACAAAATAAGCATGACGTAGACGTGCTCAAATGATGTTGACGTTGTTAAATATTTATTTTGTACGAAGTATGACATTTTATTTCATTGAAAATTAGTGTCTTGTTAATTCGAATATGATCAAATATGTGATATATTCATTTGAACTCGTATCTTGTGTTTCTGCCGTTACGACATAAATAGAATCTTACATTCGTGTTCATTTTTTTATTAAATTTATTAAACTCGTCATCTAAAACCGATAAAAGCTCGTCAAAGCCTCGTTTTCAGAAGACTCGTTAACTAAATTCAATAAATAATGACCACTCATGTAAGATTCTCTATGTATGCCTGGTTACGTATTTATTTAGATTGCTACCTGTGTTAATTAGTTTCAACGACAAGAGATTGCCGGTTAAATCATGATTGAAAGTTTTATTGCGAACGTTTCTTGCTTTATATGTGTGCTTATTTGAGTAGGAATGTTTTACTGGCAGCATGTATCATATCAGACACGTATTTTTGTCTTACATATTATTCTGCTGGTAAACAAAAGATTTCCTTTGGATATTGGCTAAAGTAGTCCTGTATCATTTGTAAAGGTTTCTTGGAGCGCATGAATGGCTGAGGTTTTAGAAATTGTATTTGTGATCATTTGAAAAAAAATGATTTAAAAATGTCCATCATTTGACTTTAGCACGTTTAACAGAATGCATACTGGTATGTATTTCTGCAATTACCACATAGCTTTCTTTGCTTGAACATTTTTATTTAAACCAGTCTGTACTCATTGTATTGTTTGCTAAAATAAATATAATGTTCATGTTGAACAGTTTACATTGAATTTATATATTATTAGTCATATATTAAAATGAAATCAGTCATTGTGAATGACAGTATTTGAATACTGTATCCACTGCCATCTGTGATATACAATGTTACAAAATAACAAGTGCTATAAATTCGACATAGAGCCAACGTATTGCCATAACAGTCCAATAACTGTGTGAACTGTCGAATAATCTGCAGTAAAACCTCAACAATAAGACCATGCTTGAAGACTGGTCTTCTTATTGAAGTGCTCTAAATATACAGGTTGAATACAGAGCAAAATAGTGTAAATGGACTTGAAAGATGTGTTCCTAATTTTGAGGTGGTCTTAATACTGAAGTGGTCTTTAAGTGCAGTTGGTATTACATTTAAATTGACACCTTGCTAAGAGAGGTCAACAGAACCGTATATTAAATACATTTCTAGTGAGTGATTTTTTAATGCTACAAGCACAAGTAAATGAAACATTGCATTACAACAATAATGATAACAATTTCTATTGTTTGTTCATTCTAATTGCTGCCGTTTTGTGACCACTTCAAACAATGATTTCATTAATTGTTGAACACATTAGGTTGTTAATGTAATAATAACAAGAGGCCCATGTGGGTCAAAGCTCTGCTGGCTACATTGTGCACATGGACCTTTGAAAAGCATTTGGACAAGATGATTGAAGTTATTCCCTATTTAACTCCATAAAATGTGACCCCTGGTTTGACCCAAGGGGCATAGTTTGAACATTCTTGGTACAAGACCACAAAACAATGCTTCATCCCAAATATCAAAACCCTGGGCCGTGTGGTTTAGAAGATCTACAAAGTTGTGACCACTGGGACAGGCCCAATATTGACTCCAGGGGCATGATTTGAACAATCTTGGTAGGGGACCACTAGACAATGATACATACAAAATAGCACAGCCCTGGGCAATACAGTTTAGGTGAAACATATTTCCTATTCCCAGTTTCGCTATATAAGTCTGTTGAAAACATGTGATCCCCGGCTGGGGCCAGTTTTAACCTCAGGGGCAGGATTTAAACAATCTTGGTAGAGGACTACTAGGCAATGCAACAGACCAAATATGAAAGTTCTGGACAAGAAGATTTTCAAAGACATTCCCTATTTAAGTCTATTTGAAACATGTGAACCCTGATGTGGGCCCAATATTGACCCCAAATCATGATTTGAAGAATCTTGGTAGAGGATCACTAAATAATGTCACATACTAAATATGAGTTTTGTGCCTTATGTTTCTGGACAACATTTTCAAAGTTCTAAATTCTATTATGAGCTCCTGCAAACTACTTAGGCAACAGGCTGTAACCATTTGAACAACTTTGATAGAGGACCACCCAAGGAACGTTTCTGCGAAGTTTGGTCAAAATTGGCCAATCAAGTGATTTGGGAGATGTCGTTTGTTTGAAAAGTTTACAGACAGACAGATGGATGCATGCTAGACAATTCACCGCAACATAAAATCTCTAGCCCCTGAAATTAGTATACAGACAAATGTTTGCAAATTGACATCAACCGTCTGTAGGCTATTTGCAATATAATCATATTCACAGAATAGATTCAAGGGTGATTTTTAGGATGCACTATCATAATTCTGGATTAATTTGTGCTTGGAACACCTGTTACGTGTATCACTTTCAAAATTAATTGAACTATGTAATATGCATTCAGTACTAATAAGATTAAACAATATCCAAAGGCTGTTTCATACCATGGTCAAATATCATGTAAGGTGCATTTTTTAAATACATTTGGGTATAAAGACTGCAACTTTGTTCTATAATGAGAAATCTACAATTTCCATGCATTGATTGAGATTTACCAGGACTGACATTGCTATCATACGGGAGGCGCAGTGGTCGAGGGCCTGACTCCTGATCCGAAGGTCGTGAGTTCGAGCCCCACGATAAGCGGAGTTTGATCACGAACTTCACAATCCCTAAATTTGGCGCGAGTACTGGTTGGTAGCCAGGAAGCAGTCATCGAGAGTGATTAGTTTAAGTTGTAAGAACTTGTTTCACAATCGATGTAAAATAAATAAGTTTGAACTGAACTGAACTGAACATTGCTATCATACAGTGCATGTATAAGTCTGACATTCACATGTGTGTGATGAAGATGCTTGAACATACCATGTACAATTGTGAAACATCCAGAGTTTGTCTAGAATTTCACAAATGAATACACAAAAGAAACAAAACACAACAGTTGTCAAATGAAATAGATATATTTTGACTACACTTGTAGTTCAGTACCTGTAAAACATCTGGTTAAGAAGTTAAGAACAATGATTTTGATATTCTTAACTTCATCAAAAACATTAGTTGGTTTGAATTTGACATCAATAAAAAATAATTAACTCAATATGAACAAAACTAAATGCAAATCCCATTATATTATGAATAATGATTATCAGATCATTTCCCAGAATGAAAAAAATAAATTCTGGCGAGCTCTATGAAACCACATTATTTTTCCAGTGCTTTTCAATACAATAATACATACTACAATCTAGGTAAGAAAATATATACATCAACGTCATAATTTACTATAATGAAAAAAAATGAAGCATTTTATGCAAAACATGATTAAATGAGCGGATGAACATGATACTAGTATCTCGACAATGATAAATATGACCATTTACTTTGTAAACTTCTGTTTGGTTGCATCGATGGAAGTGTTGCCACGGTTTCGTTACGGTAATACTCAGCCTTATGTATACAATGTGTCTCCTATGGTAATAAACCTTTCAAAAGCTGAGCCCTTAACAAGACATTAATAACTGCACAAGCAAAGAAATGTAAGACAGGGGAATGGGTTAAAGAGAAGAAGAGCTTGTAGAAGAGCCATAGAGTGGAAGGACATGAGAGCTACACACACAAACATACCACACACAAACATACCACACAAACGTTACACACACAAACATACCACACAAACACACAACACAAGTGCTACACACACAAACATACCATAGCACACAAACATACCACACAAGAGCTACACACACAAACATACCACACAAACATACAACACAAGTGCTACACACACAAACATACCACACAACAGCTACACACACAAACAAACCACACAAGAGCTACACACACAAACATACCACACAAGG